>CM067376.1:7795682-7802977 GCA_034510155.1 Eucriotettix oculatus | reverse complement strand
ACAGCGTTGGCTGTGTGTAAATGGCGATAAATGTTACTTCCTCTGTTATAGGAACATCCCATCTTAATGTTGCAGTTATTAAGGAATTACAGTTTCTTCCTGAAAAATTGCCGTATATGTAATATAATTTCATCTCATTTTTAAGGAACCCCACTATAAAGAAATTTCCGATTTTAAAGAACTTTTCTTTGCAATGGAGTTCCAATCAATTATCCCTTTTTAAGAAATAAGTGAACATTCTATTAGGATTTGTCTTCAGTTAACTAGTTTAACCTTAGAAAACTTCTCATATTTATTTCACACAAACTTCTGACCATACCCCAATTAAGACTATCCCTATTTAAGTAACAAAATTTTCAGTTCCCGGAGATTCGTTAAAAAAGGGTTTCTGCTATGTATGGTCAATGAAGACTGGAGTTAAGACTTGGAGAAATGATACGCAGACCACGTTTCACTCCAAATTCAGAATGTTTTCATGTAAGATGACAGTCTGCAGTTGAGCCGGTAGGCCAAGGCCCTGAATGGGCTTCAGGGACAAGGAAAAAGAAGATATATGTGATTAACATACCTCTGTAAGATATGGAGTGCTCGTCTCCCAAGAGCATTGCACCTTAATTCTGTTGACTGGGTCAACTGAGACACGTTCTTCGAATGAATGGTTTCAGCAATATCTACGAAAGACATTTCATTTCCTGCAAAACAGAAACAATAGATTAAATATAAATGCTATTATAAATTTCCCTACAAAATTTTTCAAATGGGGAGGTACAGGAATTGATCATGTATGTTCAGATTTTTCTCTTTTAAAAAAATACAGTATTACACTGCATTCAATGGTCTATACAATCATAATCATCAATTATTGTCACAAAATTCTTTTTGTAAAACAATCAACAAAAATCAAAAATGTTCACATTCAGAAACCTTTATATAGATTTAGACTGAAGAATTTTAGAATTATTTATATTGTATCATTAACTAGAGCAATAAGTTGGGATTCAATTCTGACATGCCCTTTGCAAGAAAACTAATTTTAAAGGTATATAATTCATGTTTGGATAACAACACAAATGTGAACTCTACTCATTGATTGAGGACAGTGATAACTATAGTCTAAAAAAAACATTGTAAAAAATCATCAACAAAGGAGCCAAAAAAGTGACTGTGGATTATTAAGGAAATGAGAACTGGATGAAGGCTTCGTACGATTCCAACTGGGTATCACCACATTCTAGTTCTTCAGGTGAACTGCTATTTAAGTCTAGTTTGGTCACTTATACATTCTGTGTTTGTTGACCTGGAGTCCATGTTCCTGCAGCCAGAAAGGAGGAATGAACATCAATATAGTTTTTGGTCAAAGCAACCCTTGAAGGTCAACCATGGTGGATCATGCACTCATGACAGCATTCATGACAACATTGAGTTATGACCAAGATACACCTGGAGGCAAGGCGAAGGATTACAATATGTAATAACTGGAGCCAATCATAGGGCCTTGTGCTTGGCAATCAAAATGTGGCAAACAAACACTGAAATCCAGTTGGAATCCTGAGAAATCTTCATGCAGGCATCTGCATTCCCTAATACCAAACTGCAGTAACCAGAACATCAGGAAGCTATTTTCATTTTATTATTGTCATGTTTAATTTATTTTTGGAATAATTTTTCATAACTATCAGTTTTCATGCCAATAAACAATTATTATTATTAGAAAAGTTAATTGTATTCTTATCAGTTTCTCATTATAATTCTTGACCGAGCTCTGGATCTGCAAACTTTGTTCTTCAATTCTTTGAAGTGGCACTTCTGTGAGTTCTTATATGATTAATTTAATTTACACAACTTGAGTTTGCACTGCGCATTAACACATCTGAAGTCACTCAGCCAAATTGTTGTACTAACATCACTGCTGTAAACATTCCTGTTGTTTTGGTTGTATGTTTTCAGTTATACCTAATTTGAGTATATTTGTTTATTATGCTTTTTTTGCATCTGATGAAACTGTACCAGCTGCAATAATTGAAGCGCTCAGGCAATAAATGCTTTATCTTAAAAATGAGGTGGTAGTGAAAATAATCCTTTTAATTTATTACTTTTTAATTTCAACAGTAAGTAGGAATATTTCTATTTCTATCAAAGAGTAGGTGACAACATTTCTAAGAAAAACAGTCTGTCCTGCTTGTTGTATTTAGTAATATTTCGTAGATACCTGCTTAAATGTGTTTTATGAACTAGAGAAGCAAAACAATAAAAATAGCTGCTTTAGAAATGTAATTGTGAACCCACAGTGCTTTGATGTAATAGTTTTTTGATTAATATAGATAATTGGTCTAAATTCATGCTTTAATTGTCTAGTATAGTGATGGGCAAACTTTTTAAAGAGAGGGCCAAAGGGAAGGGGAAAAAAAATACACGGGCCAATATAATTTAGAGTTGAAGCATTGTGAAATGTTATATTCTTTGTAAAATGCTACAGTTTCATTGAAGATGAGACATAGTTATCTATTGGGACATAGGAAATGTTGAAGGTTTTACAATGCAAAATATCTATTTATTATAAAAACACAATTATTTTATGAAAAGTGATAAAAAATATAAATTATTTTCTGGTTAGTGAAATATGCAAAAGTTCTCTTTACCACAGGGTAAATAGGCTATCAACGAATTCTACACAATCTTACCACCACAATGTGACTCTCTCATAGACTATGTCCTCTCTCCATCGTCATCAACCACAGAATGTCTGATCACCTAACTGAACAAGAAAAGGCTCTGTTTGGTTCCCACTTACCTGCACTTTTATGGGAGAGTGAATCAGCAAAGCTTTATTCTTCTATGTCACGTCAGCGTAAGGCAAACAGGAGCTACTTTCCGAGAACCCTTACAGCGCTAAGCGAAGGAGGAGGGGAGCATTCTTTCATACCCGAGACACAGAGTTTATTTTTAAACTGTGAAATCCTATGAGCCACGGGCACGTGTCTAGCTGCTGCACACATTCCTATGTTCCAAATTTCTTAATCTTACTTACCATGAGTCACACTACAGTGGTTTTTCCCTAAACACTAAAAAAAGTATTTCCAACTCCATCTTTGAAAACACGGCACTCAGAATCTCAACTTTAGATATCATCTTGGGGCTAATTTTTTTTTACAATAAGCAGAATAAAACTAGAAAACCAACAACTCTAAGGTAGGTGTGAATCAAGAAACATTTTCAATATCTAGCCTCGGTAGAGGGGGTAGATAGTTCCTAGAGGCTCAGTTGCCAATTTTACTCTTCGCTACAAAGTTGCCAGCAGCCAGTGCCTCTCATCCTCAACATAACATTCCAATATCGAGGATAAGTCAATAAATTTGTATGTCGTCACTGGACAGATCGAAAGAGAGGAAAATATTCATTGTTAGTATAGCATGCAATATTTTTTTATTCATCAGATTAGGAATAGTGTCTTGCGGGCTGGATAGAACATTTCAGGGGGCCGTAAAATGGACCGTGGGCCATAGTTTGCTCATCACTGGTGTAGTACATAAAGGTGTACATATGATGCAGGTAATTGTTGTTTTGTATTGTAACTGAATATAGATCCCAAGATGACCTGGCAGAACAATTAAAAGACATCAAGGCATACATTAAACATAGTTATCCGATTTGTGACTTTATCACGATTCAAATACATCATTCATTTCTAATTTATCCTCAGTGTATGTTCCAAACTCTTCTTTCCCTATACTCTATCAATCCAAACTAAACCTAATAATAAGACTGACTAAATCTGTGAAGTTGTCCTCGGCACCGTGGTGGAATTGGTTATAGCTATAGCAGTGGCTTCAAATCCGAATTGTGACAAATAGTTTCGTTCTTTCTTTTTCATTTACATATGCCTTTCTATGAGCATAATTCTATTCCTGAACACAAGCTTTAAAGGACAGGATGAAATTTATACAGTTTGTACTATGATGCCTTAGATGGACATATGTAAATTTTCAGATCTAATTCTGAATTTCTGGCGGAGGTACAGGCTTTTTCATATAAAGCTGTTGTTCATCAGTCAATGTCATCTCAAAAATGTGAATAAACCATGAAAATTCGTTCCTAAGATAAACCACATGAATTACGAAATTAATAATTTTGTTTAAAAAAAATTCATCCCTGGCCAGCATGGGCCCACAAATTTAGCAATAAAAATTTAACCAATTCCCCCTCCACCCACTTTTAAAGAATCCTACCAGGATAAATAAAGGAGGTGTAATTGTAATTCACATGCGCGTACAACCTTGTGGACAATATACTTTGGTTAAAATCGTGTAGAAAACCTGGCGCCAAAGGGAAAAACTCCAAAAATGAGATTTTTAGAGAAATAAATCATTCAGGAGGACACCAGATTTCGTTTTATAATTGACACTGTTAGAAAAATCAGGATCACTTCTGTATTAGAAAACTTATGTTTTGTTTTGGTCCATTTCAGGTTAAAGTCCACTATAGTCTTCAAATTTTGGCTCGTAATGTTTTTTTGTGCAATAACTGCTGAAATAACTTGCTCTTAAATGCAATTCACTTACTTAGCTGCGTGACTTGCATGTGAAAGTAAAAGTAAACTCGTTGGATCAATTGCCTATTTATTATTATTTCTACGACATCACCAAAAGCCAAAGTATTCCATCCAAGAGGCGCGATTTTCGTTTTCAGTGCTGTAACTTTAAATGAGGAGCCATAAATTTTGTACAGCGAAGAGTAAGGATCAAATTCAATACACTCAAAATTCCTTGCGTGGGTCCGCGGTGGCTTTGTTCCTTTGTCTTCACATTTTATATAAATTTATTATAATCGAGTTCCTAAGCTGGAAGTTGGTGTCTTTATGGTTCGCAGACCGTATTGAAGCAATTTGAGAAAAACAGAATTTACCGTTTCGTCACCTGGAATTTGTTGTCAATGTCGACTATATGGTGAATTGTAATGTTGCCACATGAAGTTAATCAAATCACGACGCCGCTCATTAGAAACTTCTCCACCCCTCATCATCATAAAGACAAGCAACGTAAAATGCCTGCTTAAGATCCTTAATTGGTATAACATTCCGATTAACATTTGGTAAATGGAGACTGGAATTAGTGCGGTAACTAGTCATCACTATATTGCCAATCATCAGAGCAATTACTTCAACATAAACGAAAGAACAAAGTCCGATTTCTTTTTCTTCTTTTTATTAAAACTTATATCCGAAAATAATACAGTTGTTTAGACGTGAAATGCAGAGTTCATTCATCGAATAATGTTTTCAAAAGCGTGACATTCCGATCTAAATTTGCTATAAATTTCCCGACATCCATCGAAACGCTGCTTACGCGAATTTTTCGCTCGACAGTTGGCACTAATTTGTAATTGCCCCTTGTTCAGGCGACCGTGCTTCCAGATTTAAAACAAATTTACTTCTTATTTCTTGAATTTTGGAACAATTTTATCATTCGATACAAAGAGGAACTCGACTCCGGCGACGTACGTTTTGCCAAATTTAAGTCAATGAACAGGCGACAGGATGCCATTATTGATTTCCCTCTGAAGGCTGCAAAACCGTTACCAATGCGATCTACGCTGTCAAATGATGATTTGCCACGTCTTATGAGCGATAAAATTCCGGGCAGCAGTAATACCGAAGTCGTCGTTATGCTGGCAGGTTGCTTGACTGTTTTCCTAATGGTATTCAGTCCTAAGACTGGTCTGATGCAAGCCTCCATGCTAACCTATCTTGCACAAGCCTTTACGTTTCCTCATGACTAGCACAACCAACATCCTCCCTAATCTGCTTGGCGTATTCCATCCTTGGCCTCCCCACACACTTCCCTCTAATGCTACTTTTACAAGACCCTTGTGTCTTAAAACGTGGCCTATTAATCTATCCCTTCTCTTAGTCAACGCCGTCCATATTGTTTTGTTCGTTTTTCACCTATTACCCATATAACGCCACGCTTCATACGAACATTTTAGCAACGATTTCCTAATATTCACACTTATATTACCCGTAAGTAAATTCCTATTCCTTGCTATCCTACTCTAGTTATTACGCTTCACAAGTAGCAGAATTCCTTAACTTCCGTCAAAATATCTCTTACAAATCTTACACCCTTTGTTATTCAGCTGTTTCCCATACTACACTCCATTAACTTGGTTTTCCCTCTATTAATCCTCATGTTGAACTCTTTCTCCACGACTATGTTCATGCCATTTATTAAGTATGGTTCCCAAGTCTTTTTCTGACTCCCCTGATACTAAAATATCATCGGCAAAACGTACGGTCTTTATTTCTTCTCCTTTCAGTATGATTCCTTTTCCATATTGTTTTAACTTTCTTCATCGCCTGTTCTAAATGTAAGTTAAAGAGTTTGCGCGACAGACTGCTGCATCCTTGTCTTACTCCTTTCTTGATTACGGCTTTCGTTCTTGGTCTTCTATTCTAATTACTGCCGCCTGTCTTCTGTAGAGGTTAAGTATTAGCCTCCTTTCTCGATATTTTATTCCAGTGCTCTTCAAAATCCTTAATAGTGTGTTCCAGTTAACATTATCAAACGCTTTTCCTAAATCTACAAATATATTGAACAGGCGATGAAGAAAGTTAAAACTGAATACGGGAAAGGAATTATACTGCAAGGAGAAGAAATAAAAACCCAACGCTTTGCCGATGATATTGTAGTATTAAGGAGAGTCAGAAGAAAACTTGGAAACGATAATAAATGGCATGAACCTAGTCGTGGAGAAAGAGTTCAATATGAGGATTAATAGAGGGGAAACAAAGGTAATACGGTGTAATTTGGGAAACAGTGGAATAACAAAGACTGTTAGATTTTGACGGAAGTTAAGCAATTCTGCTTCTTGGAAAGCGTAAAACTAGGGATGGTATTAGTATAATAGACATAAAGAGTAGGATAGCACAGGAAAGGAAGGATAATGCGAAAAAGAAGAATTTACTTACGGGTAACACAAGTGTGAATATAAGTAAATCGTCGCTAAAAATGTTCGTATGGAGCGTGGCGTTGTACGGATGAGAAACGTGGACGGTAGGAGTTGCAGAAAGAAAAAGAATTGAAGCCTTTGTAATGCGGTGCCAGAGGAGAATGAGATAGAAGGGTGAATATAATCACAAACTAGGAAGTTCTTAACAGAATAGGGGAAAAGCGAACAATATGGAGACGTTGAAGGGATAGACTAATAAGCCACGTTTTAAGACACGAGGGTCTTGTAAAATTAACATCAGAGCGCAGTGTGTGGCGTAATAACAGTAGAGAGGCCAAGGATGGAATACG
>CM067376.1:7775682-7790682 GCA_034510155.1 Eucriotettix oculatus | reverse complement strand
ATAATTCATTTATTTGGGAAATAATTTGTAAAAATTTAGGTCGTTAGGTGCGCCATCCAAGGTCTAATCAAACCTATAGTTGTGTGCTAACTGACAAGATCAAATACTATTCACATCTTTTACTTAATAACTTAATCTAAAGCTAACTAAACTTATTTTGAAATTCGTATCACATCCTGTTTTTCAAATTAAAATTGGTTCCAACAGAAAATATAGAGCATGAAAAGGAATTGTTTACTGGATAAGTGAGAAACCTAAAACATGAACCCAAACATACAATAGTCAACAAATTGTTGACGAAATAAAGACTTCACATTTATAGGAAGGAAAACTAAACAATTCTTAATAATTTTCTCTGCAGTGTATATATATATATATATTAAACACACGAATTTGGGAATGTTCCATTCATGAACCAAACACTTAATATACAGAATACATAAGCTACTAATGGCATGAAGCTTATGTTATCATTTATATTGAAAAGAAATAGATGTGTTTCTGAGACAAGTAATTAATATTTTCTGTACATACCCATAATTACCAAGATATATGCAATCAAAATTTGTAGAGTTCAACAGCAAAGCCACTTCACAAACTTCATTTAGAGAGGACAAATATCAATAAACTAACTACGCAAAAAGAACTACGTGTGCAACTCAAATCAAAGATATTACTTTACGTACTTTCGGCAGGTTCTGTTAAAATTCATCCTACTTAAAACTGAAACTTAATAGGGTGATGGCAAACATACATATTATTTATATTACTACGCTACCATTACATACCTTCATTAAAGACAAAATGGCTAGTCACGTACAGACTGAAAAACAATTATTCATTCACGTACCGTTTATAGTCACTGACCCACAGTAATGTTACTACGTCGCTTCTCACTTTAAACCATATCGATTGCAATGATATTGTAAATACAAATTTTGGTCTACATAGACAATATATTTCTTTTAATATGTTATTTCATTGGTTACATAATTTCAGAAATATGCTTGTTGTTATTTATAGTAACTTCTTGACTTCCGCATGCAGTGTTTCAGTGCCTTAATTTTTGTACTTCACAACGTTGTCTCTGCTAAGATGTATGTGAATTGACCCCGCTTTTCTGAGTTAAATTTTTGTGGAAACTTTGTGCAAGTTATAACAAATGATTTGCCGCCCGATAGACCTCGTTTTTCCCTTTGGGTTTTAGTGATGGCAGATGGTGATAGACTCTGGTATCGAGATGAGTAAAGTAAATATAATATTTATTGCAATTTAAATTTAGTACTCTAATTCAGTTTGATCAAAAATGTTGAACTTATCTTTTACTTTACTTAATAAGTTGTCAACGTGAGTCACGGGTTTCATTGTAAAACGATAGTCATTAATTTAATATTTATGGAAAACCTTCATAATTGAATGAGTAAGATCTTTAACAAAGGTCAAACTAATAGTTTACCATTACTATTCCATTCTTTTTTTATACGAGTATTGACACTTGTATAACTATTTCCATTAATAATTAGTGGGAAAGGTGTGACAACAAGTTGTTATTTCATAAACAAATGAAACCTTATTATTGTTACCATTAAAAACTTTTATGTACTCTTCATATTGTGCTGTTTCTTATTTATTTTATCTGTCAATAGTAGATTAATCATATTTCTTGAGGAAAAAATCTCCTTTCTAGAATGGCAAATATTTTAACTTTAATCTCATTTAAATATGTATTACCAGTCAAATAAATTTAAAATTATATGTGTATATGATTTAAATAAAACTTTATAGTAGAATTACAAGAAATTGGTATATAAAATAAGAAGTATATAATTTACCATTCAAATTATTACATGTTATATCAAGAACAGTGGTGATAAGATTGTTTACTTGCAGGCTCTATATCAAATGTTATCTTAGAATCAATCATGTTTAATTGATTAAGAAATGCTGGTTATTTTCTTTATGTTGTATTTCAAACACCACGCCAATATATTTGACTCATTCTGGGCTAAATCCAGAATGTGATTCATCTCAATATTGAAGACCATATTTTAAGATTATACAATATATATTTTATATATGAGAATTAATGTTTTAAGCAAATATTTGACCTACCTATGAGAAGTATATTAGCTTAAGGGTTGCAGCAGTAGTGATTGCAAGGTCAACGTAACCATTGAAGTAAATATTTAATAATAAATGTTTTTTATTGGCCATTATAGCTATCTATGTACTTGAAAAATAATATTATATATATATATATATAAACAACAATATCAACTTTTAAATATTCATAATATACGAATGAATAGTACAGAAAAGTTTTTACTTGTGATAGTAATAAGATTTAATCGGTGTATATGATGATAGTAAACAAGAATATTAGCTAAACCTTTGTTAAAAGTCTTACTCATAAAACTATAAATGTTTTCTTTAAATTTTAAATTAATGACTTTTGCTGTACCATGAAATATTAACAACGTATTAAGTAAAGTAAAAGACAAGAATGACATTATATGTCAGACTAACATAGTATACAAAATCCCATGTACAAATTGCAATAAATATTATATTTCCTTTACAGCTACTAATCTCAACACCAGTCTATTACCATCAACTAACAATTCTGAACTATCAGGTGACAAATTGTGTGCTCAAATTTAATATCAAAATTTTACACAAAAATTGAACTCAGAAAAGTGGGAGCCAAATAAAATTTTAACAGAAACTAGTTTTTGTTTTACAAAAATGAAGGCACAGATACACAATATGAGGAAGTGATGACATTATTAAGTAACAAAAAAAAATATTCCAGAAATTATGTAACTAATGTAGTAATATGAAACAATTATTTATTCGCTCATTGCATATGAGAGATGACGATCAATATGCCATGTTCTGAGATGGACTTCACTACCATTTCGCGTCAAATAAGAGCGCTGTTGAGACAATGGATCATACACAGCTTGTCCGCAGAAGGCTAAGCAATATTTTTATTAATCTGCTGCAACTGATTTATATCCATGACTAAGCACTCGTGTCGTGTGAAGAAATCATAAAGTATGTTACGGCAATGTAGTAACATAAAGAATATATGTATCTTTATAAATGTGTCAATCCGTATATCAGGGATGCAGATAGCTTCAGAATGTAATGAAGATTTCAATCAGACACTGCATTGGTCTTTCACTGATATGTGTATATATGCATATAAATACATAGCGAGAATATCAAGAGTGAGAATAATGAGTTAAATATTAAACTTTACAACGTTTCGTCTCTCCTTTGAGGTTTCTTCAGGTATTATTTTTAATTTTTAGTCAAGTTAAATATTTAAATATTAAAAAGAAACTGACAAAGAGGCTGATTTAACTCACTATTGTATATTTAATTGTCAGAAAAACTATTTGATTGAGAGTGAGAATAACCTGCGTGGCCAATCTTCAAAATACAGAATACATGCATTTAGTCAAAACAAAAAGAGTTAACAAAGCATTGTCGGGATTATACCCGGGTGAAAACATTGAAGAAGCACGACGTTTCTCGGTCACTGGCATCATCTTCAGGTGAAATGAGTTGTATGCAACGATACGCAGTTTCAGTAGAGAGCAAAGGAGAGTCACATGGACGCTATTCCACTGGCCGGCCCGTCCGTCTAACTGCGCGCAACCAGACGCCGCCGAGACAGGAAACTAGGTTGTTGACCTCCTGCAGCGTGGCAGGTGAAACCTGCAATAAGCAGCGAGTTGTTGGAGAGAGGGGGGGGGGGGCGCAATGTAAGAGTAAAGGAGAGGAAGAGTATCAAAAAGAAAATTAAACGAAGCGGGGGACTCCTCAACGCCACAGAGTGGTCGCGAAAGTCAAAGGGCACTTAAATCTTAATATAATTAAATAATATGGTACAAGTAAAATACAGATAAAATATGGCAAACACCAGTATTAAATCGCAAAGCTAACAAAGCATATACCCACTGGATTAGGCGCGCGGGAAAAAATGGTAAACATATTTCTTTTCTGTAGGACATTCCAACCTAGGAAAGCGTGGCAGGATTTGCTAGGGTACAGGAAGAACGAGAACGAATAGCCTTATTAATTTCGGTGGTCATACCATCCCAATAAAAAGAAACCCAGAAGAGGGCAGAAAGGAGAATGATGAAATAAACTACGGTCACCAACTTCCGAGGTAAAAAAAGGACCGGACACTTAGGTTTAGGCGTAGAGCAACCAGGAGAGAAATTATTGATAAACGAAGCGCAAAACTGGTCATTCCGCCAGCGGATCAAGGGAATTCAGAAGTTCAAAGAGCACTGAGTACGGACGGGATAAAGTTGTGCGCGACAACTTTACAAGAAGATGGAATATGGCAAATTCCAAACTTGAACGCCGACAAGCGCAAACCAGACCCTCAGAAGATCCGGACTTCGAAATCGAACCCGGGACCTCCCGCTTACCGGGCGGTTGCTCTCACCACTGAAGCAATCCTCGTCGTCGCCAATTACAGATGCGAGATCTCTCCACTCTTTTCCAAATGTGCATAATTTCAAGTAAAAGGGGAGAAAAATGACATCCAGTTAATACTCAGCCACTATACTTTTTTTTTTCATTACGTTGCAAGATACACAAAGCAAAAGTAGCAGCCCTCAAGAAAATTCTGAAGCAGTCAGCAAAATAAATTTGTGCTCGAAATCAAGTACAGGAAGGGGTGACCAGCACCCCTCGAAGAAACTTTTAACCCTCTTTCTCCTAAGCGCTTTCAAAGGCTCATCCACATGCTGAGAACAATTAACCGCAGGCCTGGGGGTGAAACTATGCAATTGGCCGCCGCTATCTCAAAAATACCATGGACTGTGATATGTTGTTATACAATAAACCATTCGATAGTGTTGAAGAATTATTTGTATGATTAACAATTATTATTATTGTTATTAGGGTATTATAGTTACTCTGCCTAATATAATATACAATGCACATTGTTCCAAACAAGCATTTTACAGCTATATAATATTCTCTTCTTCTACTGTCAAGACATAAACACCATCTATATAAAGTACTGCCAAATGTTCAGCATAGTCAAATTCATTTCTTCTTCTCTCTCACATCCACCCACACATTTGTCCAATGTTCGAATCCAGGATGGAACAGAGACCGCGAATTTAACGTAATTAATGCCAAGAACATAATGTAATGTTAAAGAGGATGTATGGCGATGAAAATAAATAAATTATTTTCCAACAATTCCTAAGGTACTCTTAGTTTCAGAATATCATTTTCTTAACTTGCATATTTATTATTTAATAAAAGTGAGAATGTGGTTATAATTTTCAGGGAGTACAGCAGCATTATTATCAGTACCTCTACTAATTGCTCTATACCTTCTCTCCCGTTCCAACTATGGGGCAGAGTCCAATGGAGAGGCTGGCAGATTCAACGACTCGAGATTACAGATATTGTAAGTACAAGTGCTACAGCAATGTTTAGTTACATATATATATATATAGTAAGTAAGGATAGTAAATGAGGGAGAAAGATAGGAAATACGCTTTTTGAAACATATGTTTGGCACAGAATTGTGCTCAGGGAAAGACATATGTCAAGCGTAGAGAAGAAAGGAACAAGGAAGAGAGACTGAAAATATTCGGCGCCGGATCGTCACAGAGCCTCCGCTGTAGCCGCAGAGCGCCTTAACCATTTAGGCTACTTGGCCGGTGCGTCTAAGATAGTCAGTCTTGGATATATATACGATGTATTTAGTTGGGTTGGATAGAGAGTAGTGGGATAGAAGAGATTATTAGGAGCATCCACAATTCTGTGCCAAACAAATGTTTCAGAAAGCGTATTTCCTATCTTTCTCCCTCATTTACTATCCTTACTTACTATCCTAATATCCAAAAACCTGTGACTTCGTCACGTTACAAACGTTTCATTAATTTGTAATTTATCCTTAATGGATGCTCCTAATAATCTCTTCTATCCCACTTCTCTCTATCCATCCCAACTATATACATCGTATATATATCCAAGACTGACTACTTTCGACGCACCGGCGACGTGGCCTAAATGGTTAAGGCGCTCCGCGGCTACAGCGGAGGCTCTGTGACGATCCGGGTTCAAGTCCCAGTCTCTCTTCCTTCTTCCTTTCTTCTCTACACTTGACATATGTCTTTCCCTGAGGAGCACAATTCTGTGCCAAACATATGTTTAAAAAAAAAAGCGTATTTCCTATCTTTCTCCCTCATTTACTATCCTTACTTACTATCCTATATATCCAAAAAACCTGTGACTTCGTCACGTTACAAACGTTTCATTAATTTATATATATATATCTGTGTGTGTGTGCTTGAAATCAAATACAGCAAGGGGTGACCAGCACCCCTTCAAAAAAGTTTTAACCCCCATTATCCTATATATGTATATAGCAATTAATAAGGAAAGGAAAGAGAGATAGAAAGTAGGCGACTTACTTGAGGTTCATAGATGGTAGACACCTTGTGAGGTTTGGAGTTCTAACCTCACAAAGTGTCTACCATCTATGAACCTCAAGTAAGCCACCTACTTTTTACCTCTCTTTTCTTTCCTTATTAATTGTTTTAATTTACATGGCAATGTCATTTCCTGACTCATATATGTATAGTAAAGGTTTATTTAATTTTTAATGAATTGTGAATTATTAGGAATCTCTTTCTCTCAGAGGACACAGGCAGACTGATAGAAACAAATTTGTGACATACAATTAAGAGGACGATGAAACCATTTGTCGACACAGCGTCTCTCTATCTCCTTGGAAGTCAAGTTGCAAATTAGACAGGGACCACATGTTCAAACTCTTCTCCCTCGTTCACCGTCCTGTGCAATATAGTTGGAGCCATAAACATTTACACCCCTCAGGTGTGACTTTACCTCTCCATGCTCTCATCCAGAAATTGGTGCAGTAAACATTCACTCCCGCTTGGACATGCCCTGCGTTGCACCATGTTCTCACCCCCAACTCTCCAGACCAAACTTTTTCCTCCCACTCCAGAAACCATTCACTTTGGCCAAGGTCCAGCTTTGTCTTACTCCCCTCACGGTCATGTATCTTTTTCTTGGCCAGGGAAAAGTTTCCCATGCTTTCTCTGGCGTTCGGCCTCCCAATGATAAAAACTGCTTAATGAACTTAATTTATTTTAAATAAATACTCACACTACAATATATTATGCCCAAAGTTGGGCAGTACACAAATATTGGCTGCCCATTTTACACTTTGTCTGAGCAGTGTGTGGACAGTGTCTGATGTACTTCAAATAACTAGTGTATATGCTACTGTTGCCGTCCATTTCTCAAAGCGACCAGAAGCCTGTGGCTAAAATTTGATATTCAGCCGCAAGGCTGTCCATTATACTTCTGGTGTGTTGTTAGTGCGGCATAACACATCTGCTTCCTGAGCTCACACACATGACCACGTAGGACAGCTGTTAACTAAGAGCTAAAAATGTGTGCAGATGAAGTACAAAAATTGATATAGATATATTCAAGTACCTTTTTAATGGAATCACTGTACTTGGGCATGTAAGTTACAGTTTGAAGTCTACAATGTGCCTCTTGCATTGGTTCCCACAGTGATACACTCTGAAATTAATATGTGCACATTACATTGAATATAAAATGTAAACAAAGTAAAATCTACCAATAAATAGTGCTCCTTAATTTTATAAATTAACAATGTCTATCCACACTTGTTTCATCAATATAAATATTATAGCATTTGTAATTATGCAACAGCTAGTTATTTCTACAATTTCAAATAAATTTATTCTACATTAAATGTGATTTTAAAAAATGTAACTTAATAATTGAGCAAGTTACATCAAAAATAAAACATTTTTCATTACTTCAAGTCACAAGAGTTTTTGGCAACAATAAACTGTCAAAGGTGACACAAACACAGTTTAATAAAATATAAATACGTAGTAGGAATCTATGAATATTGCTGTAAATAAACTCCTTCCTCAGACAAGGTGTCACACAATGGTGATGTGAGTAGCTAGCCATTGCCATCTCGCCTTTCGGACTAAGGACCGAAGCAGGAACTTTATGTTCAGGAAAAATCGCAATATAGTGCTACCTTGTCAGTTGCCACCTACTTATTTAACTAATAGAATTATAACTAAAGATTCTTTCTCTATCCTAATTTCAGAGGCACCAATTCCAATCAGGACAATAGTAACATACAGGCGGAGGTTAATGGACAGATAAACAGATTCCGCAGCTTGAGGAGGGTAATTGAAATCCATATTGGGAATACTGGACTAATATCGTGAGTATAATCAGTTATGTAGCGCTCATATATATATACACTGAAGTTATTTTCTTCTGGCTTATTTCTGTAGAATCAGTTACAATCAGGACATCAGTATCAATGTGGTGGAAGCAAACAGTGGGATACAACGATTTCAAAACTCAATACTACGAATTGGATTACAGCTTCAATATGGCACATCACAACTGTGGGTACAAGTAGACGTAAGACATCTACAGCAATGTAGAATACAGTAATAAATACTGAATAATTTGTCTTCTATCTGATTTCAGTGGCCTCAGTTACAATCAGGAAAACAGTAACAGTGAAGTGGAGGCTAATGGACAGATACAGAGATCCCACAACTCTAGGTGGGGAACAGGATTACAGATTGCACATGACGCATGGCAATGGTGGGTACAAGTAGAGACGTGAGACATCTACAGCAATGTAGAATACTGAATAATTTGTCTTCTATCTGATTTCAGTGGCCTCAGTTACAATCAGGACAACAGTAACAGTGAAGTGGAGGCTAATGGACAGATACTGAGATCCCACGACTCTAGATGGGGAACTGGATTACAGATTGCACATGACGCATGGCAATTGTGGGTACAAGTAGAAGTGAGACATCTACAGCAATGTAGAATACTGAATAATTTGTCTTCTATCTGATTTCAGTGGCCTCAGTTACAATCAGGACAACAGTAACAGTGAAGTGGAGGCTAATGGACAGATACAGAGATCCCACAACTCTAGGTGGGGAACAGGATTACAGATTGCACATGACGCATGGCAATGGTGGGTACAAGTAGAGACGTGAGTCATCTACAGCAATGTAGAATACTGAATAATTTGTCTTCTATCTGATTTCAGTGGCCTCAGTTACAATCAGGACAACAGTAACAGTGAAGTGGAGGCTAATGGACAGATACAGAGATCCCACAACTCTAGGTGGGGAACAGGATTACAGATTGCACATGACGCATGGCAATGGTGGGTACAAGTAGAGACGTGAGTCATCTACAGCAATGTAGAATACTGAATAATTTGTCTTCTATCTGATTTCAGTGGCCTCAGTTACAATCAGGACAACAGTAACAGTGAAGTGGAGGCTAATGGACAGATACAGAGATCCCACAACTCTAGGTGGGGAACAGGATTACAGATTGCACATGACGCATGGCAATGGTGGGTACAAGTAGAGACGTGAGTCATCTACAGCAATGTAGAATACTGAATAATTTGTCTTCTATCTGATTTCAGTGGCCTCAGTTACAATCAGGACAACAGTAACAGTGAAGTGGAGGCTAATGGACAGATACAGAGATCCCACAACTCTAGGCGGGGAACAGGATTACAGATTGCACATGACGCATGGCAATGGTGGGTACAAGTAGAGACGTGAGACATCTACAGCAATGTAGAATACTGAATAATTTGTCTTCTATCTGATTTCAGTGGCCTCAGTTACAATCAGGACAACAGTAACAGTGAAGTGGAGGCTAATGGACAGATACAGAGATCCCACAACTCTAGGTGGGGAACAGGATTACAGATTGCACATGACGCATGGCAATGGTGGGTACAAGTAGAGACGTGAGACATCTACAGCAATGTAGAATACTGAATAATTTGTCTTCTATCTGATTTCAGTGGCCTCAGTTACAATCAGGACAACAGTAACAGTGAAGTGGAGGCTAATGGACAGATACAGAGATCCCACAACTCTAGGTGGGGAACAGGATTACAGATTGCACATGACGCATGGCAATGGTGGGTACAAGTAGAGACGTGAGACATCTACAGCAATGTAGAATACTGAATAATTTGTCTTCTATCTGATTTCAGTGGCCTCAGTTACAATCAGGACAACAGTAACAGTGAAGTGGAGGCTAATGGACAGATACAGAGATCCCACAACTCTAGGTGGGGAACAGGATTACAGATTGCACATGACGCATGGCAATGGTGGGTACAAGTAGAGACGTGAGACATCTACAGCAATGTAGAATACTGAATAATTTGTCTTCTATCTGATTTCAGTGGCCTCAGTTACAATCAGGACAACAGTAACAGTGAAGTGGAGGCTAATGGACAGATACAGAGATCCCACAACTCTAGGTGGGGAACAGGATTACAGATTGCACATGACGCATGGCAATGGTGGGTACAAGTAGAGACGTGAGACATCTACAGCAATGTAGAATACTGAATAATTTGTCTTCTATCTGATTTCAGTGGCCTCAGTTACAATCAGGACAACAGTAACAGTGAAGTGGAGGCTAATGGACAGATACAGAGATCCCACAACTCTAGGTGGGGAACAGGATTACAGATTGCACATGGCCAATCGCAATTGTGGGTACAAGTAGACGTGAGACATCTACAGCAATGTAGAATACTGAATAATTTGTCTTCTATCTGATTTCAGTGGCCTCAGTTACAATCAGGACAACAGTAACAGTGAAGTGGAGGCTAATGGACAGATACAGAGATCCAATGACTCTAGATGGGAAACTAGATTACAGATTGCACATGACGCATGGCAATGGTGGGTACAAGTAGAGACGTGAGACATCTACAGCAATGTAGAATACTGAATAATTTGTCTTCTATCTCATTTCAGTGGCCTCAGTTACAATCAGGACAACAATTGCTGTGAAATGGAAGTTTGTGGTTTGATATGCAGATTCAACACATCCTGGGGATCATTGGTAGTTCTGATTGTTTTAATGTTGTTTTTATGTCGTGAGTATAATCACCCGTTATTTATGTAACTGATAGGTTTGAATTATATGTGTATTATAAGTTTTTCTTGGTCTTGCAGATTGTTTCACAGTGATTCTCCAAAAATAGAGTCCTATATTCGACTAAAGGGTTCCTTATCGCAGTGGTGAGTTTGCACTCTTTTGACTTAACGTTTTGCTTCTATTTCTTTCATTTTTTCTATGTTTCATTTTTATAAATGATTGGTTGAACTTGTGTTTTAGGTAACCCATGGAGTGATAGTGTTTGGTATGCGTATGCAGTATCCACTGACTCATATGTGCTTATGTGATATTGCCAGAAAATAGTTTAAGACAGTCATAAAGAATAGTGTTTTTTGTTTTAATTTTTGCATAATTTTCAAATACTTTAAATTGTGTGTGTGGTAGTGCACATGCTCCAGTCAATACCATATATCATGTTGTGGCGTGCTATAAAGCAGGGAAGGATAAACCACACATCTAATTCAAAACATTCAACAATAAAGAATCTTATGGCTAGTAAAATTCATATATTTTATATAATATACATTTTCTACTAATATACACACAGAAAAGTTGTTTTTTTTGAAGCATACTTAAGATGTGCCTTTTTAAAGACTAGCATTTTAATGAGGTTATCTACCACACATTCTGCCATCTGACACTGCCAACATGAATTAACTTTTTTAAAAATGTGGAGGAAGAATACTATGGTGCTATAGATGTTTTATGTACTATATATATTTTCAGAAGTGAGAAATATTTAAGGGGCGTCATTTTCAAGGCTTGCATCACAGTGTTGTAACCTACCACATGAACTGCCATAAAACATTCCAAACAAGTGTGCCTTGCCTTAAAGTTAAGTTTTTTCTAATTAAATATATATTGCAGGGAAGAATACTTTTGTGTTTAAGAAGGGTTTTGTATACATTATATTCAATTTATAGCTTGTTACAACTATTTTAATTGTAATGAATAAACACAGTTATATTGAAAACCCATTTACTGACTATTTATTTGTTGCTAACTTGGGCATTTCATAAGCACTGACTTTTATGAACCTCAACATCCTCTCATAAAGTACTGTATTTATCTCTTATCATATTCAAAAGATTATTATATCTCATTTTCGCACGGTATTAAACTTAATTAAAGGAAAACCAAAACCACTCTTAACTTGCCACTAGTTCCTACAGATTGTGCTTCTGGACAGTAAAATTAATGGGATTTAATTTCTATATTAACTTGAAATGGTGCAGAAATATTTCTAAGGTTTCCACTCGGGTACAGTTGCAATTAAGAAGCTACAGTTCGTCGACCACGTGCTCTGTCGTCGTCTTCACTTCGCCAGAAGATGACGGCAGAGCACGTGGTCGCCGAAACGTCGCTTCTTAATCGCAACTGTACCCGAGAGGAAACTCGAGAACGAATTCTGCAGCAACTGCATCGGGAAAGTCTCCGTTCACTTAAACTTGAAATGATATTTTTAATATACCCTGAGCCGTAGAGATTGACTCTTAATAAATTTCTAATGCCGATAACCTGATTTTCCATAGATTACCTTGTACATTGTAGTATATCATACATTTATTGAATTGGATCCCGATGTACTTAATTAAAATTTATATCACTTCTATATTTTCCTTGGAAAAATTGAATTCTCTTAGTAAACGTCCTCCATATTGTTCGCTTTTCCCCTATTCTGTTAAGAACTTCCTCGTCAGTGATTCTATCCACCTCATCATCTCATTCTCCTATAGCACCACATATCAATGGCTTCTATTCTTTTCCTTTCCACAACTCCTATCGTCCACGTTTCGCACCCATATAACGCCACACTTCTTACGCTTATTTTCAGCAACGATTTCCCGACACTTGTGTTACCCGTTGGTAAATTCCTCTTCCTTGCTATCCTACTCTAGTTATTACGCTGCTTCCCAAGTAGCCGAATTCCTTAACTTCCGTCAAAATATCCCATCCGAATCTTACAGCCTTTGTTATTCCACTGTTTCCAATACTACACTCCATTAGCTTTGGTTTACCTTCTATTAACCCTCATAATGAACTAGTTCTCCAGGATTAAGGAGGATGAGGGATGTGCTACACACATGTATGTGATCTCCACCAACTATGAAGTGGCAAGGCCCGTCGTCATGTCCGCTGACGAAGAAATGCGGCAGCTGAAAAGCCACCGCAGCACCCAGACGATCCCACCGTCGCAAGGGATAAAGAAGAAGGAAAGAAGCAAGTCTTCTTCCCAACCAACGCCACCGCTGAAGGCACAAGAGGAGCACCACCGTCAACGCACAACCGTATTTATGGCACACGGTTGAAGGGAAGAAGAAGAAACTGCCCAAGAAGACGGATAGGAAGCCGATATCCGACCCAGATCTACAAGAGCTGGGATCCAACGTAAGCAGGATCAAGAAGAAGGCGTCGGGGGAACTCCTCCTCGAGATGAAGAGAGCACCGGCGCAGCAGACGGGAACCCTCAGCCGTGGCGGAGGTTAAATCCCTCACGCAGGAGGTGAAGGACCTCGATGTCATTACGACAAAGGAAGAGGTCCGGGAGGCCCTCAAGGATCAGATCCCCGGAGCAGGAGGACTGGAACCTTCAGTGGTGAAGTCCATCCGAAGGGCCCCAGGGCCAGACGGGATTCCGAACAAGGCCATTAGCAAGAGGCCAGATCTTTTCCTCGCAGTGTACAACGAATGCGTGAGTAAAGGAGTCTTTCCCACAAGATGGAAGAAGCAGCGCCTCGTCCTACTGCCCAAGGGAAGGGACCCGCAGGAAAATCCCTCCGCCTACGGGCCAATATGTCTCCTGGACACGGCAGGGAAAGTGCTGGAGCGAATCGTCTGCCCATTTAGAATCCGTGGAAGGGCTATCGGGCAACCAGTATGGTTTTAGGAAGAGTAGGTCAACGATAGATGCCGTAGAAGAGGTAGTAGGTTCAGCACGTAGGGAGAGAAGAGATACTGCGCTATCATTACACTCGAAGTGACAAACGCCTTCAACTCGGCGAGGCGGGACAACATGATGGCCGCACTCCGTTCGATCCAGGTGCCGGAGTAACACAGTGGCCATGATAGGAGATTACTTCCGCGAGCGTACACTCCATTACGCTACCTACACGAGGGGGAGAAGTATGCCACAGCATCGCAGGGATCGGTCCTCGGCCCCGTCCTGTGGAATGTGATGTACGACGGGGTACTAAGATTAGAGATGCCGGTTGGGGTCCGTATTATAGGGTTCGCGGATGACCTAGCGGAGGCCTTCGTGGCGAAGCTGCTAGAGGAGGTGACTAATGCAGGAAACGTCGCAGTAGAGACGAAACAGCGGCCTTACGCTAGCTGAACAGAAGACGGAGGTCGTCCTAGTAACGAGTAGGAAGAAGAAGAAGGAAGATATCACCGTGAGCCACGCCTCAAGTACCTAGGAGTAGAAACTTCCTGTGGAGATTACGTGGCGCGAACACGTGTTTTGCGAATCGACACTGGTGAGTACTGTTTTTTAAGGTTTTTCGTGTGTTGGAGCCGAATTTCTCGCTACTGCCGATCACCGAGTGACCTCCAGAACATCGGTGATTGGTAGGAGAGTTTTTTGTGGCTTCGGTGGCCTTATTTTTGCGTTTTTTTCAAAACGTAAGTAAGGTTATGTCTGGAAGTTCGCGCAGCGGCAGCAGTGCGGCGCTGCTACAGACGGCGGAAGAGGAAGGCGCTAGCAGCGCTAATGGCGCGGGTTGTGTGAACTGCTGCGAGGGCGCGGCAGGTTCAAAAGTAGAGAGGCGCGCTGATGTGAGGGGACCCCTTCCAGCAGCCGGAACTTCGCTTCCTGCAGTTGAGAGTGAGCTTCATTTGAGGCAGGAGGCCTTAAATGCTATGGAGGAGGGCATTGGTAAGCTTGCCGAATTTGTCAAGGGCAGGCACAATGTCCACATGGAGATTCGGCGGTTGGTTGCTGTGATCTCCACCAAC
>CM067376.1:7733182-7770682 GCA_034510155.1 Eucriotettix oculatus | reverse complement strand
TAAGTTCTTGCGACTCGGATGGATGGCCGTGGGGTACGCTTGGCAACAGCGCGGCCAGCCACCGTTAGTCCATCCAATTGGGGCTAATGGAGTGGACATATATTTGCTGACGGAGCCTCGCTTGCTGTACGCTGGCCTAAAGTCACAAATGTACTTTGCAAACCTGGGTTCCCCCTAATCCCTGTCCCAAATCCCTAGTGTTAAGTTAGTTCTTTAAGTAGCTTAAGTATTTTTATTAGTGGAAAAAAAAGATAATAATATATATAAAAATATGTATATATGGAGCAAGTATAGAACCAAAACCGTGAATAACACGGCCTGTTGTAGTAACCTAGAAAACAGGCTAGAAATCCAATATGAAAAAAAAAAAAGTCACAAATGTACTGAAAATTTATTTCATCAAATAAAACCTTATATTCCTTCGTTTAGGAATATTGGCTGTTTGTAGTGCATGTTCCGCATACTAAACTACACGATTTAAAAGAAATTTAAACGCCATTTTGTAACAAATGTCGGGATAAGACAAGACGGCGGCCACCAACCGCAGGGGGCGGCAGATGGGTGGAGCAGAAATGCAAATACCATAGGCGTTTCCATGGAATAAATATTTGTTGTGGGGGGAGGGGTCAGTTATTTTTTGATGGTGTTCCGCTGCACCCCCCTCCCCTCCCCGCACCGCCACCAACGATAGTGTTTGTGTATAATTTCAACTCCATTCGGACACGAGTAGCCAAAGGGGTGAGGGTGCAGAGGGGCGTTCACATAAGAATTACTACAAAAGAAAAGAAGGAACAATCGAGATTTGTGTCGAAACCGGCGTGACGTGAGTGACTGAGTTTAATTTCTGACATTCAAAATGCGGTTTAAGATGCAGTTCAGCCCGCCCTGGTGATACAAATTTCCGGGTGTAACGTTAAACCGAGAGAGGAAACGTTTCGTTTAAAGTTAATTTAAGAGTGAAAGGAAGTAGAAATGCTTCAATGGATTGTAGGGGCGTATAGCCAAATTGGAAGAAAGACAAGAATGGAAAAATGTCGACCGCACCAGGGACTCGAAACCCCCCGGACCTCCCGTTTTCCGGGCGGCAACTCTACCACTGAGCTCATCAAGGGCCGACGTCCAAGGGCCGATTCCTATAAATTAGGATGTGATTAGTAAATTGGGGGAAGGGAAAAGAATAGAAGCCTTTGAAATGTGGTGCTATAGGAGAATGAGAATGATGGGTGGATAGAGTAACTGATAAGATAAGATTTATTGGATCCATTAGTCCTCTATTGAGGAAATAGGACAAGTCAAAGAATATGTTACACATATCACACTAAGAATACAAATATAAGAAACAAAATATGGATACAACATATGAGTAAAGAAAACCATGTATATACAATGATAAATAAAGTAAAACAAAGCAGAGCAAACACAAAATATGAATACAACATTTTCAAGAATATGAGAGTACAAAACAATAAGGGAGAGATAGTAAAAGAAACTATGTATACAGTGATAAATAAAATAAAGCAGAGCAAAGCAAACAGAATATGAATACAGCATATCAAGAATATGAGTACAAAACAAATAAGAGAGATAGTAAAAGTAACTATGTGTAAAATGATAAATAAAATAAAACAAAGCAAAGAAAACAAAATATGAATACAACATATCAAGAATATGAGTAGAAAACAATAAGAGAGAGATAGTAAAAGAAACTATGTATACAATGTTAGACAAATAAAGGAAAGTATACATAACATATACAAAAGATATAATTTCTGGATAAACAATGTCAATTTGGAACAGTATAATAGATCCACGCACTTCACACTGACGAGGAAGTTCTAAACGGAATAGGAGGGGGGGGGGAAGCGAACAATATGGAGGACGTTGATCAAGACATGGGATAGATATGAAAAGGCCACTTTTAAGACACGAGGGTCTTGTAAAATTAGCATTAGAGGGAAGTGAGAACAGAAGAGGGAGGCCAAGGGTGGAATAAGCCAAGCAGGTTATGGAGGATGTGGGGTGTGCTAGTTATAAGGAAATGAAGAGGCTTGCGCAAGATAGGTTAGCATGGAGGCTTGCACCCGACCAACTAGTCGCGCTGATTTTGTTTTTTTTATTTTGTAACGTAAGCGTGGCAACATATAAAGACTTTTGTAATTTGAAGTTGGTAGCACTTTTTTAAATGGTTAGGTTGGTAGCAGAGTCATCGTAGCGAGGCAGTGGAGATAAGAAAGGGAGAGCGAGCGAGCGAACGGGTCGCTGAGGTAATTGAACCCTAATGGCTGCAACGGGTGAAATAAAGTGTGCAAATACGCAGACGGACTTTGTCGTGCGTGACTGTGTGCTTTTCGCACTAGACAATACAGTGATTCATTCAATCGTGGACGTTGGTTGTCGAGGTAACCAGGCAGCCATCTTGGTGATCAGCTAGAGGCAAAGCAGAGCAGATTTGTGGTCTGATGCAATCCTCCGTGCTAACCTATCTTGCGCAAGCCTTTTCAGTTCCCCATAAATTTCACAACCCACATCCTCACTAATCTGCTTAGCGTATTCTATCCTTGGCCTCCCTCTTCTGTTCTTCCCCCCACACACTTCCCTCTAAAGCTAATTTTAAAAGATCCTCGTTTCTTAAAAACTGTGGCCTTTTCATCTTCAAAGTCCTCCATATTGTTCTCTCTTCCCCTTTTCTCTTTATAACTTCCTCGTTTGTGATTCTATCCACCCATTCATCTCATTCTCCTACTGCGCCACATCTATTCTTTTCCTTTCTGCAACTCCTATCGTCCACACCCAAATCTAACAGCCTTTGTTATTCCAGTGCTTCCCATACCACACTCCAATACCTTGGTTTTCCCTTTATTAATCCTCATATTAAATAATAATAATAATCATATTCCGTAGATCCTGTAAAGAAGCTGAGCTTCAAGGATGTGGAATAATGGGTCAGGGCTGCTGTGTACATTTATTACATTATTTTATTGTATAAAAGAAAAATATACTTATAACCAATTTTTTGTATTATTCTAAACTAATTAATTAATTACTCTTCTCCGATTCTTCTATAAACTCCTTTATTGAATAGAAGGAGTTGAGTGGCTAAGCAAAAAAATGAGGATAATTCAGTCCTTAAATTTACCTTGATTATCCGACAACTGTTTAATTCTGTGCTGTGTGCAGTCACGTGTTGAAGATGGATGGATGATGATGCACCACACCTTCCTTCCTTCCTTCCTTCCTTCCTTCCTTCCTTCCTTTCTGTCTGTGCAATTGACAATGTTTTACATCTTTTATACAGATTATTTTTGTTCCTTGTATTGAAGGGATGAATATCAGTATTATTCAAAAAATAATGAATAAATGTATTGGCACGTTAAAGTGAAAATGCCTAACTTTTTGAACAGAGTTCTGCAAGAAGTTGCTTTAGGTTGCCTGCCTGCATCACATATTGCTCTAATAACACGTTTTTGACTAATAAAAATCTTATCTATGCCCCCACAAAATATAATACCATATGATAAAACAGAATGGAAAAATATGCAAAGTATACTAATTTTCTAGTTTTTAGATGACTGAAGGTGTGAAGGACATTGACAGCATCACATGTAGCTGTAGCTGAGTTCCTCAAGTAGTTGATGATTAATCTGATCATCAGTCCAATTTAGTTTATTATTTACTAAGAGACCTGAGAATTTAACAGAGGGAAGTTTCATTTACATTTTTGCTGTCGTATTTAAGTGTTATTATAGATTGTAAAGTTGTGTTGAGTGTGTGTGTGTGTGTGTGAAATTGCATGAAATGTGTTTTGTCACAGTTATTTGTTAGTCCGTCGTTCGCATTAAACCATGTTAGGTCAGGTTACTTGCCTAAGCTTCTAGTGTGTCTTTGTTACCTTTTTACTATTACACTAGTATCATTCATCTGCAAAGAGGATAGCTTTAGAAGTATTAGGAAGATCATAATAATAATAATGGCCCTAATACTGATCCCTGTGGGACACCACCGCAGTTTTAATAATAATTCCCCCCCAATCTGATTTATGTATTTCACCTGTGCACGAGTCTTTTAATACTACTCTTTGCATTCTATTTTGTAAGTATGAATTAAACCAAGAAAATGAAGTTCCCTGTTATTCCATAGTACCTCAGTTTTTCTAGCAATATGCTATGGTGGTCTACACAATCAAAAAAGCTTTACTTAAGTCACAGAATATACCTAATGGGTGATTTTTATTTTATCTAATTCTTCTATTATGTCGTCTAAAAGAGTAAAGATCGCTTTCTCGGTTGAATATTCCTTTTCTAAACCCAAACTGTGAATCGGTGAGTAAATTATGTTTGTTCAGATGTTTTATAACTCTGTTGTATATACTACTACTCTTTCAAAAATTTTTGATAATACTGGCAACAGTGATATGGGGCGATAATTTGATATATCTTCTTTATTCCCCTTTATTCTCCAGGACTCCGTTCGTGCCATTTATTATGGTTTCCAAGTCTTCTTCCGACTCCCCCTAATACTACAACAATATCGTCGGCAAAGAGTATTTATTCTCCTTGCAGTATGATTCCTTTTTTCCATATTCCGTTATCACTTTCCTAAATAAACATTATACTTTCATAATTTCTGAGTTTATAATTAGTTTTTCTATCAGAATGTTTAAACAACTTATTAAATGTATTGAAAATGTTGACATTTGAATAACGCTAAAACATTAATAAGGTTGTTTTCAAGGATGTGGGAAATATCTTATTTGGAGAATTTAGTTCCGAGAAGGAGGAGGAGGAAACATTGAATATTCTCCTCCACCATTTGCTGACGTAACAAATATTTATTTTCAATTTGTCCTTGAGGACTATGTTGATATAACTTGGTACACAATTGGCAATATTGATTTTAAAATACGGTTACTTTCATTAATCTTCCGTATAAAGTAAATTTGAGAAGACTTTGTTAATGTTGAATAAGCGATCCACTGCGTTGATTTTACGTTGCCACTTACGGAGCTGGAACTCGAGGAGTGGGGGAAACCAGCGACATTCCTATCTATACCGAAACGCTCTTTGGAACTGGTTCCAACCAGGGCTGCCACACACACTAGAGGCTTCACGAGCGCAACG
The DNA here is from genome assembly GCA_034510155.1 of Eucriotettix oculatus. NCBI lineage: Eukaryota > Metazoa > Arthropoda > Insecta > Orthoptera > Tetrigidae > Eucriotettix > Eucriotettix oculatus. Next base: position 7,765,565 of record CM067376.1, on the reverse strand, counting down.
ATTTCATTATCCTCTTGTTAATATTCACTTGTGTTGTTTGTTTGCCATAAGTTTGGCTGGAATAAACAGCGCGTCATTCACATCCTTGAAGTGCGATAAAGTAAAAGGAAACTTCAACGCGAGAATAAGCCAAAGTTTCCTCACCAACTTCTTGCAAAACTTCTGTTCAAAAAATTCATACTTACAAAATAGAATGCAAAGAGTAGTATTAAAAGACTCGTGCACAGGTGAAATAGCATAAATCAGATTGGGGAATTATTATTAAAACTGCGGTGGTGTCCCACAGGGATCAGTATTAGGGCCATTATTATTATTATTATGATCTTCCTAATACTTCTAAAGCTATCCTCTTTGCAGATGAATGATACTAGTGTAATAGTAAAAAGGTAACAAAGACACACTAGAAGCTTAGGCAAGTAACCTGCTAACATGGGTTTAATGCGAACAACGGACTAACAAATAACTGTGACAAAACACATTTCATACAACTTCACACACTCAACACAACTTTACAATCTATAATAACACTTATATACTCTGACAGCAAAAATGTAAATGAAACTTCCCTCTGTTAAATTCTTAGGTCTCTTAGTAAATAATAAACTAAATTGGACTGATGATCAGATTAATCATCAATTACTTGAGGAACTCAGCTACAGCTACATGTGATGCTGTCAATGTCTGTCCTTCACACCTTCAGTCATCTAAAAACAAGAAAATTAGTATACTTTGCATATATTTCCATTCTGTTTTATCATATGGTATTATATTTTGGGGGCATAGATAAGATTTTTATTAGTCAAAAACGTGTTTATTAGAGCAATATGTGAGTGAGTGATGCAGGCAGGCAACCTAAAGCAACTTCTTGGCACAACTCTGTTCAAAAAGTTAGGCATTTTCACTTTAACGTGCCAATACATTTATTCATTGATTGATGTTATTTGTAATCACAAATAGGAGGCACTTATTATTTTAATAATACTGATATTCATCCCTTCAATACAAGGAACAAGAAAATAATCTGTATAATAAAAAAATGTAAAACATTGTCAATTGCACAGACAGGAAGGAAGGAAGGAAGGAAGGTGTGGTGCATCATCATCCATCCATCTTCAACACGTGACTGCACACAGCACAGAATTAAACAGTTGTTGTCCCACGATAATCAAGGTAAAATTAAGACTGAATTATGCTCATTTTTTTTGCTTAGCCACTCTCCCCCTTCTATTCAATAAAGGAATTTATAGAAGAATCGGAGAAGAGTAATTAATTAATTAGTTTATAATACAAAAATTTGTTATAAGTATATTTATCTTTTATACAATAAAATAATGTAATAAATGTACTCATTCCACATCCTTGAAGCTCAGCTTCTTTACAGGATCTACGGAATATGATTATTACTATTATTATTAGTTAATGGCGGCGCTGTTGTTGTCTTACTAGGTACAGGGTTGTCTTAACCGTCCCCATGGTAATTAAAACCAAGGTTCCTCCTGCTGCCAAAGTGTTGTATCATCTGCCTTCTAAAATAACACATCATATATCTTTAAAACTTTCTGTACATTTTTTCCTGCTCTATTTTTTTTTTGTTTAATGTAATTACCTTGTAGCGCAGCTCATATTAGTCAAACTCCATTGCTTGTGTTTGTGTTTCTCACCGTGTGCGTGTAGTGTTTATATATGATTATTATTATTATTATTACCACCAAACTCAACAGATATCAAGTTGTAAAAATCAAGTTATTAAAATGGCGGAGCATTGAATCAACTTTGTAATTTGGTACGTCATCAGTTGTAACATGACGAAAGGTATTTCCTTTGCCTTTATCAGTTGTTTGAGAATTGGTAAGCGATCATCTGACTCGGAGTTTTCCGTTTCCCCTTCGAAATGGGAGGATTACATATCGTATATTACAGAAAATATTATATAGGGGGATAGAACGACAAATTATTATGTAAGTTAGGAGAAGATCAGTTTGGTTATAGGAAGAATGTAGGGACGAGAAAAGCAATATTCAGCTTGCGTCTAATATTAGAAGACAGGATATGAAAAGACAGGGTCTACGTTCATGGCATTTGTAGATTTAGAAAAAGCGTTTCATGATGTCAACTGGAACACACTATTAAGGATTTTGAAGGGCGCAGGGAATAAACCGAGAAAGAAGTGATGTACATAACTTCTACAGAAGGCAGTCAGCAGTAATTAGAGTTGAAGGGCAAGAAAAAAAGAAAGCCGTAATCAAGAAAGGAGTAAGCCAAGGATGCAGCAGTCTGTCTCGCCCCCATGCTGTTGAACTTACATGTAGAACAGGCGATGGAGAATGTTAAAACGGAATATGGAAAACGAATCATACTGCAAGGAGAAGAATAAACCCTACGCTTTGCTGATGATATTGCAGTAATAAGAATAAGAATTGGAAACAACAATGAGTAGCATTAACAAGGACCTGCAGAAAGAGTTCAACGTGAGGATTAATAGAGGGAAAACCATGTTGTTGGCGTGTAGCACGGGAAACGGTGGAATAACAAAGGCTGTTAGATGGGAAAGGATAATTTAATAATTTATGGAATTCTGCTTCTTGGGCAACATAATAACTAGAGTAGGATAGCCACAGGATAGCAAGGAAGAGGAGTTTACTTACGGGAAATATAAATGTGAATATTGGGAAATCATTGCTAAAAATGTTGGAATAGAGTGTGGCGATGTATGGTTGCGAAACGTGGGACGGCAGGAGTTGGGGAAAGGAAAAGAATAGAAGGCTTTGAAATGTGGTGCTATAGAGAATGAGATGGATAGTGGATAGAATAACTAACGAGGAAGATCTTAACAGAATAGGGGAAAAGCGGACAATATGGACGACATTGACCAAGAGAAGCGATAGATTATTAAGACACGAGGGTCTTGTAAAATTAGCATTAGAGGGAAGTGTGTGCGGGGTAAGAACAGAATAGGGAGGCCAAGGATGGAATACAGGTAAGCACATTAGGAAGGATGTTGGTTGTGAGAGTTATGAGGAAAAATTTAAAGGCTTGCGCAAGATACGTTACCATGGAGGACTGAATACCACAACAACATCACTAGAAAGGTTTAAATAATAATTTGACACCGACACACAAAACTGTTATTCCAAAAACCATGAACATTAAACGATGTGACTAATTCAGGTATATACAGGTGTATAAGCGATGAATATGGACAGGTTCTTTTGAAAGCTTCTCTTATTAATATTTGTTTGTACATATTGGACTGTTTATTGGTTTTCATAGGTTAAGTAGAAATGTCTTTTTTTTAAAAAAAATCAAATGGGTGAAACCTTTAATAGTGACACGGAAGATTGAAACAACTTCAAGGCAGTTAGTTCTATGATATGGGCTCAATTTTAAATATGTGGTGGGGAAAGCGAGTGAGGGGGGTCGGACCCCACAGGGGGCCCCCAGCCTTGACAGAGGGGCCCCAGTAGGTTATTTAGAGGCAATTTGAACCAATTTAGAGGTTGTTTCTTAGAATGGCGGCTTCACATTTCTCAGCGCAAGAGACTAAAAAGATGTAATTAGAACCAAAATGACTAAAACTTCTCTCCCGTGAGAAATAGTACCACCTACCTTATACAATGTTTTTAGGGATTTTTTTCCCTGCACATATTTCAGGTGAATCATGGGGTACTGTAACGTGACATACGTACGACACACACACGTTACCGCGCATTTCTTTTCTTTTCAAATATAGTAATGATTCGCGAGTGAGCAACAACGTCTCTGGTGGTATGTATGCTTTAGCAATCAATATCCCTGGTTGGAAACAGAAATATCTTTGGGTTCGCGAATATGTCATTTACATTTATTATTTTTTTTGCGCGATTTAAATTAAATTAAAAGTGTAACGTTAATATACGTTTGATGTTAAATTGTTGACCACAAAGGAAATTAATACTGAAGGTCACAAATAGTGAAAATTACAATGAATAAACAGTAAAGGAAAATAATTGAAGTTATATTTTCTTTGAACTGAACGTATTGTTGATTCTCTGTGTTGCTTGGCTTGGAGCTGGATGTGTGTTAGGGAGACATCCCAGGGAGCGACGATTCATTGTCTCTATACATGTATATATATAAACAATCTATTCAATTAGTTAATTGAATAAATTTACTTAAATAACTTTAATCATTTTTGTATTCATATAAGTCAACGGAAATTGTTGTTTCCATTGTTATTAATTATATTCATTTCAAATATTACATGTGTACCTTGTACGTAGAAGACGAGAGACTGTATCAAACTCGCCCCTAGCTGATGACGTCACGACGCTTGTATTTGCCCGAGACGCGAACCAAAGCACCTCCAGATCCTCTCCATCTTGCTACAGAACCAGCTACAACCATCATACCATGGTACAGCAATACCGAGGAAAAACTAATGGCAAAAATATTATACCCATTAGGCCTGAGTGCTCGTGTTTTCTTCATGCATTATAAGACGGTTTAACCATTTTGTAAAAATATAATAAAAGTTGTTTATTCGTTTTGATACGAATATTTATCTATGTAATGTCGCAGTACGATCCTTAAACTACAGCCCGGGGCTCTTAGACAACCCTTGCTCTACTTTACAAATCCCCTCCCCACTCCCCCCCCCCCGCCGACAACCTTTTATTCAATTTACCTTCCTATGCTATTAAATGGGAGTTACTTGTCTGTTTCAGCGTCACCCTCTTTCAGCATGTTAGCTAGCCCCCGAAAAATATTATATTGCACAAGTTCCACTTGTACAGAAAGTGACTGGCAAGGACAAGGAAGAAAAATTTCTCTCCAGAGTCAACAAACCTCAAAATTTCCCTAGAGTTACACGCATCTATATATATACGTTTCTGAGAGATCGTGATCAATAACACACACGTAGAGGTTACATTCGCATGGTATTTCATAAATACCAGGGGTCCTTTACATCGTCCTTTACATTCCTGAGCATATCTTTGAGATTTTTTGTTGTGTTAGAAACACCGTTTTTATGTCATACTTTGCCAGTATGCGACTATCTATGGCTGTTCATTTTCCGGTATATGGGATATACGCTCTTTTTCCGGTCGACTCCTCGTTGGTTGGGACTCGAACACGAGTCTACGTTTCTGCAGTCCGGATTTATACCCCTCTGCCATCACTGCAGGTCTTGAGATGTGGCATTGCTCCCTCCTTTGGATAAACAACATCTCACAGAGTCCTCTAGATCTCGCCGTCGGCCCAGCGTCATACGTCCTGACGACTCCTAGATGACCAGCGGTGGGTGCGTCGTGGAACTGCCGCAGTTGCTTGGCGATGACTAGCAACCATCTTCTTCCCAATGAGTCATAATTTTTTCTTGTGTAGCACGTCATTAATTATTTCGTAGTCCCCTTTCACACCTTGTGAAGAGTTCAAAGCTCGTATAATAATCTCATTCAGCTTCGGATCCTTTACCTGTTCCACAGGAATATTAGTCAAAGAGTTAAGACAATCCAGGATCTCAGTCTTCGGTTCTTCGTCGTCGACAGGGTTTCGGGAGAGACAGTCTGCATCCTGATGTTTTCGTCCACTCTTGTACTTCATCGTGACGTCATATTACAACCCACCTGGCGAGTTGTCCAGCAGAGGGAATGATGGTCCTCCGTCACAACCGTGAACAGTTTGCCAAAGAGATGGCCCAAACAACAGCAAGGCATTCTCTCTCTCTCGTCAAATAATTCCTCTCTGCCTTGCCAAGTGTTCTCGAGGCGTACGCTACGACTTTCTCTTTTTTGCCGAATATCTGAACGAGTACTGCACCAAGTCCGTGGCCGCTGGCGTCAGTGTGCAATTCAGTCGGGGCATTTTGGTCGAACAACCCTAGAACGGGGTCGGAAACAAGGGCTCGTCGCAGCGTGTCGAAAGCCTCCTGTTGTACTCTGCTCCAGATAAATTTGGCGTCTCCTTGGAACAGCTTGTGTAGTGGCCGTGCCTTTCCACTAAAGTCTCGGACAAAACGCCTATAATAAGAGCAGAGCCCAAGAAAACTCTTGACGTCGTGTAGATTTCTTGGCCGGGGAAAGTTTGTTATCGACCTGACTTTCTCCGGATCTGGTCGTACGCCTTCCCGAGGATCTTTATTGCCTTTGCACCTAATAGGCACTTCTTTGGATTCAGTCTCAGCCCTGCTGTACCCAGACACTCGAGAACAGTTCGCAGTCGGTGCAGATGGTCGCTGAACATTTCCGCGATAACTATTATGTCGTCCAAATAGCAGAGGCACATAGTCCATTTCAAGTGGCGAAACAAGTTGTCCATCATTCGTTCGAACCAAAACGGCTGGTGTAATGAAAGCGGTTTTCTCTCGGTCGGCTTCGTCCACTTCTATCTGCCAGTACCCTGAGTGCAAGTCCATGATGGAGAAAAACTTTGCTCTCTCTTCTTTACCTGGCGTCTCCAACAAAAAAAATGTCACGTTTCTGAGGGATCGTGAGATTCAATAACACACACACGTAGAGGTTATATGAGTTTATACAAGGGCGAAGTGCTGTACAAAGCTCGTACTGCGTAAGGCTGACTCCGATTTGGAATCCAGTCCTTTTTATACGTACATGGAATATTCCAGAAGCAGAACATTCGCGAAACAGAAAATACTAGAAAGTAAAGGCAAACAATGTAAATAAAGTAAACAAAAAAAATGGTTACGTCGAGTGGGACCTAAACCTAAGTCTATCTTTCTGCAGTCCGGCTCTATACCCCACTGCAATCACTGCAGGTCTTTTTTTTTGTTAACAGGCTACATGAGGGTGATCATGAAACAGGCAACTCCCCTTTAATAGCATAGGAAGGGAATTGAAAAGGGGGGATGCGGAAGGTAGAGCAAGGTAGCCTAGCAAGGGTTAACTAGGGCCCCCGGGCTATGGTTTAAGGATCCTACCCTCACGGTGTTTCACCTAAAGAGAGATGCAGGGAAAACCCTAGAAAACCTGCATCAGCTAGGTCGGGCATTGGCTGCTACTATTCTCACGCCCTTCCGAATGACGGGAGACGAGTTTGCTGTGGGGACGCAGCATTCCCTTCTCTGTGTCTCCACCAGTTTCAGGAGGCAGTTGGCCCCTGACTGATCCAATGGGATCAGCGGACAACAGCTCTTGCCATATGCCCAAGGTCTTTGACCCCGGTACATATACCTCCTAAAATAGGTGAAGGTGTCTCGGCATATGAGAACTTTGATAAAAAGTACCCAGAGAGAGATTGAGAGGCATCCCCGACATGATCAGGTGAGCCCCGCAGTCACTATGTGCTGAAGCGCCTGCGAGAGAAACTCCCGCAGCGCCCTGATATCCCTGCTGGTCTTGAGATGTGGCAATATATATATATATATATATATATAGAGAGAGAGAGAGAGAGAGAGAGAGAGTTAATATATTTTTTTCAATAAAAGAAAAATTACAATAAATAGAAAAACGGCCAATAAGTCAGAATATAAATTTATTAATATTTAATTAAATATGGGTGCGAATTATAGACGATAACAGTTGCAGAAGGGAGCATAACAGAAGCCTTAGAAATATGGTGCTATAGGAGAATGAGATGAGGAGGTGGATGGAATCACTAACGAGGAAGTTCTAAACAGAATAGGGGAAGGGAGAACAACTATGGAGGACGTTGACCAAGAGAAGGGATAGATTAATAGGCCACGTTTTAAGACACGAGTGTCTTGTGAAATTAGCATCAGAGGGAAGTGTGTGTGTGGGGTAAGAACAGAAGAGGGAGGTCAAGGATGGAATACGCTAAGCAGATTAAGGCTGACGTGGGATGTGCTGGTTATGCGGAAATGAAAAGGTTTGCGCAAGATAGGTCAGCAAGGAGGCTTGCAGCAGACCAGCCTTAGGACTGAATACCACAACGCAACACAATTAAACACGATAATTCGTCTCCCCTTTGAGACTTCCACAGCCCTAAAATAGAGCAATTTATGTAATTTACTTCTCGACTCCCTCAGCCGAAAAGATTGTTAAATATTTTTTTACAAGTGAAGAATTTAGTGTTGCTGACCATCTACAGCGCCGGTTACGGTTAATAAAAGGACTTGCTAAATTTTATGCCTGAGGAAGTCTCAAAAGGGAGCCGAAATGTCGTATTTAATTAATTAGTAATAAATTTATATGCTGATTTATTGGCCGTCTTTTTTTATTTATTTATTGTCAATTTCAAGTCAGAAAACTATGTTGAAAAGTAAAATTATTAATAACAATCTTACAGGTTAATTAGGTATTTAGCACTCGTAATTACCACAGCTGAAATATTTGCGTTAAATTAATTCAGCAGCAAGGCGCTGCTAGAGTTTCTCGTAGACGCTTCAGCCTAGAGTGACTGCGGGGCTTACCTGATCATGTCGGGGATGCCTCGCACTCTCTCTGGGTATTTTTTATCAAAGTTCTCATATGCCGAGACACCTTCACCTATTTTAGGAGGTATATGTACTGGGGTCAAAGACCTTGGGCATATGGCAAGAGTTGTCCGCTGATCCCATTGGATCAGTCGGCCAATTGCCTCCTGAAATTGGTGGAGACACGGAGAAGGGAATGCTGCGTCCCCACAGCAAACTCGTCTCCCGTCATTCGGAAGGGCGTGAGAATAGTACCCAATCCCCGACCTACCTGATGCAGGTTTTCTAGGGTTTTCCCTGCATCTCTTTAGGTGAAACACCGGGTAGGATCCTTAAACCATAGCCCGGGGCCCTAGTCAACCCTTGGCTACCTTGCTCTACCTTCCGCATCCCCCCTTTTTCAATTCCCTTCCTATGCTATTAAAGGGGAGTTGCCTGTTTCAGGATCACCCTCATGTAGCCTGTTAACCAAAAAAAAAAAAAAAATTTGCGTTAAAATCATCAGGAAAGACTTGTTGAAAAAAGGAATTGACGTATGTAATACGTTGCCAGAACTCATTTTTAATTTGTCATGAATAAAAAATAAAATTAAAAAAATGCGTTGTTGTGTAATGACAACTTGTTTGAAAGAAATAAAATTGATTGTCAATATGTAGAGGATCATTTTCCATACAGTTAGGATAATGTTTAATAGTAACTTTCTTCGAAAATTCTTTATACCAGAATTTTCTCCATTAATTAGTGATCAATGTAAATGGGTTTCGAGTTAAATATATTTTATTTCATTATTATTATTATATAATGTTGTTATATTGACTCCATAGACCGCACCAAGTCACAATACTTCCAAAAATCCGCTAAGCGTATTCCATCCTTGGCCTCCCTCTTCTCTTCACATTCCTCTAATGGTAAGGACGTCGTGTCCCAGTCCTCCATATTGTTCCCTTTTCTTATTCTGCCTATAACTTCCTGGTTAGTTACCCTATCCACCGCATCTTATTCTCCTATAGCACCACCACATTTCAAAAGCTTCTATTATTCTTTTCCTTTCCCCCAACTCCTGCCGTCCCACGTGTGGTGATTCATGACCCTTACAGTCGTCGGGTAAAGCAAAAATAATTTAGTTTTGTTATTTACGTATACAGCAGCAGGACGGAAGACGACAATGGCTTTGGTGGTGAGGCCGAGTAGGCGGAAAACGTCACCGTCTGTAGCATTGTTGGCTGCGAGATTGTTGATGCTGGACGAGATTAGATGGCAGTTGGTGCAGGGAGGCTGGAGGGAGCAGTTGTTGCAGAGGGAGGCTGCTGGGGAGAGAGACGCTGGCTAGGGAGAGACGAAGCAGTGGCAGAACAAGGCGACATGTATAAAATTTAGTTTCTGCACATTTAAGAAAGGAGATTCATTTGGTGGGAGAACAGAAAATAAAAAGAGACAACATTTGATGGTGAAGGAAGGAGAGGCGCTAGAGAATCTTAATATGAAGAAGGCGTGACCCAGGAAAGGTGGAACAACCGGCATACGAACATAAACGAAGAACGACGTCATCAGGCCCTTGTTAACATCTGGTAACGGGCAATTTACCTCGGTTTTTCCACACAAACCATTCTCTCGTCTGATTCGCGATTTTAATTGTCAACTATATTCGTTGTTCGTCACCCGCGGCGTTTCCCTGGAGCAGCCATTTAAGAAGCTGCGTAGAGTATTATTATTTTTGCTTTTACCGACTGAGCCAATGATTAAATTGATATCGTAAATTTATATTTTTTCTATTATAACTTAATTTGAGTTATATTTCTATTCAAAATAAATTCATTATTATTATTATTATTATTGTTTGTTTGTTTGTACAACAATATTTTTGATGGTAAAAACAAAGAACACCACACACGTTTCGCACCCGTATAAACGCCCACGCTCCGCACAAAACATTTCCTAATATACAGCCGTAAGTAAACTGCGCTTCCTCGCCTTTGCTATCCTACTCTAGTTGTTACGCTTCCCCATCTAACACTGTTTCCCATACTACACATTCCATCACCTTGGTTTTTAACCCCTCTGTTAATGTACATATTTCTCCAGAAGCACGTTCATGCCGTTTTTTTTAATGGATTCCAAATCTTATTCTGACTCGGCGAATATCATCGGCAAAGAGTTGGGCATTATCAACTTTAAATCCTGTCCTAGATGAAAGTGTTAAAAATTTATGCCATTTCCGATTTGTAAATTTGAAAAAAAAAATGTTAAAAGATCTAATCGAGGAAAGATGTTGCAAACTAAACAAGGTTGAAAAAAAAAAATCTTCCAAATGTCTTATAACAATTTTTTTTGGGGGGGAAGAGAAATAGGGACAATTGTTAATGTGGTGGTAATATCTATCATAAAATTGAGATGAATTATTAATGATGTTGGTAGAATAAAATGACTCGTGAAGTACCTGTGACTGCTGGCTTTGCAGCACTGTTCCGTCTCTTCAGCCTTACTACGGCCCGACACTGAGATTCTGGTAATGATAATGTTGTTGAAGAGTGGGAGTGCGGACTCGCTGGCAATTCAGTCTTTATATTCCCCCTCTCTCTCCCCCCCCCACACCACCGTCTCTCTCTCTCTCTCTCCCGCCCTCCCGCGTCCTACCTCAAACGCTTCTAATGGGCCAAAGGCCCCAAGGGCGGTGCCCCCTGAAAGCTCGCACCGCCCGCATGGGGGTCTACCATATTCTGCACGTGCTGTTAGTACACTAACTGGAACACAAGGATCGGGATTTTGTGTTTGATCCGCACCTGAGGGACGGCATAATACCCTTTAATACGGTCGTTCACGGAGATAGATTGTGAGAGAGACAGAATGAAGAGCGTAGGGCTGAGGGAAAAAAAGTGCCGATAATTTGACCAGAAGGGTCTCCTTACCGGGAAAAAAAACCTCAGCGATAGTCAGAAGGGTTGAAGGGCACAAGAAGCTAGTATACTGCTCTTGTGCGACAGCAACATGCGTTTGGTAAATTTTGGTAGGATATTGTTAGTAGTTGGGCTTGGGTGTCAAAATGTCAATATGTAGAGGATCATTTTCCATACAGTTAGGATAATGTTTATAGTAACTTTCTTCGAAAATTCTTTATACCAGAATTTCCTCTATTAATTAGTGATCAATGTAAATGGTTTCGAGTTAAATATATTTTATTTCATTATTATTATATAATGTTGTTATATTGACTCCATAGACTGCACCGAGTCACAATCCTTCCAAAAATCCGCTAAGCGTATTCCATCCTTTGCCTTCCTCTTCTCTTCACATTCCTCTAATGGTAAGAACGTCGTGTCTCTAAACGGTGGCCTATTCCTTCCCAGTCCTCCATATTGTTCTCCTTCACGTCTGGATCGTCGAGCATGCCCTGTAACAGTCCGTTAGAAAGCGTGGTCAGTAGATTATGTAAAGACAATCATTAAGTGTTGGGTTCGAGGAGGAGGAGGAGGTGCTTCTTCCATGGATTTCCTTTACATTTCCCGGAATCTCACAACAGGTGGGAAAAACCCGACTGACTCTTGTAATGTAGATAAATGGCCTTGAATCAGAAATAAAATCATTTATATACAATTTCCATATATATACTATTATTAACTTACATACACAACAGACAGAGAAGAAATTTAACAAATTAATGTGGGAAAAGGAATCAAACTGCAAGGAAATGAAAAATAAAAAAAACCCAAAGTTTGCCGATGATATTGTGGCGTTAGGAGAGTCAGGGGGAGATTCGGAAGATATAACACAAACGTTGGTCCTCGGGAAAGAGTGCAACATGAGGATTAAAGGAGGGCAAAGGAAACCAACCGAGGTGATGAAGTGTAGTATGGGAAACAGTGAATGAATGAATGAATTTATTAACACTGCAATTGAGCAGCAGCACTATGCGGTGGCAGTTACGAAAAATAAACTTAAAAAAAATAAAAAATATGTTATAGATAATAATTACACTAATATAATATAAATTAAATTAAATTCTAACAAAAAAGAAAAAAAAGTACCCATTATTCATATATTGTTTCGTCGCACTTCCCTAATTCTTCCCAGGAAACACGTTGCTATTGGGCAATTGGGAATGTTTCGAAAACTTGTGCAGGGTAAATTGTTCCAATCCCTTACAGCAGCAGTCGCCCCGATTTAAAAATGAAAATTTCCCAACGTCAGTTAGTTTTAAAGCTACTACACTGCCCCCGCCCCCTGCCCAATTTCCCAATGATGATGATGATCCTCCTCCCTCCTCCTCTACTGAAATAATTTACTTCTAATAACAAAGGCTGATAGATTGGAAAGGATGTTACTTAACTGGTGTAGGAAAGTACAGGCATGAGTTAAGAATTTTCCAAGGGCTATTATAAGTATGAATATTAAGAAATGTTGGTATGGAAGGTGGAGGAGTTATATGCGTGCGCAGAAATGAAAAGAATAGAAGCTTTTGAAACGTGGTGCTGTAGGAGAATGAGATGGGTGAATAGAGTGACTAACCAGGAATTTGTAAGTAGAATAAGAGAAGAGAGGACAATATGGAGGACTGGGAAGGAATAGGCCGCCGTTTAGAGACACGACGTTCTTACCATTAGAGGAATGGCAAGAGAAGAGGGAGGGCAAGGATGGAATACGCTTAGCGGATTTTTGGAAGGATTGTGACTTGGTGCAGTCTATGGAGTCAATATAACAGCATTATATAATAATAATAATAATGATATAAAATATATTTAACTCGAAACCATTTACATTCATCACTAATTGATAGAGGAAATTCTGGTATAAAGAATTTACGAAGAAAGTTTCTATTAAACATTATCCTAACTGTATGGAAAATGATCCTCTACATATTGACAATCAATTTTATTTCTTTCAAACAAGTTGTCATTACACAACAACGCATTTTTTATTTTATTTTTTATTCATGACAAATTAAAAACGAGTTCTGGCAACGTATTACATACGTCAGTGATCCAGGAGACAAACTGTAAATCCCGGGGCATTTATTTGAACAGTAATCTGGGAGCAGAAAAGCAAGGAAAGCGTGGAACACCTTGCACTTTGTCGTGAAAACACTCTGAGACGGGGAATGCGAAATCTAAGGAAATGGCATATTTGTCACTTGCCCACTTGTGGTGCAGCAGCATTCCCCTGCCTGGGATCCGTACAGGAAAAATCAAATAGAATCCTGAGAAAGGCTGCAAAGAAAGGGCGCCTGAGCAAGGGATGGGAAAAGGTAAAGTGACAAGAAGGCTACAACATTCCCTACACAGAGCCTTTGTAGGTCAAAAACCTTGGCAGGGGGAATCCGAGATGGAATGAGAAACTGAATCACTTGTTTAAATTGCAAGCGAGGCACCAAAAAAAAAACAGACGTTGGAAAAATACTCATTCATAAATAGGACAATTAACGACTGGAGTGTTTTGGGAACTTTTTCTAACAGAAAGAAAATTTTAGACCGCATCTAAGTTAAGTTAAGTGCAGTGCAGTGAAGTGATCAGTGCTCCGAAATCTTTAACAATATACTAAAGTGAAATATATTTCCAGTGTTTTATTATTATTTTCAGGCAAAAGCAAGATTATTGTTTTTTCAAAATAGTATGATTCCATATATATATGTATATGTATACATATTGTTGTTAGGATCATATTAATATTCTCCTACGATTCGGCAACCTTTGCTCTTAGAATTATGTCAAGTTGTAGTGATCCTAACATAAGACAATTAGTTTATTATGCATATTTCCACTCTATAATGACATCATATTATGGTATAATAATATTCTGGGGGGCGATGCATCAGGGAGGGAAAGATGAAATATTTACACAAGGCTGTTAGAATATTATTATGTCAGGTCTTGTAGGGGACTTTTCAAGAAAACTGCCAGCATATTCAGTCACTGACTCATGTAACCTCTTCACACTAAACTCAGATATACATGACTTTGATACCAAAATTAAAAACAATTTACACAAGGAAGGAAGGAAGGGAAGTCTCTAACCCTAATACAAAAGGGTGTACATTACAATGCAATCTATTAGCATATTTAATAAACTTCCCACCTCCATTAAACAATTAAAAATAAATCCAAACAAGGGTAGGAAATTATAGTGTGTAAATAAGCAGAATTTTTTTTTTTAAAAAAAAAAGAAAATGGCTAAAAATCGCTGTTTTTAGAACGGAAAACATAAAAAAAATGGTAAGAAATCATTAATTTTGAAGATATACGGACTTTAAAATTATCGTAAATTGACCATCTGGAGGCCGAGTGTGACGTCATAGTGCTGCCAACCTCAGCATTTACCCCCCACCGACCCGTTGCCAACTGTAGCATTTCCACACTAATACGAAAAAACACGTAAACTAGTAACTGACAACTTTACTTACCCAAACAGTTTCCTGTGTTCGGATCGGATGAGGAAAAATCCCAAGGCAAATAAGAATACGTACTTTTCTCACTTTTTTTGGTTTTAAACTATTAATTTCATAGTAAACATAGTAATAACGCAACAAATTTTGACGTTCGTTTGAAATTACTTTAGCACAGCACAACATAAATCTGTAACCAAATTCTCACGAAAACTCCCATATTCCAACCAAATTCACTTGCGATTTTCATAAAAATGGACATGTACTATCAATAATAGTAGATTACCACTGCATTTTCTTCTTTCTTATTCTTCGTTGGTTGATTCGCACCAAAACACATCCAGCTAGCTATATATTTCTCATTATTTGCGAGTTTTAAAGATCCATCACATTTATTGCACTTATAATTCGGTTCTTCGTGTAAGTCCTATAACCACAGTAGCACTGACTGACGAAAGGGGCGATTTACAATATCAACCCCCCACCACCACCCTCCAGAATAAAAACATAATTTAAGAACGTCTTTTAATGGTAAGAAATGATTGTGTTGACTTTGTAACATAAATCATTATTCGAATACCGTTAAATAATTCTGTAATATATCGTATTTACCAAATGTTAGATATAATATCGTGTTTTTGAATTCCTAGTAATCCACGTGGTTAAGAGATGTCACCACTTTATTAGAGCGACTTTCCCGTAATGCGCTAACTATATTTACGATATTAAAATTGAATGAAGGCCAATTTACGGCAGTGGAATAATACATAAACGACCATCTTATCTAAATATTATCAGTTTTCATATTTCTAAATCCTTGTATATTTATTTTTCATATATATATATATATATATATATATATATATATATATGAAAAAAAAATATATATATAGACCATTTTTGATCAGTTATTATAAAGTGCACTAAAATAGTACAATTTCATTTGCGTATTAATTTTTATGTGATTACAAATTAATTAAAGTGAATAAAGAAGATTAAAAATATTTTACTGAAGTGGGTATCGAACCCGCTCTTACGCTTTTCGACAGAGTCCAGTAACAAATTTTTAATTCTTTTTATTTCCGAAAATATATATTTCCGCGTATTTTTTTCTTTAACAATAGTCTGGCATATGTTCAGAGATCGCTTTAAGCTCGGTTAAATTCATGTGCGGCCCGTTTACACGCAAATTTACACCCGGTAACGGCTAGATTCCGCGTATTTTCAGAATTAATTTTTTCATAAGGCAAATCTAGAGGAGTGAAATAATTAATATATGACACCTCGAACCCTCTAATTTCCATATTACCTCGCATATTTACGAAAATATATCGAACATTGCCGCTGCTGAAGACGCGGTATTTTATTGTAGTATAAAGTGTACAAAAAATGAAGCCCTCATTTTAATTGCAAATTAAAAATAAGATTATAGATTAATTGCAAAAAATAAAATAAAAGTTAATACCAACGGGTAAAATTACTAGCTGGTACCGGGAACCGAACCCCAGTCCACGGCATGAGACGTAGAATCTATAACCACTCGGCCACACCTTTGAACAAGTAGGAGAGAGTTCAGGACATATATCAAGTACATTGGCAGGGCCTTACCTAAAAATTGAGGGCCGATGTCGAATTCACAAATTTTCGGAGTCGCGCGTTACAGTATATATTTTAATATTAATAAAGCAACCTAACTATGTGTATAAAATCTCTGACTCGTTCCACAACATCATCCTTGAAGCTTGTGCTTGCTTCTCTATAGTAGGATCTATGGAATATGATTTTATACTTATACTTATAGGTTAAATATGGTTCTTACGACCAGATTGTTTAAGTTCCATGTATTTGCCACCGAGCATCTGACCATTTGTAGATTAAATAAATACATGCATAATGCTAGGACTATTATTTATTCACCATACAATAATAACGCTGTTTTACTTCAAAATAGATTTGACGGGGCATAGAAGATACACGTCACGTGGTATGTCGTTTATTTGACCTTGAATGCACCAATCAGGTTGAAGGTAAACGAAGTTGCACACGTGCACGCAATCTGCTGGGACTTACCATTCCTCTACAACTATTCATTCAATTTATCTTAATGCTAGTTACATATTCTCAATTCTATTTTGCTACTTAATTTAAGACTTATTCTAAATCCAAATTCACTCTTTACATTTAGTCAGTCTTTTTAAACTCTAACTATTTTTAAATACATTTATAGTTTTGGTGTCCTTAACATGTACTGGTAACTCATTGTATAATACTAAACCTTTATCAACAATTGAATGTTTTTGTACTTTTTTATACTTTTGTGGCCCATCAAAATTTTACCCTACCGCCTTCTTACGTGTTCCAAAATTTATACGAATATGGTGACGAAACGTCGATTGAACTAAATAAAAACTTTTGTCCCTAATATTCCCCACTCTCTCCCTTGCACTAACCATGGATACGTGCTCAAATCTGATACAATTGTGTCGTGCGCCTAGTTTATTTTTGAAAATTTGCGTCGTCTGGGACTAGTTAGGTGCCACCACGTGACGTCATCAACGGATCCATAACCAGCATTCAATCTTACCACTCCTTAAGCTAGGTTTACACAGGGCAGGGGCAGTGATGTTCGTCCAAGTTGGGTTGGCTGTGCACTGCCTACCGTTTACATCTTGGGCAGATAACTGCCAAGTGCTGCCCTCACTACACAATGGGCAGAGAACTCTGATGCATGTTTACACTTCTCTGCTATTTATTGGTTGGAATGTTGATGTTGCATACTGTCGATATATTGTTTATATAAAGTTGAATATTTTTCCCCTTTGTGTTTTCGCGCCCCACGCATAATGTCCATAAACAGGAACTAATCACTTTGTATTTGTGATAGAATAGACGTAACGAGGAGGAAAGGTTCCTGAAAAAGTCAAACTCAGTATCACGCTACTGTGCTATAGATACATACAAATGAAAACAGTTGTTTAGTAATATTGCTTTATATTATTACTACAGAAATCAAGCAATAATAAAAACAGCCAGCGCCTGTTCTTTGAAGCTGGTTTTCAGTGTTTAATTGCCTCGGTTTCTATTACTTGTTGTTTTATTCCCCTTAAAGGTGTCAATTACTGAACAAAACGAAATGAATTATTTTCCATCACGTGTGATAGTAAGTAGTATGTTTATAGCTATACATCATTATTTTGCGTATTTTTTTTAGTTAAAGTTTGTGCCGTTGGAGGCTGGACAATAATTATTTTTGGAAAGTTAACCTAAAAATTTATAGGCTCATGCACAGGTGCAACAAACGAACTCTATCCTAAATGCTTTCTG
The DNA here is from genome assembly GCA_034510155.1 of Eucriotettix oculatus. Taxonomy (NCBI): domain Eukaryota; kingdom Metazoa; phylum Arthropoda; class Insecta; order Orthoptera; family Tetrigidae; genus Eucriotettix; species Eucriotettix oculatus. The sequence goes on along the minus strand of CM067376.1, from coordinate 7,747,496 downwards.
AACCAAACTACTCGCCGCTGTTCACAACAAAGATTCACTTACTCCAATCGCACACTAAACCAAACTGCACGCGTATTGAAAATCCGAAATACAAAAAAACTGTTTACATCCCGCAATCGATAGTCAGCCCCAGACACACCCTGACAACCGTGACTGCCACTAACTGGCCTCCCATGAGGACAGCAGAGTCTAGGTCAGTCATGACTGACACACTGTCCACACACTCCAAGAAAATTGAGGCAGTGCCACGGATTGGCAGTTGTCAGTGCAGCACTGACGTATGTTGACACGCCACTGACATCACTGCCCGTGTAAAATCAACAATGGACGACAAGAATAAACTTATTTCTTCTATTTAAATACATCACATTAACGAATTGCCGGCTAGCGATTTAATGAAAAATATAATTATCGTTATGCAAGGAATAACATTTATTCGTGATTATACTTTCTAATCGAATCCAAACAGCCGACTTCAATTTACTTACATTGCAGTATTGGAGAAGTATTGTAATATACTTACACAATCAAGCATCTATGCGGCGTAATACAATCCGGATTCCATATTTTGTGAAGTCCAACCGTTAATAATAAATAAACTTTTCCTTAGCTGGCTCGCCAATTTAGACAAACATTCAATTTGAATCATCCATCTCCTTCCAACAAGATTCCAAACATCACTCTCTCTGACTTTCCAAAGATAAAAAAAATTCCCTTCTTCAGTGCCAACCTTTTACACTCGAATCAGTTTCATTCTACACGAACGATAATAATACAGGAAAAACATTACAGGTCGTTAATTTATTTTATTTTTACTCGGGCGTATTAATTTAGTAGAAATTATTAATTATTTGTTCACGCAGATCTGTATGATTTATATAACCAAAAACGTTCTCCTTGCAGCTGTAATAATCTCACAGACATATTATACTATTTACTCACTACATTTTTAAACATCTTCAACGATAGGTGGAAGTGAACACTGTACGGGAAATTGAATTTTTCTTGAAAAGCTTGGCTGGTAACAGACGCTTCTGGCTTATACGTACCGTAAGTATCACACAAAAATGTTTATAGCTACGGTAAAAGTATATTTTATAGGATATATAAATATTTTTCTGAATGCTTACAAAGTGGTCAGTCCTTTGCCACTATCCACAAGCAAATTCTTTACTGAGAAGTATTAATTATTCCTGTGGATGTAAATAGAGAAATCAACGACCAACTACGGGGTTTACTATTTCAGTCAAATTCATTCACGACTCGGAAACAGTATTAAGTTTTATGTACGTGAAGTTGCCATCGTACTCATCACATCCATCCTCCATTTTCTTCTGATTCACGTGTCACTGTCCTCATCAGTGGAAATATTTTTCCATTTCTTCTTGAAAAAGTTTTTTTTTAAAAAAAAGTAGAAACTATTATGGCGTTTGGTCCCACTCTTAGCTTGTTACCTTTATTTTGAGTTGCTTTTCAATTTTTATGCTGCCCATAAAATATGGAAAGCGATCTTTACTCTTTTAGACGACATAATAGAAGAATTAAATAAAAAAAATCGTCCATTAGGTAGGTATATTCTGTGACTTAAGTAAAGCTTTTTTGATTGTGTAGACCACCATAGCATATTGCTAGAAAAATTGAGGTACTATGGAATAACAGGAACTTTATTTTCTTGGTTTAATTCATACTTACAAAATAGAATGCAAAGAGTAGTATTAAAAGACTCGTGCACAGGTGAAATAGCATAAATCAGATTGGGGAATTATTAAAACTGCGGTGGTGTCCCACAGGGATCAGTATTAGGGCCATTATTATTATTATGATCTTCCTAATACTTCTAAAGCTATCCTCTTTGCAGATGATACTAGTGTAATAGTGAAATGGTAACAACGACACACTAGAAGCTTAGGCAAGTAACCTGCTAACATGGTTTAATGCGAACGACGGACTAACAAATAACTGTGACAAAACACATTTCATGCAATTTCACACTCAACACAACTTTACAATCTATAATAACACTTAAATACGATGACAGCAAAAATGTAAATGAAACTTCCTCTGTTAAATTCTCAGGTCTCTTAGTAAATAATAAACTAAATTGGACTGATGATCAGATTAATCATCAATTACTTGAGGAACTCAGCTACAGCTACATGTGATGCTGTCAATGTCCTTCACACCTTCAGTCATCTAAAAACTAGAAAATTAGTATACTTTGCATATTTTCATTCTATTTTATCATATGGTATTATATTTTGGGGCATAGATAAGATTTTTATTAGTCAAAAACGTGTTATTAGAGCAATATGTGAGTGATGCAGGCAGGCAACCTAAAGCAACTTCTTGCACAACTCTGTTCAAAAAGTTAGGCATTTTCACTTTGACGTGCCAATACATTTATTCATTGATGGATGTTATTTGTAATCACAAATAGGAGGCGCTTATTATTTTTGAATAATTCTGATATTCATCCCTTCAATACAAGGAACAAAAATAATCTGTATAAAAAATGTAAAACATTGTCAATTGCACAGGAAGGAAGGTGTGCATTATTCAGGGATAATCCATCATCAACAGACTGCACACAGCACAGAATTAAACAGTTGTTGTCCCCCGATAATCAAGGTAAATTTAAGGACTGAATTACGCTCATTGTTGCTTAGCCACTCCACTCCTTCTATTCAATAAAGGAATTTATAGAAGAATCGGAGAAGAGTAATTAATTAATTAGTTTATAATACAAAAATTTGTTATAAGTATATTTATCTTTTATACAATAAAATAATGTAATAATAAATGTACTACACAGCCCTGACCCATTATTCCACATCCTTGAAGCTCAGCTTCTTTACAGGATCTACGGAATATGATTATTATTATTATTATTATTATATTCTCATAGGGGTGTGTGTAACCAGATTGAAAATGACCAACCACCTTGGCCACTTTTCCCGACCGGAAACCCAAGAGAGACAATGAACCCGACCACGACTTCTAAGTATTTATAAGCGTTGAAGTGTGTGTATAGCGGCCATCTTATTAACGTAAGTGGGATGTAAATACATTGAAAATGAAGTTTATAATAAAAACAAGAAAATAATTTACTTGATCCAAAACCAATTGACGTTAATAATTACAATTTTGATATTTTCGATCTTCATGACGGAATGAGTTTCTTAAATTAAACCTGCATATCTATCTACAAAAAGCATGGAAATTGCTTAAAACTAAACAGTTGTATCTCTAACCTAACCTTCACAGAATAGAATATCTACCCAGACCTGGCAATGAGCCACAGCCACTTCTGGGGAATTTGACCTTCAAGGTCCTTCCTGTAACCGCCACTGCTATTTATTTGTCCTTGACTCCGGTTATCCCCCCTGTGTCGATCATCTGCTCGAAATCTCCCTTGCCACGATTCCAATAACATGTCCAGCATGTTCGGAGCATATAGAAGTAATGAATCAAATTACAACAATTAATTTCCAAATACCTTTAAATATTTTCAAGTTATACCACAGTTATATCAATATTGGCAGCAATGACACACAGGTTGAGCACGTGCATGGGGATTGAGACTAGTTAAACCCAATGCTAAAAATCCAACAAATTCAGCGGAAAACTTTGTTAAGAATATACCTCAGGTGCCTTCAGAAGCACCAACAACAGTTCTCCTTCCTAGCTGCTGTTGTCCCGTTGGATCTAGAAATCAGGAAAAGGAGGAGCGCCGCGCAGTACTGCCTCAAAAAAAAAAGAGGGAACCAGTGGTGCAAAGTCGGAGGCAAGGAAGGCAGCAAACACCCAAAATAGAAATTAAAGAAGAAATATTAAACATTTGGCAAGAAAGATGATGGAATTCATCGAATAAAGGGAGAATTCTACCTAACATAAGAGAAAGATTACAGCTTAGACGACACCACCTCAATCCAACCAAGGGTCATGGTCCATACGGACAATATCTGGGAAGAATAAATAGCAGACCAGACAATCTATGTGCCTGTGGAGAGAGAGAGAGAGAGAGGGGGGAGAGAAGGGAGTGAAGAGAGAGAAGAGGGAGAGAGAAGAGAGTTAGAAGAAAGAGAGACGAGGGAGAGAGAAGAGAGTGAAGAGAGAGAGAAGAGGGAGAGAGAAGAGAGTTAGAAGAAAGAGAGAAGAGGGAGAGAGAAGAGAGTGAAGAGAGAGAGAAGAGGAAGAGAAGAGAGTTAGAAGAAAGAGAGAAGAGGGAGAGAGAAGAGAGTGAAGAGAGAGAAGAGAGAAGAGAGTTAGAAGAAAGAGAGAAGAGGGAGAGAGAAGAGAGTTAAGAGAGAGAAAAGGGAGAGAGAAGAAAGAGAAGAGGGAGAGAAGAGAGTTAGAAGAGAGAGAGAAGTGAGAGAAGAGAGAATAGAGAGAGAAGAGGGAGAGAGAAGAGGGGGAGAGAAGAGAGAGAAGAGAGAGAGAAGAGGGAGAGAAGAGGGGGAGAGAAGAGAGAGAAGAGGGAGAGAAGAGCGTTAGGAGAGAGGAAGAGAAGAGCGTTAGAAGAGAGAGAGAGAAGACAGTGAAGAGAGAGAAGAGAGTTAGAAGAGAGAGAGAAGAGAGAGAGAAGAGAGAGGAGAGAGAGAAGAGGGAGAGAAGAGAGTTAGAAGAGAGAGAGAAGACAGTGAAGAGAGAGAAGAGAGTTAGAAGAGAGAGAGAGAGAGAGAGAGAGAGAGAGAGAGAGAGAGAGAGAGAGAGAGAGATAGGAACACGCCATACTGGAATGCCCCAATTATGAGGCTAGACAAGACAATAAGAGAGAGAAACCTTAAGAAAAGAAAGACTATGGGAAATAATAAGAAACCCACTCACTCACAGCGGCTCTAGAAAATTTGACAAACCTGATATCCGCTTTAGAACTGACAAAATACAGGGGACTAAAAAAATATAGCCCCCTTAAATATTACATCATAAGACTTAACAAAAGATACTCATCATCATAGGACTTTCGGGGGACTTTCAAATCCAGGAACCGGATCAGTGAGTATAAGGAACCAAAATATGGACATCATAACATAAAATAGAATATAAATTATAGTAATAGTAAGATTATTCAAGTAATTATCTTCAAGTAATTACTTAACTCTGCTAATACAAATACAGTCATAAATAATTAGAGTATAAAATTAGCTTTAACCAACCTACAATTACTACTACTCGACCAACGCGTCATGGAGGAGATCAGGAAACACGTGGTGTGTGTGAGGGTCGTAACCCCGGAGTTGTTTCACAAACAAAATGTATAAAGGTGGAAAGGATGAAGAGGAGGAGACAAAGAAATTAAGAATTCTCTCCTTCTTCAGTCTCTCAACCACGAAAATAATAATAATATAATAATAAAACTAGTGTAACAGATGATGGATGATCTTACACATGCTAAAACAAATTTAAATATACGCATATACTTTATTATTATTGTATTCATACATATTTATATCTATGTAAAAAAATGTACCAACAAAAGAAAAATATTGTTAAACAGACCTGTTGTTATTGAATCTAGAAAACAGGTCAAGTAAATTATTATCAATAAGAAAAAAAAAACATGTCCAGCAATCTTTCTCGGAATGTCACCAAATCTTGTCCTGCCAACTCTTCCAAACCCCACTCACAAAACAAATCTCTCTGTCAGCCTTTTTAAATTCTCCTCCCCACTTCTTTATTTCATATCACCAAGGTGGCAGGGATGGATATTCCCTGAGGGCTCAATTTTTGGGAAAGGGTCGACAATATGGAGGACGGTTGACCAAGAGATGAGATAGATTAATAGGCCACGTTTTAAGACACGAGGATCTTGTAAAATTAGCATTAGAGGGAAGTGTAAGGACAGAAAATGGTGGGTGGTGGAGGGGCGGCGAAGGATGGAATACGCTGAGCAGTTTAGGGAGGATTTGGTAGTTGTGATAGATAGATTTATTTCGTTTCAATGGCCTGAGCCTAGTGGTAATATACATTTCATATTGTAATAAAGGAATATAAAATTTAAAAAAATTATACTGATATAAACTTTGAATATACAAATACTTTAACACTAATTTTAAGCCTGAATAAATTAAGTTAACCCATGTTCCTGATTCTGTCCCTAAATAATTTTACAGTCTTCGGAAAAGTCAGTAGTAGAAGTTGCAGGCAAATCATTCCAGCCTTTTGCACAAATTAATTTGTTTTCCTGCCCACCTGTTATTTTGTGTTTCCGTTTAATATTTCCTTAAAAGCCGTAATTATTTCATCAAAATCATTTTATCGACCTTTTAAAATCTTGGGCTGATTTTCTAAACCATAAGTTATTTTCGTTCAAGGTTCAACTCTCCCACCGTAGTCCTTCCAAAACTATTAACACTCCACAAGATAAAATAATATTTTAAGTAACTATTAACATTCCCTCTCCTAGCCTAGGATAGGCGTAGTCTAGTCTAGTCTAGTCCTGCCAGGAATAACTCAGTTGATAATTTTTTTTCACAATACAAGGAAACAAGTTTTGTTTCCTATACTCATTAAATATAATTAATAATTTAAATAAATAATTATTTGAGGTTATCAACGTTTCATGACCTATATTTTTCTTTTGCTGCCATCAGCAATTTTTCTTGCCGCATGCTGCATGATATTGAAGTCTGTGATGCATCCACAAGAACAGCGCGTCTGCCTTTAGCAAAATGTTGCTTTGTTAAAGTCGTACGTCGTTGTTTGCTTCCAAAAATTAATCAATAAATTATGATGATTTTAAATAACTATATATCAACACTTCCCTTCGCGTCTTAATTTGTTAATATTCTCGAAGCAGGGAATTGCTCAATATTAATGTAATATTTTTATATAAAAACGTAAACTCATTGTTGTCCTCGTCATGTTCTTTTTTTGTGCATTCAGTTGGGCTCGAGAGTGTTTTTTTTACAGTCCCTGCCGCTCAGGAGGGGTAAAAAATTAATGTCCGGTGGGGGGGTTGTTGAGCGGCAAGCTGAGCGGCGGCAAGACTTGAACCGCTCCACCGCTCACCCCCTTTACCGTAGCCAGTGGAACAGCCGCGGACCCATTGAATTGCATTGGGACATTAAAGTGAGCTCTGACTGCCTGCTCCTTGCCGCTTTTATCGTACCCGAGGCCTTAGTAAGGCAAAAAAAAAGAAAAAAGAAATAGGTGAGGATATGGAGAAAAATTTAAATCTCTCAACTGGATAGTTTATTACAAATATTTCTAAATTGACCTAACATTTTATTTTAATTCATCAAAACGTGATATCGCGCAAAAACCTATTGCACTATGTGAAAGTGAAGCAATGAAGGTAACTTACGTGACTTACCTTAAAGCAAACGATTGCTAAACCTAAACGTTTTCCCTGAAAGATAACGGAGCAAGTTTCCTTTTCCAACGTCACAGACAGACAAGGCTGATGGTATCTGTCACACCCAGTCTGGCCACCTCTCCGTAAAAATATAACCAGCCCCCACTTTTACCATCTTTACCTTGTAATTTGATTGAAATATTTATTTTAACATCTCAATTTTTAATTATGACTAGAAATGAAAAAAAAAATTTCATCTGGAAAGTTGTTCTTAATTTCCTTTTAATAAAATGATCCGTTCCAAGAAAATTCCATCACGTTGTTTCGGCCAAGAAGGGGGCGGGACTTTTTCCCTACCATTGGTCCCCTATTGGTTACTGTAGTTGCCGACACCAACTTGGACATCCCTGCCGGGTTTTCCCGCTCGCTCACTCATTTCCGCCATGCGCGCGCAGCAGGAGAAAAATGTGGTTTCCCTTTCGCAAAACCGCCATTGCAAATGGTGTGGAGGGGTTCTTTCAGGTTTAGGATGATGGTAAAGTCTCAGAAAAATTCTGTAATTGCTGTTGTGGTATTCAGTCCTAAGACGTCTCTTCCTTGCTATCCTGTGCTATCCTACTCTAGTTATTACAGCTTCCCTAGTAGCAGAATTCCTTAACTTCCGTCAAAATATCCCTTCCCCAATCTAACAGCCTTTGTTATTCCACCGTTTCCAATACTACACTCCATTACCTTCGTTTTCCCTCTATTAATCCTTATATTGAGCTCTTTCTCCGGTACTCCATGCCATTTATTATGGTTTCCAAGTCTTCTTCTGACTCCCCCTTAATACTGCAATATCGTCGGCAAAGCGTAAGGTTTTCATTTCTTCTCCTTGCAGTATGACTCCTTTTCCATGTTGACTTTTAAATTGCTTCGTCACCTGTTTTATCTATAAGTTAAACAGCATGGGGGGGCGACAGACTGCTGCTGCTGCATCATCCTTGTCTTACTCGTTTCTTGATTTCTGCTTGCTTTTCTTGATCTTCTACTCTAATTACTGCTGCCTCTCTTCTGTAGAGGTTATGTGTGTGTGTGTAAGCCTTCTTTCCTCGATATTTTATTCCTCCACACTCCATACCATCATTTTTAGCAATGATTTCCTAATATTCACTCTTGTATCAATCTTAAGTAATTTCCTCTTCCCTGCTATCCTGTGCTATCCTTACTCTAGTTGTTACGCTTTCCAAGTATCAGAAATCCTTGACTTCCGTCAAAATATCCCTTCCCCAATCTAACAGCCTTCGTTATCCCGCTGTTTCCCTCATACTACACTCCATCACCTTAAAGAGTTTGCGCGACAGACTGCTGCACCATCATCCTTGTCTTACTCCTTTCTTGATTACGGCTTTCTGTTCTTGTCCTTCTATTCTACTTACTGCTGCCTGTCTTGTGTACCACGTTCATGCCATTTATTATGGTTTCCAAGTCTTCTTCTGACTTCCCCCTAATACGACAACTTCATTAACAAACCTCTCGTCGGCTTTTATTTATTCTCCGTGCAGTACGATTCCTTTTTAACTTTGCTCATCAGTAGTTCGATATATATATATATATTGTATCGGATTCCGCGTTCCTCCGTATTCGAGCATTTATAATTCCTTTAGGGCGCCAGGTATTTTTCATAAAAAACACCAAAAATGGATTTTAGTAGTTCTAATTCCTTTCAGAGCATGAGAAATAATTATATCTGCATGGATGGCCGTGGTCATTCTCTCTCTCGTCGTCCCGCCGACACAACCTGCTCCTTCCACTACACCATGACGACTCACTAAAGTCGCGCCAGACCACATTGTTGGCCAGCCAGGGCTGCGTCAGTTCCTCAACAATTGCAACTCGCAAGCTGGCCTTGCATTGTTAAGTGTAACTTTTCATGTTACAATATATATATATATATATATATTACAATATATAGTATATTACAATATATATATATATATATATATATATATATTGTAATATACTTTTTTGGGTATAAAACATTAATTAATCAATAGGACAAATTATGATCAATTTTAAAATTTTCCATTTATTAATTTAAAGTGATTACACATGGGCTTAATCTCAGGGGATTTTGGGTCTCTCTAGAGATGGATGGAGTATTCATGCAGTAGCTGAAAATAGAAAGAAAAATCATTAAATATTATTTATCCAGAGCAATGAGCAAGTTTCACAATTTTTTTATAGCTTACCCACAATTACTACAGGGACCTGCTACAAACATCATCCAACCTCACTCGCGAATGTTTGTGCGTCTCTCTGGCGTCTTGCAGGATTTGATCACGTCTGCTCACGTCCGTCCTATCCTCAATTCGTCTGACTGCTGCTCATCTGCTCTGCCCAAGTCTGTCCTTTCCTCCACTCGTTTCACTTCTGCTCGGTCCACGTCCGTCCTTTCCTCCACTCGTTTCGCTTCTGCTCGGTCCACGTCCGTCCTCTGCTCCACTCGTCTCACTTCTGGGGGCTGAGCCACCACCCATCGGCTCCCCTTTTTAAATCTTCCGACGGGAATTCCCCTATTTCACAAAATTTCGGGGGTTCCCCGCCCTCATTTTTTTTTTACACACGCGTTCGGCGGGACTCTCCCGCGGGGAATCACCATCTTTCAGCCGAGTAAACATTGTTGTTGGCCGAACTGCGCCTCATAACTGCGCCACAACATCACAAAATCCGCCTTTTTTATCACAATATATATATATACATAGCTTAAAGAACGTGGTTATGGTTGTCATAATTAGTGGTGCGCGCGGGAGACGGACGTAGTGAAATCTGGCCAGAGGAACGTTCGTCTTTTCGCTGACGAGCAAGCGGCGGCAGCGTTTGGAGGTGTGGAGTGGACGGACGTGCATGGGGAAAGCAGGAGGCCACAAACAACAGAGATAAGACAGACGGTATGTGCTGGAAGTCGAGGAAAGAAGTTATCATCAATCCTGTGAGAACCTGCAGACATCCGAGGAGCCGTCGAAGCAGACAAGTTTCCAAATTCCACACATAAAAGTACTGCCGAATTATCGGGTAATGTTTGGTTACCTGTAAAGTGTATTTCTTTTAGTAATGTCCTGTTCATGTGCGACCCACGGAACCCCGGAGGGACAGGGTTGTACGTATGTTGATGTCCGTACACTTTAACATAAACATTAAAGAACGAAGGCTTTCCCGGTGAAGAATATGTAGAAACGTTTCTCGGGTTTCCAACCCCCGGTTAGTCTCAGTAAAGATGACGGAGCTGCTATCTATCTGTCGAAACGTCGCTGTTTACTGAGACTAGCCGGTTGGTTGGAAACCCGAGAATCGTTTCTACATAAACATAAACATTATTTTTCTTTTGCGTATTCAAATAGTTGATGGAAGTGAGGAAGGAAGTCTCAGTCGGTTCTTTCTACACGTGCCCGACCGTTGTCCTGAGTATCCCTGACTCTCCCATTTAAGGAGTTTACTATAAATAATATTCACTTCTCCCTCCACTCCTCAGCTAAAACTCCGCCTTAATAAATGTATAACCTTTGGATAATAAACGAATTTAATTGGCCATCCCTCCTCCTTACACTTTCAGCTTTCTGGAAGCGTAATGGCACAATCTGGTATAAAAGGTCCAAATTATGTCAAATAAGTTTTAAGTTCTGAGTAACCGTCTCTATGTCGCTTTTTTGTTGTTGTTGGGGTTAACAGGCTACATGAGGGTGATCCTGAAACAGGCAACTACTCCCCTTTAATAGCATAGGAAGGGAATTGAAAAGGGGGGATGCGGAAGGTAGCCGAGGGTTGACTAGGGCCCCCCCGGGCTATGGTTTAAGGATCCTACCCTAGGGGTGTTTCACCTATAGAGATGCAGGGAAAACCACCCTAGAAAACCTGCATCAGGTAGGTCGGGGGGCATTGGCTCACGCCCTTCCCTGTGAATGACGGGAGACGAGTCTGCTGTGGTAGGGGTCGCAGCATTCCCTTTTCCGTCGTGTCTCCACCAGTTTCAGGAGGCAGTTGGCCCCTGACTGATCCAATGGGATGATCAGCGGACAACAACTCTTGCCATATGCCCAAGGTCTTTGACCCCGGTACATATACCTCCTAAAATAGGTGAAGGTGTCTCGGCATATGTGAGAACTTTGATAAAAAAAAATACCCAGAGAGAGTGCGAGAGGCCTCCGGGCTATGGTTTAAGGATCCTACCCTCCTCGCGGTGTTTCACCTAAAGAGATGCAGGGAAAACCACCCTAGAAAACCTGCATCAGGTAGGTCGGGGGGGCATTGGCTGGTTACTATTCTCACGCCCTTCCCTGTGAATGACGGGGGAGACGAGTTTGCAGCTGTGGGGTCGCAGCATTCCCTTCTCCGTGTCTCCACCAGTTTCAGGAGGCAGTTCAGCTCAGATTCTCTTAAAGTATTTGTCTTACAGCTAGGCTGTAGTTTTAAAGAATAAATGTCTTTTGCTTCTTATTGAACTTACACTTTTACCCACCACCACACTAATTGATGCTATTCCAGAGTACAACCTAGCTTGTTCTGCAAACCCTTTCAAAGTTTTTTTTTATATACATATATATTCATCTATTCTTTGTGAAATTATGAATTCTATTTCACGTTTGAAATATTTCTGGTGGCAGCGGAATAAACCTACCGAAACAACAAATTTTATATTTCACAACTCTCCATGAAAAAAAGTTACGCGCAAGGCTTTTTTTTTCTTTTCATTTCTACACAACATTTCCACATCCTCCCCAAACTTTTTTATTCATGGCTTCCCTCTGCTGTTATCAAGATCCTCAATACGTGGCCTATTAATCTGTCCCTTCTCTTGACATTGCTCTCTCTCTTCTCGTATTCTGCTTAGGACTTCCTGGTCCCATAGCGCCACGCTTCTAAAGCTTCTATTCTTTTCCTGTCTACAACTCCTACCGTCCACGTTTCGCCTGCCGGCGCGCCCCATACCAACATTTCCTAATATTCATTCTTATATTAGACGTAAGAAACCTCTATCCTACTCTATAGCGAAGTAACTTCTTTCCCAATCTAACAGCCTTTGTTATTCCGCTGTTACCCATACTCCACACTCCATCACATTGGTTTTCCCCCCCGGTTGAAGTCTTCCTCCATGCCATTTAGTTTGTATTCCTAGCCTTGTGCTGACTCCCCTATTACTACAATATCGACGGCAAAGCTTATTTGTTTAAATAAATGTTTTTTTTATCGTGTTTCCTAATTGTTAATTTTTTTTCGTGAGATTAATTCTTCAATTTTAATTCATATTAAATCAAATAACGCCCCCTCCCCCCCCTTCCTGAAAGTGAAACCATTACAAATTTTAGTATCCAAATGAAGGTCATATTTAAGGAACTAAATAAAATGGTTAACCATTACAAAACCTGAGTAATACAGTGGATCTGGTGTGAGAGGTAAATGACCTTCCAAAGGTGACGTCAAGTTCAACTTCAATGCCCATTTGGTTATCATTTCGGAGCCTTGTGAGTTCAAAGGAAAGTATTAGTTTCTCAACCACACTTTTCCTCCATTTCCCAGAAAATGACGTCAGCGTTTCTCTTCCTCCTGCCTTCCGGGTCCGCCCGCCATTTTTAATCTAGTGTGCTTCACAGTGTACAACGTAGAGAGTGTTTTCTCTTTTCTGGTGTGATAATTCCATCAGCAACATGGGTTACTGTGCAGCTGTAGAAATTCTACCCGAAAAGGATTATTTCGGTTTTTCAAATTTCCAAAAGGCATAATTTGAAGGAAACGATGGATTATATAAATTGCCCAAGAGACAAGTGAGGAGAATCCGGGAGTTTTCTCTCGCAGGCATTGCTTCAGCCCAGAGTGACTGCGGCGAGGCTTACCTGATCATGTCGGGGATGCCTCCTGCACTCTCTCTCTCTGGGTATTTTTTTATCAAAGTTCTCATATGCCGAGACATCTTCACCTATTTTAGGAGGTATATGTACCGGGGTCAAAGACCTTGGGCATATGGCAAGAGTTGTTGTCCGCTGATCCCATTGGATCAGTCAGGGGCCAACTGCCTCCTGAAACTGGTGGAGACACGGAGAAGGGAATGCTGCGTCCCCACAGCAAACTCGTCTCCCCGTCATTCACAGGGAAGGGCGTGAGAATAGTAGCCAATGCCCCCTGACCTACCTGATGCAGGTTTTCTAGGGTTTTCCCTTCTGCATCTCTTTAGGTGAAACACCGCGGCGAGGGTAGGATCCTTAAACCATAGCCCGGGGGCCCTAGTAGTCAACCCTTGCTGTGCTACCTTGCTCTACTTTCCGCCGCATCCCCCATTTTCAATTCCCTTCCTCTGCTATTAAAGGGGAGTTGCCTGTTTCAGGATCGACCTCATGTAGCCTGTTAACCAAAAAAAAAAACTGGAAACCTGGCAACCCTGGAGAACATCTACGTCAGATTAATTTCTTGTTGGATTTAAATTACTCAGCTCCATTATTGAAGCGTTACTCAAGCTTTCAAGTTTACTTCACTTTATTCAGAAAAGAAATACATACTTCAAAGAAACTTTCTGAATTGTCTTGCAAAAATATATAGACCGACAAGACGAGTGGACTACGAAGATGCGACGGCAGGAAGTGAATTAAGGAGAATTAAACGAAAAATGCAAACAATATAAAACTCAACATTATTGTGAAACGTGAAATAATTTATTTTCTATTCAAAAATAATCTTTCAAAAAAATTGCTTTCCCTAAGTCTTAATAAAGTTGATAAAGAGAGAGAGAGAGAGAGAGAGAGAGAGAGAGAGAGAGAGAGAGAGAGAGAGAGAGAGAATAATTTTCTTCGTGTTTCATTTAAATAATAATTATTTACTTTATAATATTATGTATGCGCGTTACGATATGAGGTGCGGAGAAGCACATTCCGCAAAAAAAAAACAAAAAAAAAAAATAATAAGAATGAAAAGGCGGTCGAGGGCGGAGTGAGGGAGACTTTGGCTACAGCGTGAACGGAATTGTGTGTGTGTGACTGACTGACTGCGCCA
>CM067376.1:7708182-7730682 GCA_034510155.1 Eucriotettix oculatus | reverse complement strand
TTTCTTTCTTTCTTTCTCTCTTTCTTTCTTTCTTTCTTTCTTTCTCTCTTTCTCTTTCTTTCTTTCTTTCTTTCTTTCTTTCTTTCTTTCTTTCTTTCTTCTTTCTTTCTTTCTTTCTTTCTTTCTTTCTTTCTTTCTTTCTTTCTTTCTTTCTCTTTCTTTCTTTCTTTCTTTCTTTCTTTCTTTCTTTCTTTCTCTCTTTCTTTCTTTCTTTCTTTCTTTCTTTCTTTCTTTCTTTCTCTCTTTCTTTCTTTCTTTCTTTCTTTCTTTCTTTCTTTCTTTCTTTCTTTCTTTCTTTCTTTCTTTCTTTCTTTCTTTCTTTCTTTCTTTCTTTCTTTCTTTCTTTCTTTCTTTCTTTCTTTCTTTCTTTCTTTCTTTCTTTCTTTCTCTCTTTCTTTCTTTCTTTCTTTCTTTCTTTCTTTCTTTCTTTCTCTCTTTCTTTCTTTCTTTCTTTCTTTCTTTCTTTCTTTCTTTCTTTCTTTCTTTCTTTCTTTCTTTCTTTCTTTCTTTCTTTCTTTCTTTCTTTCTTTCTTTCTTTCTTTCTTTCTTTCTTTCTTTCTTTCTTTATGGCTCTACAGCACATTGGCCAGGGGCCCGGGCCTATCGAGTCGACTGCGGACTGTCATCTTGCCTTGACACATTCCGAATTTTAGAGTGACACACGCGTATCGATCCTCCAACAGTCTTAATCCCGGTCCATGACGACACAAACAAACATCCCAAGGCCGTGCCAGGATTCGAACCCGGGGACCTCTAGGGTTGTGAGTGAGGCGGCAACAACTAGAGGCTAGCCACTACACCACAGGAGGGTCGGCAAATCAAAGATTTTTATAACGTGTAAATCTATAACGCTAAAAAAAACTATAGTCTGTGAGCGTACAGCTAGTTGTGTCCAAAAACTACAGATCCGAATTTCACCAAAATTTGGTGGTACGCGGCTTCCTCAAGGTCCGAAACTCCCCATCAATTTTAAATATGTGGAAAATGGGAAAAATTGGTCGAACCTCCGTATCTTCGGGAGGGTTTTCTGCCTCTGCAAAGTCCTTCAGCAACTTGAAGGAACGGGGTAAGGACTTATTCTATTTGCCTCACCCCTTAGACCTGTGATGGTCGGTCACGAGGACGCAGGAGCCAGCCCTTCCTTGCCTCTGTCACTTGCCCACGTGTCTTATTGGGCCCAGGCATGACCCTAAAACTTTAATATTACACCTATCTATGTGTTAAAGTAATTACCTATCCTAAGTTGCCTATTCTACGCTATGTCTACAGGCCCTATCTCTTAATAAACTATTTCTATTTGAAATTAACCTAATTGTATCATAGGGGGACACGTTTGCTCTTTCATAGAACGTGTCCCCGCGCCCTGTGCCCTACTAAATTACTAACTGTTTCTAATCCTAAACTATTATGTACGTCTGTTAGCCCTGTAAATCTTGGCGCATCCGTGTATTAATCGGATGCACCAATTCTGTATTGCCTGGGCCTTCTTGCCTGCTACACCCCCAGACCTCGCAGAGTACAGGACGCACAATTGTCTTGTGTGAAGAGCATGAGCTTAGTTTTTAGGCTAAGACCACGGCTTTTAAACAAGCTTCTTCTTATTGCTGAGTAGCATTTCGCTTTGGTTTCTTTGATGTGTGCTCCCCAAAGGTCAGTCAGTCGCTTGTCCAGTCTTGGTACTTTACAGACTTAGTCCATTTTGGACTTTGGTTCCCCCGGAAACAATGTCTGCAATGGGGGGTTTTCACATTATAGCCCGGGTCTTTTCCCCATTGATTTTCGTCCTCCAACGGTTAGCCCAGGTTTGGAAGCTTTTTCGCGACGTAATTTTGATTGTGTCCTGTCTGTGGCGAAGTAAGCTGCATCGTCATCCGCGTATAAACGGTAGTTCGGTTTCCGGACTCTTTGGGACGTCATTAATATATATGTTAAACAAGGTTGGGGCCCAAGGCAGCTTCCTTGGGGAACAACCGCTTTGAAATTTCCCCCTAATAGGGCTGGCCTTTCCATCCCAGTAGACATATGTAGTGTCTGTTACTCAGATATGAGTGTAACAAATGTGTTAAATAGTCCGGACATCCTAACTGATCTAGTTTGTAGACCAGTTCCATCAACCACGCCTCGAGTTGCATCATCACCTATCAGCAGATGTCCTTGTGTCCAAGGGCAACCAACTCCTGAGCTACAACTTCATAAAAAGAAACAACTCAATTTCGGAACCTCTCCAACTTTAGGCACTTGTAGTTCCACAAATTGAAGATTTTAAAAATATTCTGAGGTTACATGGTCGATTGGATATCTACGATGTGACCTTTTCTTCTCAGACCACCGGATGTGGGTCGAAATTTCACCTGTCTGTAAAAATTACCAAGTTACCGTTTAGACGATTTTGCGGCATTTACGCATAGTGGGACTTCGAATTAGGTTAGGATTCGACAGAAGGAATAGATGTAGGCTGTTGGAAAAACATATAAAATAAGCGTTTACACGCCCCTACAGCTATGATTTTAACCCTCAAGTACTTTAATTACCTTATCTATAATTAATTACATTCCTCCTTAATTATTTTCGGTGCATCCGAGCATTTACGCATAGTGGGATTTCGAATTAGGTTTAGGATTCGACAGAAGGAATAGATGTAGGCTGTTGGAAAAAACATATAAAATAAGCGTTTACACGCCCCTACAGCTATGATTTTAACCCTCAAGTACTTTAATAAACTTATCTATAATTAATCACATTCCTCCTTCATTATTTTCGGTGCATCCGAGCATTTACGCATAGTGGGACTTCGAATTAGGTTTAGGATTCGACAGAAGGAATAGATGTAGGCTGTTGGAAAAAACATATAAAATAAGCGTTTACACGCCCCTACAGCTATGATTTTAACCCTCAAGTACTTTAATAAACTTATCTATAATTAATCACATTCCTCCTTCATTATTTTCGGTGCATCCGAGCATTTACGCATAGTGGGACTTCGAATTAGGTTTAGGATTCGACAGAAGGAATAGATGTAGGCTGTTGGAAAAAACATATAAAATAAGCGTTTACACGCCCCTACAGCTATGATTTTAACCCCAAAGTACTTTAATTACCTTATCTATAATTAATTACATTCCTCCTTAATTATTTTCGGTGCATCCGAGCATTTACGCATAGTGGGACTTCGAATTAGGTTTAGGATTCGACAGAAGGAATAGATGTAGGCTGTTGGAAAAAAACATATAAAATAAGCGTTTCCACGCCCCTACAGCTATGATTTTAACCCTCAAGTACTTTAATAAACTTATCTATAATTAATTACATTCCTCCTTCATTATTTTCGGTGCATCCGAGCATTTACGCATAGTGGGACTTCGAATTAGGTTTAGGATTCGACAGAAGGAATAGATGTAGGCTGTTGGAAAAAACATATAAAATAAGCGTTTACACGCCCCTACAGCTATGATTTTAACCCGCAAGTACTTTAATAAACTTATCTATAATTAATTACATTCCTCCTTCATTATTTTCGGTGCATCCGAGCATTTACGCATAGTGGGACTTCGAATTAGGTTTAGGATTCGACAGAAGGAATAGATGTAGGCTGTTGGAAAAAACATATAAAATAAGCGTTTACACGCCCCTACAGCTATGATTTTAACCCGCAAGTACTTTAATAAACTTATCTATAATTAATTACATTCCTCCTTCATTATTTTCGGTGCATCCGAGCATTTACGCATAGTGGGACTTCGAATTAGGTTTAGGATTCGACAGAAGGAATAGATGTAGGCTGTTGGAAAAAAAAATATAAAATAAGCGTTTACACGCCCCTACAGCTATGATTTTAACCCGCAAGTACTTTAATAAACTTATCTATAATTAATTACATTCCTCCTTCATTATTTTCGGTGCATCCGAGCATTTACGCATAGTGGGACTTCGAATTAGGTTTAGGATTCGACAGAAGGAATAGATGTAGGCTGTTGGAAAAAAACATATAAAATAAGCGTTTACACGCCCCTACAGCTATGATTTTAACCCGCAAGTACTTTAATAAACTTATCTATAATTAATTACATTCCTCCTTCATTATTTTCGGTGCATCCGAGCATTTACGCATAGTGGGACTTCGAATTAGGTTTAGGATTCGACAGAAGGAATAGATGTAGGCTGTTGGAAAAAACATATAAAATAAGCGTTTACACGCCCCTACAGCTATGATTTTAACCCGCAAGTACTTTAATAAACTTATCTATAATTAATCACATTCCTCCTTCATTATTTTCGGTGCATCCGAGCATTTACGCATAGTGGGACTTCAAATTAGGTTTAGGATTCGACAGAAGGAATAGATGTAGGCTGTTGGAAAAAACATATAAAATAAGCGTTTACACGCCCCTACAGCTATGATTTTAACCCGCAAGTACTTTAATAAACTTATCTATAATTAATTACATTCCTCCTTCATTATTTTCGGTGCATCCGAGCATTTACGCATAGTGGGACTTCGAATTAGGTTAGGATTCGACAGAAGGAATAGATGTAGGCTGTTGGAAAAACATATAAAATAAGCGTTTACACGCCCCTACAGCTATGATTTTAACCCTCAAGTACTTTAATTACCTTATCTTTAATTAATTACATTCCTCCTTCATTATTTTCGGTGCATCCGAGCAACGCCGAGTACTCTTGTGGGAGCCAGCTGAATCAACGCAGCAGCACGTCATAAGCAGCTACAGCTGATCGGGACCAACACTCTGCTACATCGCTGACTAGTGTAGTTATCTCTGCACTTGGGGGGAAGAGAATACGTCACGCAGCAGCAAAACTAATGCACACTAGCTTTTGAATTGTATAAAGTTCTTTGCTAGTATTACGCGAGACTCTTGCCTAACGCATCGCGTCCTCATACAAGCGCATATCTCGCTTAGCCAATATTATTCACTATATATATATATATATATATATATATATATATTATATATTGTAGCGGATTCCGCGTTCCTCCGTATTCGAGGATTTATATTCCTTTAGGGCGCCAGGTATTTTTCACAAAAAAAACACCAAAAATGGATTTTAGTAGTTTTAATTCCTTTCAGAGCATGAGAAATAATTATATCTGCAGGGATGGCGTGGTTGGTCATTCTCTCTCTCTCTCTCTCGTCGTCCCGCCGACACAACCTGCTCCTTCCACTACCCCATGACGACTCCTCTAAAGTCTCGCCAGACCACATTGTTGGCCCCCCCGGGCTGCGTCAGTTCCTCAACAATTGCAACTCGCAAGCTGCTGGCCTTGCATTGTTAAGTGTAACTTTTCATGTTACAATATATATATATATATATATTACACGTTTAATAAAGCATTTCTTTTTCATTTCATCGTATTCGATATCGCAAATAATATTTATATATATATTTCCCCCTCCCCCCCCTTCCCCGCCCTCTATATAATGAACGGAGACTCCAGCCAGTATTAATCCTAAAACACCGGCTCCGTGGAATGTAATTTGGCTAATAAATTACGGAATAAAGGGGAATGGACAGTCAGACCTGATTGAGTTTCCTCTCCAGCTGCGCCAACGTGAGCCACTTTCCCCTGGCTCGTTGCCAGCGCGCGCCAGAGGTCAGCAACTAACTGATTTCACTCTGCAGGCGCGGATCAGGTCAAGAGAAACACGTGGGTCCTGTACAGAGGAAGAATCTAGTAAATTAAACAATATACGCTAATATTTAATGTAAAACAACTCTATATTATTAATATAGTGTGAATTAAACCCACAGAAAAAGTTGTCTCAATGTATTTATTCTCAGAACGTTTCGGCCATAGCCATCCATTATCAACTGTAATTATAATATATATATATATGTATACATACAAGATTATTTATAACATGAAGGATATATATATTTTTACAATGAATAATGTGGTTGTTGCCAATTGTAAAAATATATCCTTCATGTTATAAATAATCTTGTATGTATATACACTATAGCGCGATATTAAGTACAGGCGCAATTAATTTAAACTGCGATTTAGACAGTGAATCGCGTGAGTAATGATGAGTTGTTACCATCATGTGTGGAATGTAAGGAGCGTCCAGACCCACCCCCGGGGGTTGAACATCTGGAGGAAATGGGTGACAGGCCTGCAGAATCGCCAGTGAAGGAGTAAAGGAGCGCCGGGCTTCTTCACAATCTTCGGACGTTCGAGGGTGACGAATGTGCATACTGTGACACTTACTTACCCCTGATGATGTACATGCCCTGGCGAGGGAAAGTTTGGAGTTTTTTGTGTCGTTACGAAGCGCGACTGCCCAAAACTATTTAAAAGGCATGATAGCGGAGATAAAAGGGCAGTAGAGGGCAAAATTCGTAAGGAGGCAGTCGAGGGAAACATTCGGAAGGCGACACTCGATGAAACTACTGGAGGGAGTCGCTGGCTGGCATTGAAGCAGATACGACAGATAGCAGTCGCCATCATCATTCGATGGCAAACGACAGAAGAAGCCGCCGCCAGCGTCCAGAAAAGCAGCTGACTACACGACATCGCAAAGGGGAAAAATACCAGATAAGTTCCACTCATGGTAGTTCTTAACATGCTCATGATCACGCAGACAACGTAAATTCGTCATTTTTCCGACTAAATTTATCCCACGGTCAACCCGAGGTTTTGGAGTTCATAGCTGAGTAGCCAGTGGCATAACAAATATATATATTGAGTAGGATCGGTCCGCCAAAATTTGTAAATAATAAATTTCTATATTTTTATGCCTTAAATAAGAATTATTTAACTCCCCTCCCTAATACAAATTGGCTAAAAGGACATCATCCACTCTGGCGCCCAACAATTAAGAGAGTACGCCACAATACATAAATTACAGTTTATAATGGATGGCTATGGCCGAAACGTTCTGAGAATAAATACATTGAGACAACTTTTCTGTGGGTTTTTATTCACACTATATTAAACAATATATTGTATACAATTAGTTTTATAATACTCCGTAATATTACAGCACTGTAACCAATAGCGGGGTGGGTGGGGGGTGGGGGGGAATATTAATTATTTTTTGGTGGAATATAATATATTAATAATAAGCTTTTGTAATAAAATTAGAGAAACAATTTACTTAATCAATAAACATATCTACATTAATATAACTGTACAATTTTGATATTTCGATCTTTATGCCGGCAGTTTTTTTTTCGGTCATTTAAAACTACATATATTGTGATAAAAAGGCGGATTTTGTAACGTCGTGGCGTTATGAGGCCAACAACAATGGCTAGTCGGCCGAAAGATGGTGGTTCCCCGCGGGGGAGTCCCGCCGAGCGTGTGTGTAAAAAAAAAATGACGATGGTGAAACCCCCCCCCCCCGCCCCGAGGGAAAACCCCGCGCGAACGAGTTGAAAAATGATGCCGGGGAACCCCGAAATGTTGTGAAATAGGGGAATTCCCGTCGGAAGGTTTAAAAGGGAAGCCGATGGATGGCTCAGGGTCGAGGGGAGATAAGGATGAGGAGGACTTCTGCTCGGAAATGAGTGAGAGCCAGGGTGGACGTTGACTTCCTCCTTCCTGGTTTTCCTCTTTCCCTCCCCCCTTGGTCCATGCTCAAGGTAGCTAATTTAAGACTTCTGCAGGCTGAGAGACGACCTTGGGCAGTTTGAGAGGTGTATGTACAGGGGTCGAAGACCTTCGGCATACGGTAAGAGTTGTTCGCTGATCCTATTGGACCAGTCGGCCAGCTGCCTCTCAATACTGATCAAGGCACGGAGGCGGGTTTGTTGCGTTCCCACAGCAATCCAGTCTCTCCCCGTCATCAGAAGGGCGCAGGAGGAGTAGCACCCACTAGCCCCTGACCTACCTGATGCAGGTTTTCTAGGGTTTTTCCCTGCATCACCTTTAGGTGAAACACCGGGTAGGATCCTTACACTACAGCCTGGGGGCCCTAGTCAACCCTTGCTGGGCTACCTTGCTCTACCTTCCACATCCCCCCTTTTCAAGTCCCTTCCTATGCTATTAAAGGGGAGTTGCCTGTTTATTCAGGATCACCCTCATGTAGCCTGTTACCCCCCCAAAAAAAATGGCTCAGGGTCAGACCCCAGAAGGAAGGCGAGTGGAGCAGAGCGCAGAAGGCAGGCGAGTGGAGCAGAGAAAGGGCGTGGCTCGACCCCAGAAGGCAGACGAGTGGACGGACGTGAGCAGACGTGATCAAATCCTGCAAGACGCCAGAGAGACGCACAAACATTCGGGAGTGATAAAAAAAATTGTGAAACTTGCTCATTGCTCTGGATAAATTAATATTCAATGATTTTTCTTTCTATTTTCAGCTACTGCATGAATACTCCATCCATCTCTCGAGAGACCCAAAAAATCCCCCTGAGATTAAGCCCGTGTCTTCACTTAAATTAATAAACAAAAATATTAAAATTGATCATATTTGTACTTTAAATTAATAAATGTTTTATACACAAAAAAGTATATTACAATATATATATATATATATATATATTTACAAAAATGATTACAAAGAAATTCCTTATAACCTCAGGGTCCTTATCATAAAACAAAAATATTTTACAGAAATCTTCTCTCGGACCTGGCAGCACAGGAAAAATCAGCAAAGAGTCACAACAGCCCGGGTAATTACACTTTGTCGGCTTAGTTGGTGCATGTTCCTCTCCCCCTTGCCATCCACAGTCCTGGGTGACAAGTTTATCTCAGGCGGAATTTCTCACCATCATCTCTCTCCCGTCTCACTCTAACTACTCTCGAAAAAATCTGTTGCAACATCTCCTCTACTCCAAAAAAATAAAAAACACACACCCCCTCCTTTCTGTCCAAAAATCTCCTCTCGCAAAGATCTGTCTCAAAAAAAAAATATCTCTCTCTCTCCCCCCCCAGCCTTTTTGAAAAATCTCCCTCCCCCCCACACACCACCTCCCTCCCTCCCCGTCGGCCGCCGCCGCCGCCACACTTCTTTATTTGAATTTATTAACACTGCAATTGAGCAGCAGCAAGCACTATGCCGCGGTGGCTGGCAGTTACGAAAAATAAACTTTAAAAAAAATATATAAAATATGTTATAGATAATAATTACACTAATATAATATAAATTAAATTAAATTCTAACAAAAAAAAGATTTAAAAAAAGTACCCATTATTCATATATTGTTTCGTCGCACTACACTTCACACTTCCCTGAAACACGTTGCTATTGGGCAAATTGGGAATGTTTCGAAAACTTGTGCAGGGTAAATTGTTCCAATCCCTTACAGCAGTCGCCCCGATTTAAAAATGAAAATTTCCCAACGTCAGTTAGTTTTAAAGCTGCTACACTGCCGCCCCCTGCCCAATTTCCCAATGATGATGATGATGATCCTCCTCCCTCTCCCCTCTACTGAAATAATTTACTTCTAAAAACATTGATGCAATATCTTCCCCAGGGTTGATAGTTGGCCAGCTGCCTCTGCGTACGTACGCTTTAAAAAGAAAGAGCCCCCGAGACGTAAATTTTGTCGTCGTTTTTTTTTCTAACATATCCCAGCCCTTAATTGACGAACCTTCTCGTTTCCTCTGCACCCTTTCCTGATCCCAACAACAAATACAGCCGTATTCTAGTCCTGGACTATGCAAGTTCCCCCGTGTTTTTCACAGTTTGCTTTTTTTAAAAAAAAAAAATCCGCCTGACGAAATGAAGCGCCTTCCACGCTTTCCTAGTCACATGGTCGTCTATTTGATATTCCCAACCCGTATTACTGCTCAAGTGTATATATACACCCAAATACTTACAGCTACTTTCTTGTGCTATTTCATTACCGCTGCTGAGCTTATAATTAAGTACTATTTCTACTACGCGACGCTCCTACAGAAAGTTTATATATTGCGCCTTGCTCTTGTTACAATTTATTTTTTTTTCATTTTATTAACAAGTGCCCGCTCATTCTATTATTATTGTGTCTATAAATCTTTTTGTAGAAATTCTTCTTCATAGATCACAGTTTTTATTTTCCGATATATACACTACTACCGCGGCAGTCGTCAGCAAAAAGACGCACCTGAGAAATTAATGCTAAGTCATTTACGTAGACTAGAAATAATAATAATAAGGGAGGGCCCAATAACGTAACCCTGCGGCACACCACCCGAGATTTAGCTTTCGCAACTGAGGATAATTCGTTCCCTACTTTAACCATTTGCTGGCTGTCGGTGGGTCTCCCTCGTAAAAAATTCTCTAATCCATAAAAAATACTCGTCCATCAATCCCAGTTTTGGGACATTTTGTTTATATCACCAAAGTGGTGGAGGGGGGCCTGGGGGGGGCCAGGGATGGAGATATCCCCCCACCAAATAACATTTATGGCTCTAATTGGGGGGGAAAATACACCACACGATGCCGCCAAAAATAGAGGGGAAACACCAAAAAGGGCGCGACGTCGAGTCTGAGTTTTAATGCCCCCTGGCTCGAATGCTGTCTCCCTTCTTTCGACTCCGCAGCGCCAAAAGCCCGAGCGCACGTGTCTGAGACGAAACAGACCTACGGTCTCTGGTAATGTTAGCTGGAACACACTACTAAGATGAGGCCAGGTATAAAATATCGAGAAAGGACGGGTTATCGATAACCTTTACAGAAGGAGAGTGTTTTATACAATCTTAGTTATTGAAAAAGTTGGAAATATGTACCGAAACGATGTCGCTGGTTTTTATTAAGTAAGTGTTTAACTAGTGGCTGGAGAATTCTATGGACTCGGCCCGCGGCTCACAGAGCAAGTAGGATGAAGCGGCACGTGGACAGAAGTAAACACTTGGATCACGTTATTCTGGGAGTGTTTACACAGAGGTTCTCCTTGCCTGGGGCCCGCACGAGGTCTAGCCTCCAGACTTGTTTACACTGTCCTTGTCAGCCATTATACTAGTCATTATGGCGGCAGCGCGTTCTGCGCGCACATCCCACATTCTCCCTAATCTGGTCCATCCTTGGCACGCCCTCTTCTTCTCTTCACTTCCCTCTAATGCTAAGAACCACACGTCTCAAAACGTGGCCTATTAATCTATCCCTTCAAAGACCGCTATATTGTTCTCTTAAGAAGATCTCTAAAGAAGATATATCAAATTATCGCCCCATATCACTGTTGCCAGTATTATCAAAATAATTTTTGAAAGAGTAGTAGTATATACAACAGAGTTATAAAACATCTGAACAAACATAATTTACTCACCGATTCACAGTTTGGGTTTAGAAAAGGGATATTCAACCGAGAAAGCGATCTTTACTCTTTTAGACGACATAATAGAAGAATTAAATAAAATAAAAATCGCCCATTAGGTATATTCTGTGACTTAAGTAAAGCTTTTTTGATTGTGTAGACCACCATAGCATATTATATGCTAGAAAAACTGAGGTACTATGGAATAACAGGAACTTCATTTTCTTGGTTTAATTCATACTTACAAAATAGAATGCAAAGAGTAGTATTAAAAGACTCGTGCACAGGTGAAATAGCATAAATCAGATTGGGGGGGAATTATTAAAACTGCGGTGGTGTCCCACAGGGATCAGTATTAGGGCCATTATTATTATTATGATCTTCCTAATACCATAGATTCAACTTCTAAAGCTATCCTCTTTGCAGATGAATGATACTAGTGTAATAGTAAAAAGGTAACAAAGACACACTAGAAGCTTAGGCAAGTAACCTGACCTAACATGGTTTAATGCGAACGACGGACTAACAAATAACTGTGACAAAACACATTTCATGCAATTTCACACACTCAACACAACTTTACAATCTATAATAACACTTAAATACGATGACAGCAAAAATGTAAATGAAACTTCCCTCTGTTAAATTCTTAGGTCTCTTAGTAAATAATAAATTAAATTGGACTGATGATCAGATTAATCAATCAACTACTTGAGGAACTCAGCTACAGCTACATGTGATGCTGTCAATGTCCTTCACACCTTCAGTCATCTAAAAACTAGAAAATTAGTATACTTTGCATATTTTCATTCTGTTTTATCATATGGTATTATATTATGGGGCATAGATAAGATTTTTATTAGTCAAAAACGTGTTATTAGAGCAATATGTGAGGCAGGTTACGTCACCAACTTCTTGCAGAACTCTGTTCAAAAAGTTAGGTATTTTCACTTTGACGTGCCAATACATTTATTCATTGATGTTATTTGTAATCACAAATAGGAGGCACTTATTATTTTTGAATAATACTGATATTCATCCCTTCAATACAAGGAACAAAAATAATCTGTATAAAAAATGTAAAACATTGTCAATTGCACAGAAAGGAAGGTGTGGTGCATCATCATCCATCCATCATCAACACGTGACTGCACACAGCACAGAATTAAACAGTTGTTGTCCCCCGATAATCAAGGTAAATTTAAGACTGAATTATGCTCATTTTTTGCTTAGCCACTCCTCCTTCTATTCAATAAAGGAATTTATAGAAGAATCGGAGAAGAGTAATTAATTAATTAGTTTATAATACAAAAATTTGTTATAAGTATATTTATCTTTTATACAATAAAATAATGTAATAAATGTACACAGCCCTGACCCATTATTCCACATCCTTGAAGCTCAGCTTCTTTACAGGATCTACGGAATATGATTATTATTATTATTATGCTTAGAACTCTATCCACCTATCCGATTCTCCTCTGGCACCACATTTCGAAAGCTTCTATTCTCTTCCTTTCTGCAACTCCTACCGTCCACGTTTCGCACTCATATAAAGAAAGCCACACTCGATACCCAACATGTCTCAATATTCATTCTTAGAAAATTCCTCTCTCTGTTGCTATCCTACTCTAGTTATTAAGCCGCTGCCCATGTAACAGAATCCCTTAAATTCCGTCAAGATATCCCTTTCCCAATCTAACAGCCTTTGCTATTCCGCTGTTTCCCATGCTACATACACTCCATTACCTTGGGTTCCCCCTCTTATTAGTCCTCATGTTGAACTCTTCCTCCAGGGACCACGTTTTATTCTCACTCCACTAATACCACAATATCGTCAGCCAACCTTAGGGCTTGTTTTTCTTTTCCTTGCAGTATGATTCGTTTCCCATGCTCCTTTTTAACATTCTTCGCCCGTCTGTCCTGTATTAAGTCAAAAAGCATGGACGACAGACTGCTCCATCCTTGTCTTACTCCTTTCTCGATTTCAAAGGCTTCTATTCTTTTCCTTCCCGCAACTCCAATCGCCCACGTCTCGCAGCCACATAACGCCACGCACCATACCAACATTTTAGCAACAATTTCCTAATACACCCGTAAGTAAATTCCTCTTACGTTCCATCTTTCAAGTCAGAAAAGGCATCACTGTCAGTTTTCTGCCCAAAGGCATATAGAACTTACAACAACAGGGTGGCGCAGGTGATTATCAACTACGTGCGTGCGGTCGCGGCGACGACGTTCGCGAGAAACGGTTATTAAGTATCACAACTTGAATAAAATGTTACTTATGTTTATGTATTATATGACGTCACTCAGGCTACGTCAGGGTAAACACATTATTTTACGGTATTGATAATAAGTTAGTTGAGCTGTTTTCTGGATTCAATAACATGTCTTTTTAACAATATTTTTCTTTTGCTTCTTATATTATCCGAAAATAATTTCCTTTTCCTTGCCCCGTTGCTATCCTAATGATTTACCTGGAAGTCTACTAGCGACTTTTCCGAAGAGTGTAAAATTATTTAGGGATAGAATTAGGGGAAATGGTTGAGCTTAATTTATTCAGGTTTAGAATTAGTGTTAAAGTATTTGTATATTGAATATTTATATTAGTATAATTTTATTTTTATTTCTTTAACTTATATTCCTTTGTGGAATATTAAATGTATGTTGCCACCATCGCCAGGGATCAGCACACATTGTTACGTAATAAATCTATCTATCTACTCTACTCTACATGCCCTAATAGCAGAATTCCTTAACTTCCTTCAACATATCCCTTCCCAACCTAACAACCTTTGTTATTCCACTGTTTCCCATCCTACACCCCATTACCTTTGTTTCCCCTCTATTAATCCTCATATAGAACTCATTCTCCAGGACCACGTTCATCATGCCATTTATTATGGTTTCCAAGTCTTCTTCTGACTGTAATTACTTAACGAGGGAGGAGATCTTACTGTCGGGTCTTGTCATGGACCGAAGATGGGAGATAATGCTGTCTGTTACCGTCCTTGATCCCCCCCACAATTTCCCTTACTAATGAATTTAATTTGCAAGCATTTCTACAAAATCGTGACTGGCAGGAAACGCCGCCGCCGTTTCACAATTTGCAGCAGAAGTTAAGGAAGGATTGCATCAGCTCACACAGAGGACGCGTGCCAACAGGTTACGGTGACGTCACTACGTGATGCGCGCGCAACTTCAACGGCTGTGACGTGGCATCTTCTCCCACCCCCCTGTGGTGCAGCCGTCATTCATTCACATAGATCAGTTGGAGCCAGTCAGTCACCTGGATAAAATCCATGCGGGGAACAGCACTCAGCCAAGTCACACACATTACCAACCCTCCAGAGAGGACAAAACATCACCACTACGAGGCCAAATCATCAACGAAGAAATATGCAGACTGACAAAAAGATTCTTTAACGGGCTTCAAAACCCGTCAAAAAGCTGGTTCCCTTACCTAAAGTCTCCAGGTAAAACTGCGACATTACATAAATAAATATTCGTATCAAAACGAACAAACAACTTTTATTATATTTTCATAAAAATTGGTTAAACCTTTTTATAATGCACGAAGTCAACCACGAGCGAGCACTCAGGCCTAATGGGTATAATATTTTTGCCAGTAGTTAGTTTTTCCTCGGTATTGCTGTACCATGGTATGATGGTTGTAGCTGGTTCTGTAGCAAGATGGAGAGGATCTGGAGGTGCTTTGGTTCGCGTCTCGGGGGAAATGCAAGCGTGACGTCACTGGTCCTGACGTGACGTCATCAGCCAACCAGGGGCGAGTTTGATACAGTCTCTCGTCTTCAACGTGCAATGTACTACATGTAATATTTGAAATGAATATAATTAATAACAATGGAAACAACAATTTCGGTTGACTTATATGAATTAAAATTATTTAAGTAAATTTATTCAATTAACTAATTGAATAGATTGTTTATATATATACATGTATAGAGACAATGAATCGTCACTCCCTGGGATGTCTCCCTAACACACATCCAGCTCCAAGCAAAGCAAAGGAATACAGAGACATCAACAATACGTTCAGTTCAAAGAAAATATAACTTCAATTGTTTTCCTTTACTGTTTATTCATTGTAATTTTCACTATTTGTGACCTTCAGTATTAATTTCCTTTGTGGTCAACAATTTAACATCAAACGTATATTAATGTTACACTTTTAAATTAATTTAAATCACGCGAAAGAAAAAAATAATAAATGGAAATGACATATTCGCGAACCCAAAGATATTTCTGTTTACAACCAGAGAGATATTGATTGCTAACATACATACCAGAGACGTTGTTGCTGCTTACGCGCGAATCAATACTATCTTTGAAAAGAAAAGAAATGCGCGGTAACGTGTGTGTGTGTGTGTGTACGTATGTCACGTTACACAACTACTACAAAACCAGACCATAGATACAAGTTTCCGCTGAGCCTCATCACATAAGTTTTCTTGAATCCATGTAGGGGTTTTTCAGCATTTTTAACCTAATTCTAACTATATAACCAGTTACATGTATGGGGAACGAAGTTGTTACGGAGTCAAATAACTGTATACATATCTTGCGAATCACGATAAGTAAAGATTTAAATTGGGGGGGGGGGGCGTAATGAGGAGGTGAGCCAGCGAGGTAAAGGCGCTGCTGATGCTGCTTCACTTCACTTTGTAAACTGGGTCTTGAGGAAAAGCACTAGAAAAAGCAAGATTTCTGCTTACAAAACAAGGCTGGTCAGGGCCAATTTTAGAATATAGGGGGTGGGTAACGAGTTGTTGGGATCCATATGGAAATGAACACACACTACTCTTGCGTTGGAAAAAAAAATACAAAAACGGTCTGAAAAAGATGTTGGGGGTCAGGTGATTCGCGATGAATCCTCACGAGAATTTGGAAGGCCTCAGTAATAGCAGGAAACATGCGAGGCAATACAAAAAGCTTATAAGGGAGAACCACACACACACACACAAGGGGCCTGGAAAAGAAATAACAAACCATCTTACTACGGCGGCGCCCAATTATATTTCTAAAAATGACCACTCGTTCAATATTAAAGAAAAGGGGCAACAACGCACAGACGTAGGGGAAAGTTTTTCATTTGTAAATAGGTCATAATAGGCGGTTGTAATTCCTTCCTTGCCTCCTGCAGAAATACTCATGACTTTTCCGGGTAGCGTAAATAAGTTTAGGAATAAGTGAGCTGAGGCTTTCCCGGTGTAGTTGATGCAGAAACAGTTCTCGGGTTGAAGATGACGACAGAGAACTTGGTTGTCGAAACGTCCGTCGCGTTTTCATCGCCCCTGCACCCGAGTGGAAACACGAGAACTATTTCTGCAGTTTAGGAATAGGCTAAGAAAACTTAAGTGAGTAGTATTTTTTTTTAGAATCAGTGAAGTGATAATAGTGAAGTGCAGTGAAGTGATTTTTGTGTGGCTCCTTTCTTTTCTTTTTCAGATAAAAAAAACTAGACTTCAAAATTCTTCCTTAGTGTAAACTTTTTGTTGTAATTGTATTTGTGTTTTCTTTGTATATAGCTGCTGCTGCAGCCACTGGGAAAATAGCAGCTAAGTAGTAAATAATAATAATAGTTAATTAATTAAGCGATCGTTAGTTTTGAACTATAAATTAATTAATTCAAATTAATATATCCGCCTGGCAAGGACAAATAGGTCCGGTACAGGGGAATACTACTTATCTGGCTGGACCTTACCGTCGTTAATGGGATATATATATATATATATATATATATATGTATATATATTGTAACCGTGAAATCCTACCTCACTTTGGTAGATGACACATGTAAATAGTTTCATTTCCAATTTCGTTTATAAGTGATGTTAAATATCTTTGTGATGCTGGAGTATCTGTGTGATTTGGAATATCTGTGTGATTTGGAATATCGTTGAATCTTTAAAGACGATTGTTGTATCTTTTGAAGTTGTTCGTTTTGCACACTCTGCGGTCAAAGATAACGTTTCATTTTTGCGGAAAGTAATTCAACATGTCTAAGGATAAAGAATTTGTAGTATCACAGGCTTGGACGAGTCCGTGAAAGAAGGAAGTAAGGAAAGAACTAGCTGCAAACAAAGAAATTAATTATGCCGCCATCTTCCAGTTCGTCGTCTTGAGCGCAGTCAACAGCCAAAACAACGACTGGTAACGTGTGGAATTCACCTTCGTAACAAACAAAATTATTACCTAAAATTTGTATTTTTGAGTGTAAATCACGTGATTGAATCAATCCTCAGTAACAAGGTTAATAAGCTGGCGGGCAGTAACAAGGAACTCCCTACATGTAAATAGTTTAGATATAGATAACACATTTTTTTTCCCAAGACTGATGAAGTAAACGTGCCGTGGTTATACTTACATTCACTTAAATTTGTTTAATATATTTCGATAATTTGTATGATTCTGCGAAAGGTGACGTCACTCCCCTGATTCGTGGGTGTGTTCCCATAGGAGAAAATTGTCCTGCGTAACACGCGCACATGGACTATTCAACATATCGCGCCAGTCAATACGTCACTATATATATATTGTGGTGTTCGTTGTTTACACCATCAAAAATATTGTTGTAATCAAACAAACAATAACAATAATAATGAATTTATTATTAATAGAAATACAACTCAAATTAAGTTATAATAGAAAACATATAAATTTACGATATCAATTTAATTATTAGCTCAGTCGGTAAAAAGCAAAAATAATACTCTACGCAGCTTCTTAAATTGCTGCTCCAGGGAAACGCGGGTGACGAACGATATGGTTGAAAATTATAATCGCGAATCTGACGAGAATGGTTTGGTGGAAAAACCGAGTGAATGCCGTTACCAGATGTCAACGCCTGATGACGTCGTTCTTCGTTCTTGCTCGTATGCCGGTTGTTCCTTTGCTGGGTCACGTCTTCTTCATATTAAGATTCACCGTCACGTCTTCTTCATATTAAGATTCACCATCAAATGTTGTCTTTTTATTTTCTGTACTCCCACCAAATGAATCTCCTCTCTTAAATGTGCAGAAACTAAATTTTATACATGTCGCCTTGTTCTGCCACTGCTTCGTCTCTCTCCTGCAGCAACCGCTGCCTCCAGCCTCCCTGCACCAACTGTTCTCAAATCT
Organism: Eucriotettix oculatus; assembly: GCA_034510155.1. Lineage (NCBI taxonomy): Eukaryota > Metazoa > Arthropoda > Insecta > Orthoptera > Tetrigidae > Eucriotettix > Eucriotettix oculatus. The sequence continues at coordinate 7,712,340 of CM067376.1, read as the reverse complement.
CGTCCAGGCCATCAATAATGTTGACGTTTTCCCGCCCACTCGGCCCCACCAAGCCATTGTCGTCTTCCGTCCTCTATACGTAAATAACAAAACTAAATTATTTTTGCTTTACCCGACTGTAAGGGTCATGGATCACCACATATTCCCCCTGTTTTGGAAAAAAAATTATTTTGTTTAAAAAGTCCTCTTATTTGAGATATCACCGGTCCTAAATCACAATCACTTCACAATTTGTTCACTTTTTTTTTTCAGTTCGTATAACGCAACGGCATTTCTGGTTCCATTTTCGTAAAACAATATACTCTCCCTCATTCATTCAACTTTCATCCTGGGGGCTGATAAAAGCTATGGGAATTATAAATCTATATTTTACATACACTATTTGAATAATAATAATACTGCCTACAGTTATTATATATATCATTATAATTGGTCAAATTAATAATCACAAAATAATTTTTTAACACATCTCAATTAATACATTTTTATGCCATTTTGTTTACACCTTTTTTTTATAAGTCTCTATCTAAACAGTTTATAAATGAATTTACTTAAATTTATTTGATCTTCCGTGAGTTTTGTGATTTACTGAAAATGTACACCCCTGTTGTAGGCGCGTGCCGTTTGTTTATACCTGCTCGCTCTTGAGTTTGCTCATTTAACACAAACAAGAAACTGTTTCTCGATCGAGGTTCTTTCCTCTTTCGCCGTAATAACAATTTACCAATTGGTAACTTTTAAAATCATTTTCTGCTTTCAAGGAAAATACCGTGAATTCCTCTTTTGTTTTCATACTTCGAGCACCTGAAAACATTCGGATCTCATTTAAAAACCGCCCTTTTATGTTCTCATTTACTTTTTCATCACTGTACTCAATGTTCGCATCACATTCTTGATTCTCAATGTCCATTCTTTGAATAAATCCGTTTTCCTTCCGTACATTGTCAGTACATAATTCTACCATTATTTCTTTACCATCCTCTACGTTTCTCAAAACTCCCCAATTTCTTTTCTCCTCGCCTTCCTGATCCTCAATGTCAGTTCTTTCAATAAATCCGTTTTCCTTCCGCACATTGTCAGCACATAATTCTACGATTATTTCTTTCCCATCCTCTACGTTTCTCAAAACTCCCCAATTATCTTTCTCCTCACATTCCTGATCCTCAATGTCAGTTCTTTCAATAAATCCGTTTTCCTTCCGTACATTGTCAGCACATAATTCTACAATTATTTCTTTCCCATCCTCTACGTTTCTCAAAACTCCCCAATTATTTTTCTCCTCACATTCCTCTTTTCCTGATCCGTCAATCTCGTATTCTGATCTGTCTATTGACGGGGTGCCCTTATTATCCTCACATTCTTTATTCCCGCTCATGGCTTTACCTAAACGCTCACTCTCATCTCCCCAGCTATCTCCAACTGACGCACAGTTATAGACTATTTCTTCTTTTCCATCTTCTTCCTCCTCTCTAAATTCCCCAATACTGATTCTTTGTATCATGCCGGTTTCGGCCATTGCATCACCAATATACCATTCTACATTTATTCGTTCTCCATTCTCTATATCATTTAAAACTCCCTTTAAAATCCTCTTATCCATGCACAAGTTTGCTTTCATTTCTTCAAGCCAATCGGCTCCTAAAATGATATTCATCGCCAAACCCTTCACAATCATTGCTTTTAATCCTACGAGTCTATTTTGAAACTTGACTTTAATTAAAACCTGATGTCCAATTCTTGTCCCCTTTCTTCCTATGGCACCATACGCCATTAAATTCGTCACGGGGAACTTCGCCAAAATACAGCCCGATTTATTCAGACGATAATACATTTCCTCGCTTACACACGACACTGAGGAACCGGTGTCCACCATGGCTTCAATAATATCCTCCGCGTCAATATTCAACTTGATCATTAATACGCGTCCCCCTTTACTTTCCTTCCTGTAGTCGTCCAGCTGATCCTCCTCCAATAAATCTTCTCCATTTATGCAATGTTCGTATCCTGTCTGAATAGCGGCTATAGGCATGGATGCAGGCCGCCGTTTGACCTCACCCGCCGCGGTCAGTTTTCCGCCCCTTGCCTTTCCGCGGAGTTTGTCCTTGGGACCGAATTAAAATTCCTTGTGCGATCCTGATTCTCGTAACGTGTGCTCCTAAAACCACCATCATTTCTACCCGTTCCGTCATTCCTTTCCCCGTTTTGTCTCCCATAATCCGTATTATTTTGTCTCTGGTAGTTATCTCGACTATTTACATATCTATTCCGCGCGCCACTATTTCTATTTGCATTCCAATTTGTCAAACGATTTTCCCTTTCAACGGGATGAAAATTTCCTAATTGGGAATCTTCTAGAACGCTTTCTGCTTCCCTGAGGAATGCCATGACTTCTTCACTTGTCTTCATAGTTCTGGCGCAAAGAAGCATTTTTATCTCTTTCGGAAAGTGTCCTCTTATAACTTCAATTAATTGTTCCTCCCCCATGGGATTATCCATATTTCGATTTTCAATTATTTTTTTCTGCATGTACTCCTCCATAGTTCCCTCACGCCTATTAAACTTCCCGTCAATCAAATTCTTCATCGCTTGCGCCTGAATGCTCGTTCCCCAGTACCTTTTTAAGAAAGCTTCCTTAGCAGTGCTAAAACTGGAAATGTTTATCAGTGTTGCTTCGTACCACCTCGCACTGCTACCTTTTAAAGATTTTCGGAAAATTAATAATTTTTGTCCTTCTGGTGTTCTTTTTATACTGAAGTACTCTTCCATATTTATTATGAACGACTTAGGGTTTACTCCTTTCCTTTCTTCAAACTCCGGAGCATCAATATCTATGTTATTCATATTGCCTTCCGCTGGGATTCCCCTTTCTAACTCCAAAATTTTTCTCATTAATTTGTTTTCTATCTCTTTCACCTCTCCCTTTAAGTTCTTATTAGCGTTCTCTCCTTGATCTATTACTTTTTTCCCAGATTTAACTAAATCTTCGTCTAATTTCTCTTGATATTCCGTCCTAATCGTTCGTGAAACATCTTCCACCTCCCTTCTTAAATTTCCCTCTACATTCTCACACATTGATGCAATATTTTTATTGATTTCTCCCTTAAACGCATTGAATTGAGTATCATTTTCGTCCACCCTTTTAGATAGTGTGTCTAATTTTGCCTCCAATTTAGATGAATTATTTGTACAGACTCGTGACAAATTTGCCATCAATCTTGCTTCCATGTCTAATAATAATGCCTCAAATCTCGTCATCATATCACCTTGCACTTTGCCTACGTCATTTGCGTCACCTTCCTCAATAATACCTTGCATCTGGACATTATTAACATTACTTGACTCCATTTTTCGCCCCGACCTTAACAACATGTAGTATGAAACGGAAAACAAAAGAAATTTATGTAAATTCTTGGGGTCACAATCACACACAGAATTATAAATATAAACATGCACACTAGAGAGTATTTCAAACTTTTAATTATAACCAATCTCGTCAAAATTACAATTTAATTTGAGTTATTTGTTTTTTTTTAATTCAACTCAAACCAACAAGTTGGGCGCCATTTTGTGGTGTTCGTTGTTTACACCATCAAAAATATTGTTGTAATCAAACAAACAATAACAATAATAATGAATTTATTATTAATAGAAATACAACTCAAATTAAGTTATAATAGAAAACATATAAATTTACGATATCAATTTAATTATTAGCTCAGTCGGTAAAAAGCAAAAATAATACTCTACGCAGCTTCTTAAATTGCTGCTCCAGGGAAACGCGGGTGACGAACGATATGGTTGAAAATTATAATCGCGAATCTGACGAGAATGGTTTGGTGGAAAAACCGAGTGAATGCCGTTACCAGATGTCAACGCCTGATGACGTCGTTCTTCGTTCTTGCTCGTATGCCGGTTGTTCCTTTGCTGGGTCACGTCTTCTTCATATTAAGATTTCACGCGTCACGTCTTCTCATATAAGATTCACCATCAAATGTTGTCTTTTTATTTTCTGTTCTCCCACCAAATGAATCTCCTCTCTTAAATGTGCAGAAACTAAATTTTATACATGTCGCCTTGTTCTGCCACTGCTTCTTCGTCTCTCTCCCTCTGGCAGCCTCCCTGCACCAACTGTCCTCAAAATCTCGTCCAGGCCATCAA
>CM067376.1:7622336-7708082 GCA_034510155.1 Eucriotettix oculatus | reverse complement strand
TCAGATAACCTATTTAATTCTCCTCTCACTTCCTAATGGTATTTTGATATGTAAAATAAGCATAAACTAGTTGTAGTAGAAGAAGATGAAGCGGGGGGAAACAGATTATGATCTCTGGGAGGTGGAGGAGCATCGCTGGTTGTCAGATAACCTATTTAATTCTCCTCTCACTTCCTAATGGTATTTTGATATGTAAAAGAAGTATAAACTAGTTGTATTAGAAGAAGATGAAGAGGGGGAACAGTTTATGATCTCTGGGAGGTGGAGGAGCATCGCTGGTTGTCAGATAACCTATTTAATTCTCCTCTCACTTCCTAATGGTATTTTGATATGTAAAATAAGCATAAACTAGTTGTAGTAGAAGAAGATGAAGCGGGGGGAACAGATTATGATCTCTGGGAGGTGGAGGAGCATCGCTGGTTGTCAGATAACCTATTTAATTCTCCTCTCACTTCCTAATGGTATTTTGATATGTAAAATAAGCATAAACTAGTTGTAGTAGAAGAAGATGAAGCGGAGGGGAACAGATTTATGATCTCTGGGAGGTGGGAGGAGCATCGCTGGTTGTCAGATAACCTATTTAATTCTCCTCTCACTTCCTAATGGTATTTTGATATGTAAAATAAGCATAAACTAGTTGTAGTAGAAGAAGATGAAGCGGGGGAACAGATTATGATCTCTGGGAGGTGGAGGAGCATCGCTGGTTGTCAGATAACCTATTTAATTCTCCTCTCACTTCCTAATGGTATTTTGATATGTAAAATAAGCATAAACTAGTTGTAGTAGAAGAAGATGAAGCGGTGGGAACAGATTATGATCTCTGGGAGGTGGAGGAGCATCGCTGGTTGTCAGATAACCTATTTAATTCTCCTCTCACTTCCTAATGGTATTTTGATATGTAAAATAAGCATAAACTAGTTGTAGTAGAAGAAGATGAAGCGGGGGGAACAGATTATGATCTCTGGGAGGTGGAGGAGCATCGCTGGTTGTTAGATAACCTATTTAATTCTCCTCTCACTTCCTAATGGTATTTTGATATGTAAAATAAGCATAAACTAGTTGTAGTAGAAGAAGATGAAGCGGTGGGAACAGATTATGATCTCTGGGAGGTGGAGGAGCATCGCTGGTTGTCAGATAACCTATTTAATTCTCCTCTCACTTCCTAATGGTATTTTGATATGTAAAATAAGCATAAACTAGTTGTAGTAGAAGAAGATGAAGCGGTGGGAACAGATTATGATCTCTGGGAGGTGGAGGAGCATCGCTGGTTGTCAGATAACCTATTTAATTCTCCTCTCACTTCCTAATGGTATTTTGATATGTAAAATAAGCATAAACTAGTTGTAGTAGAAGAAGATGAAGCGGGGGAACAGATTATGATCTCTGGGAGGTGGAGGAGCATCGCTGGTTGTCAGATAACCTATTTAATTCTCCTCTCACTTCCTAATGGTAATTGGATATGTAAAATAAGCATAAACTAGTTGTAGTAGAAGAAGATGAAGCGGGGGAACAGTTTATGATCTCTGGGAGGTGGAGGAGCATCGCTGGTTGTCAGATAACCTATTTAATTCTCCTCTCACTTCCTAATGGTATTTTGATATGTAAAATAAGCATAAACTAGTTGTAGTAGAAGAGGATGAAGCGGGGGAACAGTTTATGATCTCTGGGAGGTGGAGGAGCATCGCTGGTTGTCAGATAACCTATTTAATTCTCCTCTCACTTCCTAATGGTATTTTGATATGTAAAATAAGCATAAACTAGTTGTAGTAGAAAGAGATGAAGCGGGGGAACAGTTTATGATCTCTGGGAGGTGGAGGAGCATCGCTGGTTGTCAGATAACCTATTTAATTCTCCTCTCACTTCCTAATGGTATTTTGATATGTAAAATAAGCATAAACTAGTTGTAGTAGAAGAAGATGAAGCGGGGGGGAACAGATTATGATCTCTGGGAGGTGGAGGAGCATCGCTGGTTGTCAGATAACCTATTTAATTCTCCTCTCACTTCCTAATGGTATTTTGATATGTAAAATAAGCATAAACTAGTTGTAGTAGAAAGAGATGAAGCGGGGGAACAGTTTATGATCTCTGGGAGGTGGAGGAGCATCGCTGGTTGTCAGATAACCTATTTAATTCTCCTCTCACTTCCTAATGGTATTTTGATATGTAAAATAAGCATAAACTAGTTGTAGTAGAAGAAGATGAAGCGGGGGGAACAGATTATGATCTCTGGGAGGTGGAGGAGCATCGCTGGTTGTCAGATAACCTATTTAATTCTCCTCTCACTTCCTAATGGTAATTGGATACGTAAAATAAGCATAAACGAGTTGTAGTAGAAGAAGATGAAGCGGGGGAACAGATTATGATCTCTGGGAGGTGGAGGAGCATCGCTGGTTGTCAGATAACCTATTTAATTCTCCTCTCACTTCCTAATGGTATTTTGATATGTAAAATAAGCATAAACTAGTTGTAGTAGAAGAAGATGAAGCGGGGGAACAGATTATGATCTCTGGGAGGTGGAGGAGCATCGCTGGTTGTCAGATAACCTATTTAATTCTCCTCTCACTTCCTAATGGTATTTTGATATGTAAAATAAGCATAAACTAGTTGTAGTAGAAGAAGATGAAGCGGGGGAACAGATTATGATCTCTGGGAGGTGGAGGAGCATCGCTGGTTGTCAGATAACCTATTTAATTCTCCTCTCACTTCCTAATGGTATTTTGATATGTAAAATAAGCATAAACTAGTTGTAGTAGAAGAAGATGAAGCGGGGGAACAGATTATGATCTCTGGGAGGTGGAGGAGCATCGCTGGTTGTCAGATAACCTATTTAATTCTCCTCTCACTTCCTAATGGTATTTTGATATGTAAAATAAGCATAAACTAGTTGTAGTAGAAGAAGATGAAGCGGGGGAACAGATTATGATCTCTGGGAGGTGGAGGAGCATCGCTGGTTGTCAGATAACCTATTTAATTCTCCTCTCACTTCCTAATGGTATTTTGATATGTAAAATAAGCATAAACTAGTTGTAGTAGAAGAAGATGAAGCGGGTGGGAACAGATTATGATCTCTGGGAGGTGGAGGAGCATCGCTGGTTGTCAGATAACCTATTTAATTCTCCTCTCACTTCCTAATGGTATTTTGATATGTAAAATAAGCATAAACTAGTTGTAGTAGAAGAAGATGAAGCGGGGGAACAGATTATGATCTCTGGGAGGTGGAGGAGCATCGCTGGTTGTCAGATAACCTATTTAATTCTCCTCTCACTTCCTAATGGTATTTTGATATGTAAAATAAGCATAAACTAGTTGTAGTAGAAGAAGATGAAGCGGGGGAACAGATTATGATCTCTGGGAGGTGGAGGAGCATCGCTGGTTGTCAGATAACCTATTTAATTCTCCTCTCACTTCCTAATGGTATTTGGATATGTAAAATAAGCATAAACTAGTTGTAGTAGAAGAAGATGAAGCGGGGGAACAGATTATGATCTCTGGGAGGTGGAGGAGCATCGCTGGTTGTCAGATAACCTATTTAATTCTCCTCTCACTTCCTAATGGTATTTTGATATGTAAAATAAGCATAAACTAGTTGTAGTAGAAGAAGATGAAGCGGGGGGAACAGATTATGATCTCTGGGAGGTGGAGGAGCATCGCTGGTTGTCAGATAACCTATTTAATTCTCCTCTCACTTCCTAATGGTATTTTGATATGTAAAATAAGCATAAACTAGTTGTAGTAGAAGAAGATGAAGCGGGGGAACAGATTATGATCTCTGGGAGGTGGAGGAGCATCGCTGGTTGTCAGATAACCTATTTAATTCTCCTCTCACTTCCTAATGGTATTTTGATATGTAAAATAAGCATAAACTAGTTGTAGTAGAAGAAGATGAAGCGGGGGAACAGATTATGATCTCTGGGAGGTGGAGGAGCATCGCTGGTTGTCAGATAACCTATTTAATTCTCCTCTCACTTCCTAATGGTATTTTGATATGTAAAATAAGCATAAACTAGTTGTAGTAGAAGAAGATGAAGCGGGGGAACAGATTATGATCTCTGGGAGGTGGAGGAGCATCGCTGGTTGTCAGATAACCTATTTAATTCTCCTCTCACTTCCTAATGGTATTTTGATATGTAAAATAAGCATAAACTAGTTGTAGTAGAAGAAGATGAAGCGGGGGAACAGATTATGATCTCTGGGAGGTGGAGGAGCATCGCTGGTTGTCAGATAACCTATTTAATTCTCCTCTCACTTCCTAATGGTATTTTGATATGTAAAATAAGCATAAACTAGTTGTAGTAGAAGAAGATGAAGCGGGGGAACAGATTATGATCTCTGGGAGGTGGAGGAGCATCGCTGGTTGTCAGATAACCTATTTAATTCTCCTCTCACTTCCTAATGGTATTTTGATATGTAAAATAAGCATAAACTAGTTGTAGTAGAAGAAGATGAAGCGGGGGAACAGATTATGATCTCTGGGAGGTGGAGGAGCATCGCTGGTTGTCAGATAACCTATTTAATTCTCCTCTCACTTCCTAATGGTATTTTGATATGTAAAATAAGCATAAACTAGTTGTAGTAGAAGAAGATGAAGCGGTGGGAACAGATTATGATCTCTGGGAGGTGGAGGAGCATCGCTGGTTGTCAGATAACCTATTTAATTCTCCTCTCACTTCCTAATGGTATTTTGATATGTAAAATAAGCATAAACTAGTTGTAGTAGAAGAAGATGAAGCGGGGGAACAGATTATGATCTCTGGGAGGTGGAGGAGCATCGCTGGTTGTCAGATAACCTATTTAATTCTCCTCTCACTTCCTAATGGTATTTTGATATGTAAAATAAGCATAAACTAGTTGTAGTAGAAGAAGATGAAGCGGTGGGAACAGATTATGATCTCTGGGAGGTGGAGGAGCATCGCTGGTTGTCAGATAACCTATTTAATTCTCCTCTCACTTCCTAATGGTATTTTGATATGTAAAATAAGCATAAACTAGTTGTAGTAGAAGAAGATGAAGCGGGGGAACAGATTATGATCTCTGGGAGGTGGAGGAGCATCGCTGGTTGTCAGATAACCTATTTAATTCTCCTCTCACTTCCTAATGGTATTTTGATATGTAAAATAAGCATAAACTAGTTGTAGTAGAAGAAGATGAAGCGGGGGAAACAGATTATGATCTCTGGGAGGTGGAGGAGCATCGCTGGTTGTCAGATAACCTATTTAATTCTCTTCTCACTTCCTAATGGTATTTTGATATGTAAAATAAGCATAAACTAGTTGTAGTAGAAGAAGATGAAGCGGGCGAACAGTTTATGATCTCTGGGAGGTGGAGGAGCATCGCTGGTTGTCAGATAACCTATTTAATTCTCCTCTCACTTCCTAATGGTATTTTGATATGTAAAATAAGCATAAACTAGTTGTAGTAGAAGAAGATGAAGCGGGGGAACAGATTATGATCTCTGGGAGGTGGAGGAGCATCGCTGGTTGTCAGATAACCTATTTAATTCTCCTCTCACTTCCTAATGGTATTTTGATATGTAAAATAAGCATAAACTAGTTGTAGTAGAAGAAGATGAAGCGGGGGAACAGTTTATGATCTCTGGGAGGTGGAGGAGCATCGCTGGTTGTCAGATAACCTATTTAATTCTCCTCTCACTTCCTAATGGTATTTTGATATGTAAAATAAGCATAAACTAGTTGTAGTAGAAGAAGATGAAGCGGGGGAACAGATTATGATCTCTGGGAGGTGGAGGAGCATCGCTGGTTGTCAGATAACCTATTTAATTCTCCTCTCACTTCCTAATGATAATTGGATATGTAAAATAAGCATAAACTAGTTGTAGTAGAAGAAGATGAAGCGGGGGAACAGTTTATGATCTCTGGGAGGTGGAGGAGCATCGCTGGTTGTCAGATAACCTATTTAATTCTCCTCTCACTTCCTAATGGTAATTGGATACGTAAAATAAGCATAAACTAGTTGTAGTAGAAGAAGATGAAGAGGGGGAACAGATTATGATCTCTGGGAGGTGGAGGAGCATCGCTGGTTGTTGCCAGCAGAAGCGATGATTTTTTGACTTGAAAAATTAAAAGGATATCGTGAGTTCTACAATAATAAAGCTTTTAGGCATTGTGATATATATATATATATATATATATATATATATATATATATATGAGACTTATGTAATTCGTGGTTAAAAATTTACAATAAGAGAAGTCTATTTATGGCTCAGCTATTTTTCCATCCATGACGTCACGGCTGGTGGTGTGAAACCCGTCTTTTGAAACTACTAACCTCCAAAAAAAAAAGGCAGTCAGCAGCAGTAGTAATTAGAAATTGCAGGGCAAAGAAAATAATACAGAAATCGAGAAAGGAGTAAGACAAGGATGGAGCAGTCTGTCGCCCCCCATGCCTGTTTAACTTAATACAGGACAGACGGCGAAGAAAGTTAAAAAGGAGCGTGGAAAAGGAATCATACTGCAAGGAAAAGAAAAACAAGCCCCAAGGTTGGCTGACGATATTGTGGTATTAGGGGAGTCAGAAAAAAAATATATATTGGATACCATCAATAAATGGCGTGAACGTGATGTTGGAGAAGGAGTTCAATATTAGGATTAATAGACAGAAAACCAATGTGATTGAGTATAGTATGGGAAACAGTGGAATAACGAAGGCTGTTAGATTGGGAAGGGATATTCTGACGGAAGTTAAGGAATTCTGCTACTTGGGAAGAGTAATAACTAGAGTAGGATAGCAAGGAACAGGAATTTACTTACGGGTAATATAAGTGTGAATATTAGGAAGCCGTTGCTATAAATGTTTGTATGGGACGCGGAGTTATATGGAGTGCGAAACGTGGACGAAATGGAGTTGGGGGAAAGGAAAAGAGTAGAAGCTTTTGAAATGTGGTGGTGCTGCTGCTGTAGGAGAATGAGATGAATGGGTGGATGGATGGATGGAATCACTGAGGAGGGAGGAAGTTCTTAACAGAATGGGGGGAAAACGAACAACATGGAGGACGTAGACTAAGAGAAGGGATAGATTAATAGGGCCACGTGTTTTAAGACACGAGGGTCTCGTAAAATTAGCATTCGAGGGAAGTGAGTGAGTGTGTGTATGTGTGTGTGTGCGGGTAAGAACAGAAGATGGAATTAGTTACGGAAAGGAAAAGAATACAAGGCCTTTGGAAAGTAGGATAGAGTCACTCACGAGGAAGTTCTGAACGGAGAGAACAATATGGGATAAGGGATGGATTATTAGGCCACGTGTTAAGAGTTGAGGCTCTTGTAAAGTTAGCAATGGAGGTAAGAGAAGAGAACAGGGAGGCACAGGATGGAATACCCTCAGCAGGATAGGGTGGATTTTAGGATGCGGTAGTTATTCTGAAATGAAAAGGCTTGCGCAAGTTAGGTTAGCATGGAAGGGTTGAGCATCAGACCACAACAACAACAAGACCATTTAATGTATACTCATTCATATATTAGGTGTATATGTATAATTTATATTGAACTAATATAATTATATATATATATATATATATGTTATATAAGGTCCTGACGACCAGATTGTTAACTATTGTCCTATTCATCTGCCACTTCTGTAGATAAAATACGTAAATACATATAAGTGGGGTGAAACTATTTATTGCACATGTGGATGATTCTGCCTGCGTCCAGCGACGGTTAAAGCCGCCGAAGGGGTGAGGGAGGGGAGGGAGGGGAAATTAACTAAACATATAAAGTGAATTTTTTTTTTTATTTTCTTTGTTTATTAACTTTAATAACTTTGTATTTCGGCCGCGTTCGCTTCGGGCTGAAACTCTGTGGTTTCCAAGTTGTGTTATCTGTGGTTAATTCTACTACGTCACAGAGATAAGGATAAGACACACGCGCTCGCTCTCTCTCTCCCAAGTCCGCCAACTTCGCCGCCAGTAAAAATATACTGACTTTACACTTTTCCAATCCTCAACAGCGTACGTAATCGTCACAAAAAGTAGCTTGGTTCTCCCTGGGCTTGACTAAAACCATTCATCCAAATAAATTGTTATTAAAACTGTTAGATTGTCCCCAACCTCCTCTACGAATGACGCTACAAAATTGTTGAAAAGGCAGAATTAAAATTTTCGGGGTTGGTGAGCCTTTCTTTAACATAGGATCCATTTACTAATTAATCTTTGTGCCACACGACTATGCAAATAGACACAACTTTCGTTTTTTTTTAAAAAAAGACATAAATTTATTTTTGATAATAAAAAATTGTAACGTGACATACGTACACGTTACCGCGCATTTCTTTTATTTTCAAATATAGTAATAATTCGCGCGTAAGCAACGTCTCTGGTATGTTAGCAATATCTCCCTGGTTGGAAACAGAAATATCTTTGAGTTCGCAAATATGTCATTTCCATTTATTATTATTTTTCGCGTGATTTAATTAATTTAAAAGTGTAACATTAATATACGTTTCATGTTAAATTGTTGACCACAAAGGAAATTAATACTGAAGGTCACATATAGTGAAAACTACAATGAATAAACAGTAACGAAAAACAATTGAAGTTATATTTTCTTTGAACTGAACGTATTGTTGATGTCTGTATTCCTTTGCTTTGCTTGGAGCTGGATGTGTGTTAGGGAGACATCCCAGGGAGACGATTCATTGTCTGTATACATTTATATATATATATAAACAATCTATTCAATTAGTTAATTGAATAAATTTACTTAAATAATTTTAATTCATATGTCAACCGAACTTATTGTTTCCATGTTTATTAATTATATTCATTTCAAATATTACATGTACTTTGTACGTTGAAACGAGAGACTGTATCAAACTCGCCCGTGGCTGATGACGTCACGTCAGGACCAGTGACGTCACGCTTGCATTTCCCGAGACGCGAACCAAAGCACCAGATCCTGTCCTCTTTCCAGTCCATCTTACTACTGGTGCAACAGAACCAGCTACAACCATCATACCATGGTACAGCAATACCGAGGAAAAACTACTGGCAAAAATATTATACCCATTAGGCCTGAGTGCTCGTGTGTGTTTTCTTCATGCATTATAAAACGGTTTAACCATTTTGTAAAAATATAATAAACGTTGTTTGTTCGTTTTCATACGAATATTTATTTATGTAATGTCGCAAAATTGGCAGTATTATTTATATATATATATATATATATATTTTCATAGGCGACAACATTTTGATTTGAAGTTAGCCGTAGAGATTAGTTAATAATTTCGTCATGTTGTTGTTGTTGTGATCTTTGTCGTTCCTAAGACTGGTTCTGATGCAACCCTGCATGCTAAACTATCTAGCGCAAGCCTTTTCATTTCAGTATAACTAGAACAACCCAACATTTTCTCTAATCTGGTTAGCGTATTATTCCATCCTTCCTTGGCCTTCCCTTCCCTTCCCTCTAATGCTAATTTTTACAAGACCCTCGTGTCTTAAAAAGCGTGGCCTATTGATCTATCCTTACAAAGTCCTATATATTGTTCGATTTTCCCCGTGTTCTGCTTCGAACTTCCTCGTCACTTTCTCTATCCGCCCATGTCTTTCCTCATCCTATAACCCTAACATCTTTTCCTTTTCTGCTGCAATTCCTATCGCCCACGTTTCACCCCCATGGCTCCGTATCAACACTTTTAGCAACGATTTCCTAATATTCACACTTATATTAGCCATAAGTAAATTCCCCCTTTTTTTCGCGTGAAAACCTATCCTGTGGCTATCCTACTCTTTATGTCTGCTACATTCGCGAAGGTCGGGATTAAGACAGTTGGAGGAGGATTGACACGCTGACCACCACGTGTGTGTGTCACTCCAAAATTCGGTTTGTGATTCTATCCACCTCATCATCATCATTTCATTCTCCTGCAGCACTACAATTCAAAGACTTCTATTCTTTTCCTTTCCCCAACTCCTATCGTCCACGTTTCGCACCCCATACAACGCCACGCTCCATACCCGTAAGTAAATTCCTCTCCCTCGCTATCCTACTCTAGTTATTACGCTGCTTCCCAAGTAACAGAATTCCTTAACTTCCGTCAAAATATCCCTTCCCAATCTAACAGCCTTTGTTATTCCCACTGTTTCCTCCATACTACACTCCATTACCTTGGTTTTCCCCTCTTATTAATCCTCATATTGAACTCTTTTTCCAGGACCACGTTCATGGCATTTATTATGGTTTCCAAGTCTTCTTTTGACTCCTCCCCTAATACTACAATATTACACGTGATCATTATAATTAATGAAAAGAAACGGCAAGTGATATGCAGCGACAGGTGAAGGGCGACTACGTCATGCGCACGCACACACACGCATACACGCACACGCACTAAGGCTTTACACTGACTCGTTGTCCTTGGGCATTCACTTTTTGATTGGTGGAGGTGGGGAGGGAGAAGGGATGGGAAGGAGGGGGAGAAGTGTTTCTATTTCCCCTCACCTCCCGCGGCGCGCGCTGTTATCAAAAGTCGGCTCCGTTATATGAAACAAATTAATAAGACGGAAAGATAATAGGGCGAAGCATGACATTATGATACCGAGAAATATTTGACAATTGTGAACTAATTACACACTATTAAGGATTTTCAAGAGAACTGGAATAAAATACCGAGAAAGGAGGCGTATAATTAACCTCTACAGGCAGACAGGCGGCAGTAATTAGGATAGAAGACGACCAAGAAAAGAAAGCCGTAATCAAGAAAGGAGTAAGACAAGGATGAAGCAGCAGCAGTCTGTCGCGCCCCCATGGCTGTTTAACTTATATATGTAGAACAGGCGATGAAGAAAGTCAAAACGGAAATGGAATCATACTGCAAGGAGAAGAAATAAAAACCCCCACGCTTTGCCGACGATATTGTAGTATTAGGGGGGGAGTCAGAAGGAGACTTGGAAACAATAATAAATGGTCCTGGAGGAAAGAGTTCAATATGAGGATTAATAGAGGGGAAAAGCAAGGTGATGGAGTGTAGTATGGGAAAACAGTGGAATAACAAAGGCTGTTAGATTGGGAAGGGATATTTTGACGGAAGTTAAGGAATTCTGTTACTTGGGAAGCAGCGTAATAACTAGAGCAGGATAGCACAGGATAGCAAGGGAGAGGAATTTACTTACTGGTGATATAATAAGAGTGAATATTAGGAAATCGTTGCTAAAAACCGTTGGTATGGAGCGTGGCGTTATATGTGGGTGTGAGAGACGTGGACGGTAGGAGCTGGGGGGAAAGGAAAAGAATAGAAGAAGCCTTTTGAAATGTGGTGGTGCTATGGGATAATGAGACGATGAGGGTGGGTGGATAGAATCACACAAACGAGCAATTTCTGAGCAGAATAGGGGAACAGCCGACAATATGAAGATCGTTGACTAAAAGAAGGGGAAGAATTAATAAGCCACGTTTTAAGAAAACGAGGGTCTTACCTTCCTTGTCGTGAGCGGCGCGGACGTCTTTGAGCGGCGACAAGCGACAAGCAGAAACTCAAGGAAAAACTGTTATCTACCAGTGTTATCAATAGTAAAAGCAGAATAACGATAAGTTTACAAAACATTACACGTCCTGTGTAAATAGTAAGGATAAATATGGTGATCGTTAAACTGAGGAAAATACTGGGAAACTGTTTCTCCATTAAATCGACGCCTTTCCTTATTAATTGAAACACTCTCGACCTAAGAAAATGAAATTGTAATTAAATGAGCCGTTATAAAGGAAGACCAAGGAACTTTGAGAAGAGGAGAGAGATATCTCTGGATGGAAGGGGATATTATCGCAGACGTAAAGATGAGGAGGAGAATCGTTGGCGATTCGCCACATCTGTTATCTGATCCATGAAGGTTTTTTTTATTGCGTTCTCTTTGGAGCATAGAAGTTATCACAACATATTATTTAATACTCGTTGGAGTGCAGAAGAATTGCAAATGGAGGCGAAACATTACCGCAGGTTTTCTCTACGTTAATCCTTCCTCTTTTCGAGACTGTGAGGAATGATAATATATATATATTTGGGTAAGCCGTAGCCTTGAAATTCATGGTTGCCAATATACTAACATTTACATTTTCGATTAACGTTTAATTGAGGCCAAAAAAAAGCAGGCGAACAAAACGAATGTAATATATATAACACTACATTTTTCGGACCCTCTTCAGGGTCGAAACATGAAGCTATACATTAAATTCCTTTAGTTTATTTTTTTATAAAAAATTTTTGTCTGGTTTCTGACCTCAACTAAACGTTAACAGACGTCGTTAATGACCCTTTTATTAACATTTGCTTGTTCAAAGTATAGTGCTTCATCGTTCAGCCAGGTTATTTAGATGATGATGATGAATGACCTTACGGTATTTTGATGACGTTACTTTGCGATACGTTGTAAGTTCCGTAGTTGTTGTTGTTGTTGTTGTATTGAGTTTCTTAGACTCGTCAGAAGGTAATAACCCATTCTGTGCTTATCTACCGCATCCCACATCCTTCCCTAATCTTCTTCGATCTTTTTTTTTAAGATCTGTCTTCTCCTTCACATTCCATTTGGAATCATACTTTCCAATTATCTTCTGCCTTTCCATATCTGTTTTTTGTTGTGGTGGTAGTGGTGCTTTTCGCAATCCTACACGCAACGCGATCTTTTCAGTTATGCATAACTAAAAACCGTACACCCTCCCGAAATCTGCTTAGTGTAATCCCTCTTGTATTCACTTCCCCTTAATAGTAATTTTACAAGACCCTCACGTCGTCTCAAAATGTGGCCCATTAATCTAAGTCCTCCATTTGCTCTCTTTTAGTGCTTAGAAATTCCTTGTTAGTTACTCCATCCACCCATCTCATTCTCCTATGGCGCCACATTACTCCAAACAGTCCTAATAAATTTTTGAAAGAAGAAAATAACCACGGGCGCACCTTAAGACAGTCAAAAAATTTCGGGTAATCTAAAATAATAACAATAAATTAACTCGGGTGTCCCAAGAGAGTAACAGAAAGCGGCTAAGGGGTTGTTTTACCCACCGAAGCCGCCTAGTCCGGGGACCGTGGCGGCCACTGGAGCAGCGCCATGTCAAAGGCTCGCTGGACCTGGCGACCTCGTACGCAATACCCGAAAACGTGCGACATCTTGTTGAAAGATGACGTCGCCACTGTTAGTTTCAAGTCGTCGTATGAGGCCGCAATCGCAAAGTTATCAGCAACTAAGGTCGATCGACGGCGCCGCTGTCGGTGGGTTTCTAAACTATTGTGCCGTCTCCCGTTCAGAAGCCCATTAGAAAGTTTTGTTTTCCACATACAGTATAATTTATTATGTTAGGTTTACCCCTTTAATGTGAAGAAAGCAGCAATAATAAGTATACCCAAGAGTCATCCCCTTCTAACCACTTTAGATTACACTAAAACCGAATTTTGAATGTCAGACTGAAACTCAACTACTTCCAATTACGCCCCGGATATATTTTCTCCCCCCCCCGCACCCCCCACCCTCACCCCCGCTTTCCAACAAGCCCCAAGGCGATTTAAGGCGCATGATGAGTGTCATAAGAAGACTCGGCGACTATAAACACTTCTCAGGAGATTTTTTAAATGTAATTTATTATTTCGAACATGATTATCCTGTTTCGTAGTACATCTATAACAGGCCTTATCTTCACAAACGTACAAAAATTGTGTTACAAACAACAATTCTTCTATTATTATTTTTATTACAGTAATACTAAGTAACTATCTAAAACCTAGAGATATGATTAGAGGGGTCTAGGGTTAAGGAGGCTGAAGGGAAAAATGCTGTTACATCACAGTTGGAAGAATATAGAAGGGAAGAAAGAACGGGCACTTTAATATAAAGGGAGAGGGGAAACTATGGTAAGCAGTAGCTGCTTCCTTTTCCTTTTTATATAACTAAAATAGTATACATAGGAAAATGAAACGTCAAATAGAATGCGAGTCAGGAGAAGATCAGTTTTAGTTTTAGGAAGAAAATAGGGAGGGACAAGACAAGCAATATTAACTTTGCGACTAATTTTACAAGACAGGATAAGGCAAAAACTGACCCACGTTCATGGCATTTGTAGATTTAGAAAAAAGGCGTTTCATAATGTGAACTCGAACACACTTTTGACGATTTTTAAGAGAGCACAACAGGAATAAAATATCGAGGAAGCAGGTTTATACATAACCACTACAGAAGACAGGGAAGCAGTAATTAGAATACAAGATCAAGAAAAGAAAGCCGTAATCAAGAAAGGAGTAAGACCAGGATGGAGCAGTCTGTCTCGCCCCCATGGCTGTTTAACTTATATATATATATATAGAACAGGCGACGAAGAAGAATAAAACAGAATACGGAAAAGGAATCATACTGCTGCAAGGAGAAGAAATAAAAACCTTACGCTTTGTTGATGATGTTGCAGTATTTAGGGGGAGTCAGAAGAAGACTTGGAAACGATAATAAATGACATGAAGAACGTGGTCCTGGAGAAAAGAGTTCAATATGAGGATTAATAATAGAGGGGGAAAACCAAGGAAATGGAGTGTAGTATAGGGAAACACTAGAATAAAAAAAGGCTGTTAGATTGGGGAAGGGATATTTTGACGGAAGTTAAGGAATTCTGCTACTTGGGAAGCAGCGTAATAACTAGAGTAGGATAGCACCACAGAATAGCAAGGAAGTCTTTCGCGAAAAAAGAGGGGATTTGGTTACAGGTAATATTAGTGTGAATATTAGGAAATCTTTCCTAAAAATGTTGGCACGGAGCAACGTGGCGTTATATTTGGGGGTGCGAAACGTGGACGATAGGAGTTGCGGGGGAAAGGAAAAGAATAGAAGAAGCCTTTTTGAAAATGTGGTGGTGCTGCTATAGGAGAATGAGATGATGAGGTGAGGTGGTGGAGGATAGAATCACAAACTAGGAAGTTATATACATAATAGGGGGAAAAAGCGAACAATGTGTGGAGGAACTTGAAAGGGATAGAGTAATAATAGGGCCACGCGTTTTAAGACACGAGGGTCTTTTAAAATTATCATTAGAGGGAAGTGTGTCGGGTAAGAATAGAAGAGAGGGAGGCCAAGGATGGAAATACGGTAAGCAGATTAGAGAGAGAGAGAGAGAGAGAGAGAGAGAGAGAGAGAGAGAGGATGCGGAAAGTAATGAGGAAATGAAAAGGCTTGCGCAAGATATGATAGCACGGAGGGTTGAGCGTCAGACCAGTATGAGGACTGAATACAACAACAACAACAAGAAAGCAAGCAAAATCTTGAGTCAGCCATCTTGAGGTATCTGCACACTGCACACACACACACACCCCCCTTTATACAACATTATTTTTTAATAATATAATCCCGCTTCCTCCCATTGGGTAGAGAAGAGAGGGGGAGAGAGAGAGAGAGAGAAATCCATGTTTTTACACATACAGTCATGAAATTAACTGTTAGCCCCACCCTACACAAAAAGACCTCCACCAAGAAGTAACCCAAACCGAAAAAAATTTCAGACCGCATCAAAAACACAACAAGAAAATTTTATGAAAACTGTAAGAAATCTAAATTTAAATCAATACAAAATCTAGGCCAAATTAACGACACGCAAACAAAAAATTAATGGCTAATATAACATCCAGATAAAACTCCAGTAAATTCTTATAAAAATGTTATATGTATATAAATCCCACAACCTAACGGGACCGCAAAACCAAACGAAATTCTAAAAGAGCCACAAAGACACGTCAGGGAAACACAGTTAAAGAGAAAATGTCATACAAAGTCGTGGGCAACAGCAGCACGAAACTTCAAATTTTTTTAAAATGAGGTACGCGGCCCTTCACACGAAAACAGCGAAAATCTAATTCCACTTAACCTAAGCCATTGAAGTGAGGTTATGTTAGGTTAGGTTCCATGTCGAGGCGCGGGTCAACTTGACCTTGACGTTTACACCCGGATCTTCTACACGCGCCGCAGATATGATTAAGGTCCTCGTCACCAAGATAAATAAATACATAAATAAATAAATAAAAAGTTTTAAATATTCATAGCGACCTGAGGAGGAAGAACGTCGCCGTGTTACGTAAAAATGGCGAAACAAAGACCCCGCAGTCTATCTTAGTCTATCCTTGCGACGCAAAAGCAAACGACAGAATTAGTTAGATAAAGGGCCGATATTTGCATACAACGAATATATTCCTGTGGTAATTACTATGAGAGTGTTGTTTCCCCGTTCCCCATTGACAGAGCACGGGAAGAGGGAAAAAATAACATACGTGTGCGATTGATTACTATTCTCCTTCTTCTTCGTTGGCTCATGCAGCCCATTAAGGGCCTTGGCCTATTATTTAGAATTTTAGCAAATATTTTATTTTTGCAACCATTATTTTATATTTGCAAACGGCATCGTAGCCCGCATTCGGGCCTTGGCCTACCAGGACGACAGCGGACTGTCATCTTACATGACGCATTCCCAATATGGAGTGACACACGTGGTTGGTCAGCGTATCGACTCTCTCTCCAGCAGCCTTAATCCCAGTCTCCGTCACCGTGACGTCACAAACATGCAAGCCCATGCCGGGATTAGTGACCCGGGACCTCTGGAGTTGTGAGGCAGCGACTAGAGGCTAACCACTACACCACTAATTTGATCACTATCCCAATAATAAATAAGCAAGCTTTGTATTTAACCATAAATTCCCCTGGAGCCCCTCACCAGTCACGTGTGTCGTCTACGATGCAGGTGCGACATTACATAAATAAATATTCGTATCAAAACGAACAAACAACTTCTTTTATTATATTATATTTTTCACAAAAAATTGGTTAAACCGTTTTTAATAATGCATTAAAGGAAACCACGAGAGAGCAGTCTCAAGCTCAGGCCTAATGGGTATAATATTTTTGCCAGTAGTTAGTTTTTTTTCCCCCCTTGGTATATTTGCTGTACCATGGTATGATGGTTGTAGCTGGTTCTGTAGCAAGATGGAGGAGAGGATCTGGTTGCTGGTGCTTTGGTTCGCGTCTCAGGGCAAATACAAGCGTCGTGACGTGACGTCATCAGCCAACCAGGGGCGAGTTTGATACAGTCTCTCGTGTTTCAACGTACAGAGTGTACATGTAATATTTGAAATGAGTATATAATTAATAACAATGGAAACAACAATTTCGGTTGACTTATATTAATATAACACTGATTAAAATTATTTAAGTAAAATTATTCAATTAATTAGTTGAATAAATTTATATATATATATATATATATATATATATATATATACATGTATACAGACAATGAATCGTCTCCCTGGGATGTCTCCCTAACACACATCCTGCTGCAAGCCAAAGCAACACAGAGAATCTATAATACGTTCACTTCAAAGAAAATATAACTTCGATTGTTTTTTCTTTACTGTTTATTCATTGTAATTTTCACCCAATTGGTACCTTCAGTATTAATTTCCCTTTTCTGGTCAACAATTTAACATCAAACGTATATTAATGTTACACTTAATTTAAATTAATTTAAATCACGCAAAATAAAAAAAACAATAAATGGAAATGACATATTCGCGAACCCAAAGATATTTCTGTTTGGAACCAGGGATATTGATTGCTAACATACATACCAGAGACGTTGTTGCTCACTCGCGAATTATTACTATCTTTGAAAAGAAAAGAAATGCGCGGGGTAACGTGTACGTTATTTCAGTAAAAGCAGAAAAAAACTCACACAGCATAGGAATTTAAACTAGAGAAAGGGGGCTAATGCGTACTCCCGAATTAGTCACCTAAAAGTATATTGAGGCGGATAGGAACTTTAGAAGAAAAACTTGTCCTGAACAATGGAAACTTAATAAAAATGGAGGAAACGCTGCCCATTGATCAGTTATTAGACGATTTTACCTTATGAACTTTGAGAGTGTTTTCCCTCCCCCGACGTTGTTCGAGGGTAATTTCAATCCCATTGAGAGCAGGGGAAAAGGAAAAATAGAGGAGAAATAGCAAGGAAACAATCGAGATTGGTGTCGAATCCAGTGCTATGCAGGGGGTTTGCTCCACGGTTGAGAGGGTGGAAGCAAATAAAACGAAATTAACCCTGAATCGTGTCTCCTGAGGGGTCGACATTTCTTTGGGTTCCTCAGAGATGTTGTGACAGACATCACAACCCTCCTGGGCCGGTAATCCCAGGAACCGGAGACACTGATCATGTAACAGACGAGAACAAAAATTTCCCGACATTTTCACATCAAACTGGCTGTATAAGTAGAAGAAAAAAACACATGACGAAGCCAGCTTAAAACCTCATCTCCTGGACGCCGGAAAATGAGGGAACCGGAAAATCTGGAGCTGGAACAATAACCTGTGATAGAGAAGTGGAGACGCAGGAAGGAAACCTTGAAAGGCTGCCTCCTGGCCTCGAAAGGGAAGCTCAGGAGACAAGAATAGTGCCGAGGCTGACCTCGACGTAGTAGAACTCATGCAGGGGAGGAGAGAGAGAGAGTTCTGCTCTACAGACCCCCTGCAGGGCAAGTGCTTCCAAATTTGACGTTAAATATATATATATATATATATATATATATATATATATATATATAGCAGAGGGGAAAAAAAGTAATATCTTAGTTTGCAAATCCCATTCAGTGTATAAAAAGGAAAAGGAAGCAGCTACTGCTTACCATAGTTTCCCTCTCCCTTTATATTAAAGTGCCCGTTCTTTCTTCCCTTCTATATTCTTCCTGCTGTGATGTAACAGCAATTTTCCCTTCAGCCTCCTTAACCCTAGACCCCTCTAATCATATCTCTAGGTTTTAGATAATTACTTAGTATTACAGTAAAAAGATAATAGAAGAATTGTTGTTTGTAACACAATTTTTTTTTACGTTTGTGAAGATAAGGCCTGTTATAGATGTACTACGAAACAGGATAATCATGTTATAAATAATAAATTACATTTAAAAAATCTCCTGAGAAGTGATTATAGTCGCCGAGTCCTCTTATGACACTCATCATGCGCCTTAAATCGTTCCTCAGCCGCCTTGGGGTTTGTTGGAAAGCGGGGGTGGGGGTGGGGGTGGGGGGAGAAAATATATCCGGGGCGTAATTGGAAGTAGGTGAGTTTCAGTCTGACATTCAAAATTCGGGTTAAGTGTAATCTAAAGTGGTTAGTAGGGGATGACTCTTGGGAATACTTATTATTGCTGCTTTCTTCACATTAAAGGGGTAAACCTAACATAATAAATTATACTGTATGTGGAAAACAAAACCTTCTAATGGGCTTCTGAACGGGAGACGGCACAATAGTTTAGAAACCCACCGACAGCGGCGCCGTCGATCGACCTTAGTTGCTGATAACTTTGCGATTTGGGGTTCATACGACGATTTGAAACTAACAGTGGCGACGTCATCTTTCAACAAGATGTCGCACGTTTTCGGGTATTGCGTACGAGGTCGCCAGGTCCAGCGAGCCTTTGACATGGCGCTGCTCCAGTGGTCGCCACGGTCCCCGGACTAGGCAGCTCCGGTGGGTAAAACAACCCCTTAGCCGCTTTCTGTTACTCTCTTGGGACACCCGAGTTAATTTATTGTTATTATTTTAGATTACCCGAAATTTTTTGACTGTCTTAAGGTGCGCCCGTGGTTATTTTCTTCTTTCAAAAATTTATTAGGGCTGTTTGGAGTAATGTGGCGCCATAGGAGAATGAGATGGGTGGATGGAGTAACTAACAAGGAATTTCTAAGCACTAAAAGAGAGCAAATGGAGGACTTAGATTAATGGGCCACATTTTGAGACGACGTGAGGGTCTTGTAAAATTACTATTAAGGGGAAGTGAATACAAGAGGGATTACACTAAGCAGATTTCGGGAGGGTGTACGGTTTTTAGTTATGCATAACTGAAAAGATCGCGTTGCGTGTAGGATTGCGAAAAGCACCACTACCACCACAACAAAAAACAGATATGGAAAGGCAGAAGATAATTGGAAAGTATGATTCCAAATGGAATGTGAAGGAGAAGACAGATCTTAAAAAAAAAGATGGAAGAAGATTAGGGAAGGATGTGGGATGCGGTAGATAAGCACAGAATGGGTTATTACCTTCTGACGAGTCTAAGAAACTCAATACAACAACAACAACAACAACTACGGAACTTACAACGTATCGCAAAGTAACGTCATCAAAATACCGTAAGGTCATTCATCATCATCATCTAAATAACCTGGCTGAACGATGAAGAACTATACTTTGAACAAGCAAATGTTAATAAAAGGGTCATTAACGACGTCTGTTAACGTTTAGTTGAGGTCAGAAACCAGACAAAAATTTTTTATAAAAAAATAAACTAAAGGAATTTAATGTATAGCTTCATGTTTCGACCCTGAAGAGGGTCCGAAAAATGTAGTGTTATATATATTACATTCGTTTTGTTCGCCTGCTTTTTTTTTGGCCTCAATTAAACGTTAATCGAAAATGTAAATGTTAGTATATTGGCAACCATGAATTTCAAGGCTACGGCTTACCCAAATATATATATATTATCATTCCTCACAGTCTCGAAAAGAGGAAGGATTAACGTAGAGAAAACCTGCGGTAATGTTTCGCCTCCATTTGCAATTCTTCTGCACTCCAACGAGTATTAAATAATATGTTGTGATAACTTCTATGCTCCAAAGAGAACGCAATAAGAAAAACCTTCATGGATCAGATAACAGATGTGGCGAATCGCCAACGATTCTCCTCCTCATCTTTACGTCTGCGATAATATCCCCTTCCATCCAGAGATATCTCTCTCCTCTTCTCAAAGTTCCTTGGTCTTCCTTTATAACGGCTCATTTAATTACAATTTCATTTTCTTAGGTCGAGAGTGTTTCAATTAATAAGGAAAGGCGTCGATTTAATGGAGAAACAGTTTCCCAGTATTTTCCTCAGTTTAACGATCACCATATTTATCCTTACTATTTACACAGGACGTGTAATGTTTTGTAAACTTATCGTTATTCTGCTTTTACTATTGATAACACTGGTAGATAACAGTTTTTCCTTGAGTTTCTGCTTGTCGCTTGTCGCCGCTCAAAGACGTCCGCGCCGCTCACGACAAGGAAGGTAAGACCCTCGTTTTCTTAAAACGTGGCTTATTAATTCTTCCCCTTCTTTTAGTCAACGATCTTCATATTGTGTCGGCTGTTCCCCTATTCTGCTCAGAAATTGCTCGTTTGTGTGATTCTATCCACCCACCCTCATCGTCTCATTATCCTATAGCACCACCACATTTCAAAAGGCTTCTTCTATTCTTTTCCTTTCCCCCCAGCTCCTATCGTCCACGTCTCTCACACCCACATATAACGCCACGCTCCATACCAACGGTTTTTAGCAACGATTTCCTAATATTCACTCTTATTATATCACCAGTAAGTAAATTCCTCTCCCTTGCTATACTGTGGCTATCCTACTCTAGTTATTACGCTGCTTCCCAAGTAACAGAATTCCTTAACTTCCGTCAAAATATCCCTTCCCAATCCAACAGCCTTTGTTATTCCACTGTTTTCCCATACTACACTCCATCACCTTGCTTTTCCCCTCTATTAATCCTCATATTGAACTCTTTCCTCCAGGACCATTTATTATTGTTTCCAAGTCTCCTTCTGACTCCCCCCCTAATACTACAATATCGTCGGCAAAGCGTGGGGGTTTTTATTTCTTCTCCTTGCAGTATGATTCCATTTCCGTTTTGACTTTCTTCATCGCCTGTTCTACATATATAAGTTAAACAGCCATGGGGGCGCGACAGACTGCTGCTGCTTCATCCTTGTCTTACTCCTTTCTTGATTACGGCTTTCTTTTCTTGGTCGTCTTCTATCCTAATTACTGCCGCCTGTCTGCCTGTAGAGGTTAATTATACGCCTCCTTTCTCGGTATTTTATTCCAGTTCTCTTGAAAATCCTTAATAGTGTGTAATTAGTTCACAATTGTCAAATATTTCTCGGTATCATAATGTCATGCTTCGCCCTATTATCTTTCCGTCTTATTAATTTGTTTCATATAACGGAGCTGACTTTTGATAACAGCGCGCGCCGCGGGAGGTGAGGGGAAATAGAAACACTTCTCCCCCTCCTTCCCATCCCTTCTCCCTCCCCACCTCCACCAATCAAAAAGTGAATGCCCAAGGACAACGAGTCAGTGTAAAGCCTTAGTGCGTGTGCGTGTATGCGTGTGTGCGTGCATGACGTAGTCGCCCTTCACCTGTCGCTGCATATCACTTGCCGTTTCTTTTCATTAATTATAATGATCACGTGTAATATTGTAGTATTAGGAGGAGTCAAAAGAAGACTTGGAAACCATAATAAATGCCATGAACGTGGTCCTGGAAAAAGAGTTCAATATGAGGATTAATAAGAGGGGAAAACCAAGGTAATGGAGTGTAGTATGGAGGAAACAGTGGAATAACAAAGGCTGTTAGATTGGGAAGGGATATTTTGACGGAAGTTAAGGAATTCTGTTACTTGGGAAGCAGCGTAATAACTAGAGTAGGATAGCGAGGGAGAGGAATTTACTTACGGGTATGGAGCGTGGCGTTGTATGGGGTGCGAAACGTGGACGATAGGAGTTGGGGAAAGGAAAAGAATAGAAGTCTTTGAATTGTAGTGCTGCAGGAGAATGAAATGATGATGATGAGGTGGATAGAATCACAAACCGAATTTTGGAGTGACACACGCACGTGGTGGTCAGCGTGTCAATCCTCCTCCAACTGTCTTAATCCCGACCTTCGCGAATGTAGCAGACATAAAGAGTAGGATAGCCACAGGATAGGTTTTCACGCGAAAAAAAGGGGGAATTTACTTATGGCTAATATAAGTGTGAATATTAGGAAATCGTTGCTAAAAGTGTTGATACGGAGCCTGGGGGGTGAAACGTGGGCGATAGGAATTGCAGCAGAAAAGGAAAAGATGTTAGGGTTATAGGATGAGGAAAGACATGGGCGGATAGAGAAAGTGACGAGGAAGTTCGAAGCAGAACACGGGGAAAATCGAACAATATATAGGACTTTGTAAGGATAGATCAATAGGCCACGCTTTTTAAGACACGAGGGTCTTGTAAAAATTAGCATTAGAGGGAAGGGAAGGGAAGGCCAAGGAAGGATGGAATAATACGCTAACCAGATTAGAGAAAATGTTGGGTTGTTCTAGTTATACTGAAATGAAAAGGCTTGCGCTAGATAGTTTAGCATGCAGGGTTGCATCAGAACCAGTCTTAGGAACGACAAAGATCACAACAACAACAACATGACGAAATTATTAACTAATCTCTACGGCTAACTTCAAATCAAAATGTTGTCGCCTATGAAAATATATATATATATATATATATATATATATATATATATATAAAAATAATACTGCCAATTTTGCGACATTACATAAATAAATATTCGTATGAAAACGAACAAACAACGTTTATTATATTTTTACAAAATGGTTAAACCGTTTTATAATGCATGAAGGAAAACACGAGCACTCAGGCCTAATGGGGATAATATTTTTGCCGGTACTTTTTCCTCGGTATTGCTGTACCATGGTATGATGGTTGTAGCTGGTTCTGTTGCACCAGTAGTAAGATGGACTGTGAAAGAGGACAGGATCTGGTGCTTTGGTTCGCGTCTCGGGAAATGCAAGCGTGACGTCACTGGTCCTGACGTGACGTCATCAGCCAACCAGGGGCGAGTTTGATACAGTCTCTCGTCTTCAACGTACAAAGTGTACATGTAATATTTGAAATGAATATAATTAATAAACATGGAAACAATAATTTCGGTTGACATATGAATTAAAATTATTTAAGTAAATTTATTCAATTAAGTAATTGAATAGATTGTTTATATATATATATATATATATATATATATAAATGTATACAGACAATGAATCGTCACTCCCTGGGATGTCTCCCTAACACACATCCAGCTCCAAGCAAAGCAAAGGAATACAGACATCAACAATACGTTCAGTTCAAAGAAAATATAACTTCAATTGTTTTTCGTTACTGTTTATTCATTGTAGTTTTCACTATTTGTGACCTTCAGTATTAATTTCCTTTGTGGTCAACAATTTAACATGAAACGTATATTAATGTTACACTTTTAAATTAATTAAATCACGCGAAAAATAATAATAAATGGAAATGACATATTTGCGAACTCAAAGATATTTCTGTTTCCAACCAGGGAGATATTGCTAACATACCAGAGATATTGTTGCTTACGCGCGAATTATTACTATATTTGAAAATAAAAGAAATGCGCGGTAACGTGTACGTATGTCACGTTACAATTTTTTATTATCAAAAATAAATTTATGTCTTTTTTAAAAAAAAAACGAAAGTTGTGTCTATTTGCATAGTCGTGTGGCACAAAGATTAATTAGTAAATGGATCCTATGTTAAAGAAAGGCTCACCAACCCCGAAAATTTTAATTCTGCCTTTTCAATAATTTTGTAGCGTCATTCGTAGAGGAGGTTGGGGACAATCTAACAGTTTTAATAAGAATTTATTTGGATGAATGGTTTTAGTCAAGCCCAGGGAGAACCAAGCTACTTTTTGTGACGATTACGTACGCTGTTGAGGATTGGAAAAGTGTAAAGTCAGTATATTTTTACTGGCGGCGAAGTTGGCGGACTTGGGAGAGAGAGAGAGAGAGAGCGTGTGTCTTATCCTTATCTCTGTGACGTTGTAGAATTAACCACAGATAACACAACTTGGAAACCACAGAGTTTCAGCCCGAAGCGAACGCGGCCGAAATACAAAGTTATTAAAGTTAATAAACAAAGAAAATAAAATAAAAAGAAATTTCACTTTATATGTTTAGTTAATTTCCCCTCCCTCCCCTCCCTCACCCCTTCGGCGGCTTTAACCGTCGCTGGACGCAGAATCATCCACATGTGCAATAAATAGTTTCACCCCACTTATATGTATTTACGTATTTTATCTACAGGAGTGGCAGATGAATAGGACAATAGTTAACAATCTGGTTAACATATATATATATATATATATATATATATATATATATAATTATATTAGTTCAATATAAATTATACATATAGACCTAATATATGAATGAATATACATTAAATGGTCTTGTTGTTGTTGTGGTCTGATGCTCAACCCTTCCATGCTAACCTAACTTGCGCAAGCCTTTTCATTTCAGAATAACTACCGCATCCTAAAATCCACCCTATCCTGCTGAGGGTATTCCATCCTGGGCCTCCCTGTTCTCTTCTCTTACCTCCATTGCTAACTTTACAAGAGCCTCAACTCTTAACACGTGGCCTAATAATCTATCCCTTATCCCATATTGTTCTCTCCGTTCAGAACTTCCTCGTGAGTGACTCTATCCTACTTTCCAAAGGCCTTGTATTCTTTTCCTTTCCGTAACTACTTCCATCTTCTGTTCTTACCCGCACACACACACATACACACACTCACTTCCCTCGAATGCTAATTTTACGAGACCCTCGTGTCTTAAAACACGTGGCCTAATAATCTATCCCTTCTCTTAGTATACGTCCTCCATGTTGTTCGTTTTCCCCCCATTCTGTTAAGAACTTCCTCCCTCCTCAGTGATTCCATCCATCCATCCACCCATTCATCTCATTCTCCTACAGCAG
The DNA here is from genome assembly GCA_034510155.1 of Eucriotettix oculatus. Taxonomy (NCBI): domain Eukaryota; kingdom Metazoa; phylum Arthropoda; class Insecta; order Orthoptera; family Tetrigidae; genus Eucriotettix; species Eucriotettix oculatus. The sequence continues at coordinate 7,682,460 of CM067376.1, read as the reverse complement.
CAGCACCACCACATTTCAAAAGCTTCTACTCTTTTCCTTTCCCCCAACTCCATTTCGTCCACGTTTCGCACTCCATATAACTCCGCGGCCCATACAAACATTTATAGCAACGATTTCCTAATATTCACACTTATATTAACCGTAAGTAAATTCCTCTTCCTTGCTATCCTGTGGCTATCCTACTCCAGTTATTACTCTTCCCAAGTAGCAGAATTCCTTAACTTCCGTCAGAATATCCCTTCCCAATCTAACAGCCTTCGTTATTCCACTGTTTCCCATACTATACTCAATCACATTGGTTTTCCCCCTCTATTAATCCTAATATTGAACTCCTTCTCCAACATCACGTTCACGCCATTTATTAATGGTATCCAATATATATTTTTTTCTGACTCCCCTAATACCACAATATCGTGTCAGCCAACCTTGGAGCTTGTTTTTCTTTTCCTTGCAGTATGATTCCTTTTCCACGCTCCTTTTTTAACTTTCTTCGCCCGTCTGTCCTGTATTAAGTTAAACAGGCATGGGGGGCGACTGACTGCTCCATCCTTGTCTTACTCCTTTCTCGATTTCTGTATTATTTTCTTTGCCCTGCAGTTTCTAATTACTACTGCTGCTGACTGCCCTTTTTTTTTTGGAGGTTAGTAGTTTCAAAAGACGGCTTTCACACCACCAGCCGTGACGTCATGGATGGAAAAATAGCTGAGCCATAAACAGACTTCTTTTGTTGTAAATTTTTAACCACGAATTAAATAAATCTCTTATATATATATATATATGTTTGTATATATATATATATATATATATATATCACAATGCCTAAAAGATTTATTATTGTATAACTCACGATATCTTTTTAATTTTTCAAGTCAAAAAATCATCTCTTCTGCTGGCAACAACCAGCGATGCTCCTCCACCTCCCAGAGATCATAAACTGTTCCCCCGCTTCATCTTCTTCTACTACAACTAGTTTATGCTTATTTTACATATCCAATTATCATTAGGAAGTGAGAGGAGAATTAAATAGGTTATCTGACAACCAGCGATGCTCCTCCACCTCCCAGAGATCATAATCTGTTCCCCCGCTTCATCTTCTTCTACTACAACTAGTTTATGCTTATTTTACATATCAAAATACCATTAGGAAGTGAGAGGAGAATTAAATAGGTTATCTGACAACCAGCGATGCTCCTCCACCTCCCAGAGATCATAATCTGTTCCCCCGCTTCATCTTCTTCTACTACAACTAGTTTATGCTTATTTTACATATCAAAATACCATTAGGAAGTGAGAGGAGAATTAAATAGGTTATCTGACAACCAGCGATGCTCCTCCACCTCCCAGAGATCATAATCTGTTCCCCCGCTTCATCTTCTTCTACTACAACTAGTTTATGCTTATTTTACATATCAAAATACCATTAGGAAGTGAGAGGAGAATTAAATAGGTTATCTGACAACCAGCGATGCTCCTCCACCTCCCAGAGATCATAAACTGTTCCCCCGCTTCATCTTCTTCTACTACAACTAGTTTATGCTTATTTTACATATCAAAATACCATTAGGAAGTGAGAGGAGAATTAAATAGGTTATCTGACAACCAGCGATGCTCCTCCACCTCCCAGAGATCATAAACTGTTCCCCCGCTTCATCTTCTTCTACTACAACTAGTTTATGCTTATTTTACATATCAAAATACCATTAGGAAGTGAGAGGAGAATTAAATAGGTTATCTGACAACCAGCGATGCTCCTCCACCTCCCAGAGATCATAATCTGTTCCCCCGCTTCATCTTCTTCTACTACAACTAGTTTATGCTTATTTTACATATCAAAATACCATTAGGAAGTGAGAGGAGAATTAAATAGGTTATCTGACAACCAGCGATGCTCCTCCACCTCCCAGAGATCATAATCTGTTCCCCCGCTTCATCTTCTTCTACTACAACTAGTTTATGCTTATTTTACATATCAAAATACCATTAGGAAGTGAGAGGAGAATTAAATAGGTTATCTGACAACCAGCGATGCTCCTCCACCTCCCAGAGATCATAATCTGTTCCCCCGCTTCATCTTCTTCTACTACAACTAGTTTATGCTTATTTTACATATCAAAATACCATTAGGAAGTGAGAGGAGAATTAAATAGGTTATCTGACAACCAGCGATGCTCCTCCACCTCCCAGAGATCATAATCTGTTCCCCCGCTTCATCTTCTTCTACTACAACTAGTTTATGCTTATTTTACATATCAAAATACCATTAGGAAGTGAGAGGAGAATTAAATAGGTTATCTGACAACCAGCGATGCTCCTCCACCTCCCAGAGATCATAATCTGTTCCCCCGCTTCATCTTCTTCTACTACAACTAGTTTATGCTTATTTTACATATCAAAATACCATTAGGAAGTGAGAGGAGAATTAAATAGGTTATCTGACAACCAGCGATGCTCCTCCACCTCCCAGAGATCATAATCTGTTCCCCCGCTTCATCTTCTTCTACTACAACTAGTTTATGCTTATTTTACATATCAAAATACCATTAGGAAGTGAGAGGAGAATTAAATAGGTTATCTGACAACCAGCGATGCTCCTCCACCTCCCAGAGATCATAATCTGTTCCCCCGCTTCATCTTCTTCTACTACAACTAGTTTATGCTTATTTTACATATCAAAATACCATTAGGAAGTGAGAGGAGAATTAAATAGGTTATCTGACAACCAGCGATGCTCCTCCACCTCCCAGAGATCATAATCTGTTCCCCCGCTTCATCTTCTTCTACTACAACTAGTTTATGCTTATTTTACATATCAAAATACCATTAGGAAGTGAGAGGAGAATTAAATAGGTTATCTGACAACCAGCGATGCTCCTCCACCTCCCAGAGATCATAATCTGTTCCCCCGCTTCATCTTCTTCTACTACAACTAGTTTATGCTTATTTTACATATCAAAATACCATTAGGAAGTGAGAGGAGAATTAAATAGGTTATCTGACAACCAGCGATGCTCCTCCACCTCCCAGAGATCATAATCTGTTCCCCCGCTTCATCTTCTTCTACTACAACTAGTTTATGCTTATTTTACATATCAAAATACCATTAGGAAGTGAGAGGAGAATTAAATAGGTTATCTGACAACCAGCGATGCTCCTCCACCTCCCAGAGATCATAATCTGTTCCCCCGCTTCATCTTCTTCTACTACAACTAGTTTATGCTTATTTTACATATCAAAATACCATTAGGAAGTGAGAGGAGAATTAAATAGGTTATCTGACAACCAGCGATGCTCCTCCACCTCCCAGAGATCATAATCTGTTCCCCCGCTTCATCTTCTTCTACTACAACTAGTTTATGCTTATTTTACATATCAAAATACCATTAGGAAGTGAGAGGAGAATTAAATAGGTTATCTGACAACCAGCGATGCTCCTCCACCTCCCAGAGATCATAAACTGTTCCCCCGCTTCATCTTCTTCTACTACAACTAGTTTATGCTTATTTTACATATCAAAATACCATTAGGAAGTGAGAGGAGAATTAAATAGGTTATCTGACAACCAGCGATGCTCCTCCACCTCCCAGAGATCATAATCTGTTTCCCCTCTTCATCTTCTTCTACTACAACTAGTTTATGCTTATTTTACATATCCAATTATCATTAGGAAGTGAGAGGAGAATTAAATAGGTTATCTGACAACCAGCGATGCTCCTCCACCTCCCAGAGATCATAATCTGTTCCCCCGCTTCATCTTCTTCTACTACAACTAGTTTATGCTTATTTTACATATCAAAATACCATTAGGAAGTGAGAGGAGAATTAAATAGGTTATCTGACAACCAGCGATGCTCCTCCACCTCCCAGAGATCATAATCTGTTCCCCCGCTTCATCTTCTTCTACTACAACTAGTTTATGCTTATTTTACATATCCAATTATCATTAGGAAGTGAGAGGAGAATTAAATAGGTTATCTGACAACCAGCGATGCTCCTCCACCTCCCAGAGATCATAAACTGTTCCCCCGCTTCATCTTCTTCTACTACAACTAGTTTATGCTTATTTTACATATCAAAATACCATTAGGAAGTGAGAGGAGAATTAAATAGGTTATCTGACTGTGAAAAATACAATAAATGAGTTAAATCCTTCGGCCGAAGCAGTCATGGAGTGAGGTTCCCCCCTAATACTACAATATCGTCCGTAAAGCGTAAAAGGGTTTCTTTCTCTTGTCCTTGCAGTATGATTCCTTTTCCATGTTCCGTTTTAACGTCCTTCATCGTCAGTTCTATAGATAAGTTATACAGCATGGGGGCGAGAGACTGCTGCATCCTTGTCTCACTCCTTTCTCGCTTACAGCTTTCCTTTTAATATAACAAAATAACAACTAAACATTTCGTCTAGAATGTCAGAATGAATATTGGTCCTAGGAAGCGAGATTTCTCGTCAGAAGCGTTAATCGGCCATTACTGAGGCGTGAAATATCTCCTCCAAGGTATCGAAGGGGTTAATAATAATAATAATAATAATAGTGATCAGTGCGAAGTAAAGTATTTATTTAGTGACGATGTGAGGAGGAGCGATTTAGTTTTCCTGTCATTTCCATTAGTCCTCGATTGAGGAGGAAATAGGACACGTCATACGTTAAAATTAACGAAGAAAACAATGGTACATATTTAATTACAAATAATCTTAAAATAAATTAATAAAAGAAAATGTATGTGGTCTAAAGTCAGTATAAACACAACACCAGTGAGAAACACAGTGAGAAACAACACAAACGCACGCAATGGAGTTTCGGCTTCTTGGACCAGGAAACCCGGTCCTTCCCTCCCTCCCTCCCTCCCCCCTCCCTCTGTGGTAGCTCCAGCAGCTATATACATGACACAAAAGAGCGGGGAAAAAAAACTGTACAGAAAGTTTAAACATATGTGGTGTGTTATTTTAGAAGGCAGCAGCTCATTCAACACTTGCAGCAAGAACCTTGGTTTGCATTGTAAATGATGGGGGGAGGGGGAGGGGGGAATATTAATTAATGAATTTAATAATTGGGTTTAAATATATACACATTTATTAATTGTAAACACAATAATTTTTAATGTGGGTAGTGCGTGTATATATTATGTAAAAAAATAATTAATTAAAATGGGATTTTATTAAAGATCTCAGGGCGGGTATTAATGGTTTGGGTGTTGTTGACCCACCAGGTGTAGCAGATTTTCTTTTGTTCGTTGACTAACCTGAGTTGTCTTCATTAGGCGGCGTCGTCTGTCTCGCTGTAATTTCCGTGTTGTGGAACTTGAAGCGGCCGGTCGACAATAGTACCAAGTCGTGCTGCCAAATTGAGGAAACTCCGCTTTTTCCTCTTTCTTCCCTTGTTGTTAAGACCTTTCTTCCCTGTTTCCTGGACCGATAAAAGCACGGTCCACCTCTCCGCTGCCACCTCCTCACCACCAATCAATCTGCTCTCTGCTGTCAATCTCCTTTCACCACCACCTTCAAAAATCTCCTCCACCACTCTCCTCCTTCAATATCCTCTCACCATCACTTTGCAAAATCTGTCCAATCTATCAAAATTGTCTCCGCCAGCCTCTTTTAAAGCCTTGTCCCCCCCCCCACTTATCCGACACCTATCATCACTAAGGTGGCACAGGGATGGATATCCATCCTCCAATCATATCCCTTGTTTCATTTGAGGAACACACACACGCCACCCCCGGTCACCAAATTCCCAGGCAGATTAGGACAATCCGAAACCTGCGGCGCCGAGGAGGATGTGTCAGAGATGCTTTATGGTCCAGGTGTAAGTCAGCCGCAGCAGCAGTCCCTTTGTTATTATTCCGAGCCGCCAAGACGGCGCAAGGAAAATAACCAACCCCCTTCTTCCTTCCTCTTGGCAAAAAGCGACTTGCTCATCATGCCGGAATATTTGCTATTTAAGTTCCCGTAAATTATAATAAAAAAAATTGGACGCGTGTTCGTTCGACTGCGCTACAGTTTTAAATACCAGGGGTACGGTTAAGACAACCCTGTACCGAGAAAGACAGCAGCAGCAGCAGCAGCAGCGCCGCCACCGCCATTTAACAGAATAGTTTCACTCAGCTTCACGAAACTTGTTGGTAAGCTCCGGAGGAAAGCAGTTGTGTGAGGCAGTGAGGAAGGCGGGGGGGAAAGACGGCAAGCTGTGCCTTACCATCCACGTCATCCGCAGCCGCGACCTGGTGAGTCAAAGCTCCACCTCTTCAGTCTATAGGTTAGTTTCAGTTCTCGTTGGTATGACGCATCGGCGTGAGTGAGGACTAAATTCCCTGTTAACGTCACATTGCAATCTTATCGCCCGACCTACCTGATGCAGGTTTTCCATGCATCTCTTAACTAAGGTGAAAAAAAAACAACAAATTAGTAAAAGAGTTTGAACCAACCTACAACTACTACTCGACCCCACGCGTCATGGAGGAGATCAGGAAACACGTGGTGTGTGTGTCGTAACACCGGAGTTGTTTCACTAACAAAATGTATAAAGGTGGAAAGGATGAAGAGGAGGAGACAAAGAAATTAAGAATTCTCTCCTTCTTCAGTCTCTCAACCACGAAAATAATATAATAATAAAATTAGTGTAACAGATGATGATCTTAAGAGGGCGCTGCGGGAGTTTTCTCGCAACGGCTTCAGCCCAGGGTGACTGCGAGGCTCACCTGATCATGTCGGGGATGCCTCCTGCACTCTCTCTCTGGGTACTTTTTATCAAAGTTCTCACATGCCGAGACACCTTCACCTATTTTAGGAGGTACATGTACCGGGGTCAAAGACCTTGGGCGCATATCGCAAGAGCTGTTGTCCGCTGATCCCCCCATTGGATTAGTCGGGGGCCAACTGCCTCCTGAAACTGGTGGAGACACGGAGAAGGGAATGCTGCGTCCCCCCCAACAGCAGACTCGTCTCCCCCCGTCATTCACAATGGAAAGGCGTGAGAATAGTAGCCAGCAATGCCCCGCGACCTACCTGATGCAGGTTTTCTAGGGTGGTTTTCCCTGCATCATCACCTTTAGGTGAAACACCGTGAGGGTAGGATCCTTAAACCATAGCCCGGGGGCCCTAGTCAACCCTTCCTTGGCTACCTTGCTCTACCTTCAGCATCCCCCCCCTTTTCAATTCCCTTCCTATGCTATTAAAGGGGAGTTGCCTGTTTTTTCAGGATCACCCTCATGTAGCCTGTTAACCAAAAAAAGAAAAAGATGATGATCTTACACCTGCTAAAACAAATTTAAATATACGCATATACGTTATTATTGTATTAATACATATTTATATCTATGTAAAAAAAATGATAATGTACAAACAAAAGAAAAATATTGTTAAACAGACCTGTTATTATTGAATCTAGAAAACAAGGTCAAGTAACCGTTTTTCCTTATTTAAATTGTTAGGGCACTTAAATATTTCGATGCCTTCTTTCTCTCTGGGACTGTCCGGGTCCAGTACGATTTTTCCGTGTTCCGCAGGTCAATTTTGTGGTTCGTGACCATGGCAACACCGCAGACAGATTAAAATGGCGTATCCGCATATATCCTTGAGTCTGGTGAGGATCTTGTATACTCTTTTCCTTGCGGTCTTTACTTGAAGGGGGAAAAAATACAGTACTTTGTGAGAGGAAGTTGAGGTTCATAAATGTCCATGCTTATGGGAAAAAAAAAATAAGTCAAACTTTGCAACAAATAAATAAGCCAGGAAATTGTTTTACAATGCAGATGTGTTTATTCATATCAATTAAAATAGTTATATATATATATATAAAAAAAAATAAAGGATAGAATTTATAACCACTGTTTAACAAGAAAGTTTTCTTCCCTAGGAATATATATTTAACTTTAGGGCAAAGGCACACGTGTTGGGAACGTCTTATGGCATGAATGACTTCCCTTAAATATGTATGGTATATTAAAAAAAAAACCATCTATAGCACCGTGGTATTCTTCCTTCACACACACACACACACATATGATGAAATGTTATCACCTCACTGGCAATCCTCGTCTCTTAAACTTCTCCCTGTTATATATTAGTTCTTTTTTGAGTTAGATGTGTGGCTTTTCCCGCCACAACACGACAGCGTCTGTGCAACCAGCGACAGTTTGTGAAAATGAAACAACAACAAAAAAAAAATATTTTTTTTAAAAAAAGACAAACTGCATCTTGTGGAATAGTACACGGGCACAGTCGCTCCATCAGTTCCGATGGGGTTACCTGCAACCAAAATAGTTAACAAGTTTAGCTGTAAATATGGAAAACATATAGGCGAGAAAAGGTAACAACAAGTCCGAGGAGGAGGTGGGGAAAAGGGAGGGGGGCGTGGGGCGGAGGGGGGGATGATGAGGGGGAGGGAGGAAGAAACTCACCCGAAGAGACAAGGGAACCCGCGACAACAGGTGTGTTCTAGAGAAAATAATCCTGTAAGACCAAAGAGTCTGTTAATACACACGTGTTAAGGTGACGTCACAAGACGAGCAAGCAATGAGAACTGCCAGAACAACGCCAGGAGGTGGGGAATCTCAAATTTACACCGCAAATGTTCACCTCACAGGAGGAACTGTTTGTTCAGATTGAAAATGATGACACTGAAATCAGTGAAGAATAAACCATCAGTCATTATATATATATATATATATCTTCTTCTTCCAATGGATGAACAGCAGCCGCTCTCGAGGGCCTGGGCCTACCGGGGCGGCTGCGGATTGTCACCTGGCGTGACACATTCCGAATTTTGTGGGGTAAGACACACACGTGGTGGTCAGCGTATTCAATTGACCCCAGCAGCCTAAATCCCGGTCCTCGCGCCACCATGACGACAAAAAAAACATCCAAGGCCCATGCCGGGATTCGAACCCGGGAGTTGCGAGGCTAGACACTACGCCACATATATATATATATATATATATATGAGTCAGGAAATAACCTTGTCTTGTTAATTAAAACAATTAATAGGGAAAGGACAGAGAGAGAGAGAGAGAGAGAGAGAGAGAGAGAGAGAGAGAGAGAGAGAGAGATAGAAAGTGGGTGACTTACCTGAGGTTCACACCTTGTGAGGTTTAGAGGACTTGAATTTTCGGAGGCACCTTCCCCCTCCCTCCCCTCCCCTCCCCCCATCTTCATCAGAAAGGTAGGGAGACATTTCCAGTGATCCGCTAGCCGACGAGGAATTGCCGTTTCGCGTTTAAGAATTTTTCAAAACATGTAGAAGCAGAACTCATCACTATGAGACTTGGTTTTGAGGAGGGTGAGTGGGGGGGGGAGGGAGGGCGAGGGAGATGTGAGGTCTGTGATTAGTGAAGGGTAGCGGGGGTTTTTTTCTTTTAGGAAAACGTTAATAGGGGGGAGCGAAAAAAAAGTCTATAAAGGATAAAAGGAGAAAATGTAACTTCAGAAATAAATATAAAACAAATGTGAAATGTATATATATATATATATATATATATATACATATGGAGAAGCACGAGCTAATTTGCGTCGTGGGTTTTTGGTGTTGTCCCGGGATTTAGCGTTCCGAAACGGAGGGAGAGAGAGAGAGAGAGAGAAATGTTTGGCGAAGTGGGAGACACAAGGATCAACGCAAGAGACGAAGGTACGGTTAAGAAACAAGTGTAGTAGGGATACGACAGGTGTAAGTGGGGGTTGAAGAGTTAGGAGCTACGTATGAGCCGATCACTGGAAATGTCTCCCTACCTTTCTGATGAAGGGGGAGGGGAGGGGGAAGGTGCCTCCGAAAATTCAAGTCCTCTAAACCTCACAAGGTGTGAACCTCAGGTAAGTCACCCCCTTTCTCTCTCTCTCTCTCTCTCTCTCTCTCTCTCGCTCTCTCTCTCTCTGTCTTTTCCCTATTAATTGTTTTAATTAACGTGACAATTTCATTTCCTGACTATATCGGCGCTGCGGGAGTTTTCTCGCAGGCATTGCTTCAGCCCAGAGTGACTGCGGGGCTTACCTGATCATGTCGGGGATGCCTCCTGCACTCTCTCTCTCTCTGGGTACTTTTTATCAAAGTTCTCACATATGCCGAGACACCTTCACCTATTTTAGGAGGTATATGTACCGGGGTCAAAGACCTTGGGCATATGGCAAGAGTTGTTGTCCGCTGATCCCATTGGATCAGTCAGGGCCCAACTGCCTCCTGAAACTGGTGGAGACACGGAGAAGGGAATGCTGCGTCCCCACAGCAGACTCGTCTCCCGTCATTCATAGGGGGAAGGGCGTGAGAATAGTAGCAGCCAATGCCCGACCTACCTCATGCAGGTTATCTAGGGTTTTCCCTGCATCTGTTTAGGTGAAACATCGGGTAGGATCCTTAAAACCATAGCCCGGGGGCCCTAGTCAACCCTTGCTAGGCTACCTTGCTCTACCTTCCGCATCCCCCTTTTCAATTCTCTTCCTATGTTATTAAAGGGGAGTTGCCTGTTTCAGGATCACCCTCATATAGCCTGTTAACCACAAAAAAAAAATCCTGACTCGTGTACCTCGTTTCGTGAGGTGCTCCTTAAGCGGTATATGCATATATATGTCTAGCGCTCATGCTGGTTAACGTATATATAGAACAGACAACGAAGAAATTTAAAACGGAATAAAAATATTGAAACGGTATCATACTAAAAGTAGAAGAAATAAAACAAACACCCTGCGCTTTCCCGACGATTTTGTAGTGTTGGGGTTGTTAAAAGATGACTTAGAAACCATTATAAATAACACGAACGTTTTCCTGGAGAAAGAGTTCAGTATGAGGATTTATAGAGATATTTCGACGTCATTAGGGAAGGGCGTGAGAGAGTAGTAACCAATGTCCGACCTACCTGATGCAGACTGAAGCCCTACTCAACCCTCAGTTACCTTTCTCTAACTTCCACATACCCCCTTTTCAATTCTCTTCCTGTGGAATTATAGGCGAGTTGCCTGTTTCAGGATCAGCCTCATTTAGCCTCTTAACCCCCCTCCCCCCCCCAAAAAAAAAATTAACGGAGCTAAGAAACTCTTCAAATTTAAAAGCAAATTAACTAGAGTAGGATAGAACAGGTAAGGAATATAAATACGATATTAGGAATTAGATGCTAAAAATTTTCGTATGGAGTCTGGCGTCATATCGGTCCAAAATGTGGATCGTAGGACAAGCCGAAAGAAAAAAAATTTCGTCTCTAAAATGTGGTGCTATAGAAGAATGTGACTTTCTGACGAGCAAATTAAATGTCATAATATAAAGAACGAAGACGTTAAACGAGAGAAGGGTAAATTAATAAGTCAAGTTTTAAGACATGACGCTTTTGTAAAATTAGTAATTGAGGGAAGTGTGTCAGGAAGAACAAAAGAGAGAGGACAAAGATGAATTACGCTAGGAACATAAGAGACTAGGTAGAATGTGTTGCCACTTCAACTTACCAAATAAACACACCAAACCCAAGCTTCAGACTAATGCCAAACATCCGGTTGCGGGATGTCTGTATCTGTCCATCAGACTGCACCTCGTCTTGATTCTCCTGAATGTATTTGATGACACTAAAACATTTTATAAGATTAAATTGTTATTGTTTAATACTCAAATATAACGCTTTAATTTGATTGATCACTATAAAGACTTCAACTTACCAATCAAATACACCAAACCGAAGCTTCATACTAATCCCAAACATCCGGTTGCGGGATGTCAGTATCTGTCCATCAGACTGCACCTCGTCTTGATTCTCTTGAATGTATTTGATGACACTAAAACATTTTATAAGATTAAATTGTTATTGTTTATTCCTCTAATATAGCGCTTTAATTTGATTGATCACTATAAACACTTCAACTTACCAATTAAACACACCAAACCGAAGCTTCAGACTAATCTCAAACATCCGGTTGCGGGATGTCAGTATCTGTCCATCAGACTGCACCTCGTCTTGATTCTCTTGAATGTATTTGATGACACTAAAACATTTTATAAGATTAAATTGTTATTGTTTATTCCTCTAATATAGCGCTTTAATTTGATTGATCACTATAAACACTTCAACTTACCAATTAAACACACCAAACCTAACCTTCAGACTAATCTCAAACATCCGGTTGCGGGATGTCAGTATCTGTCCATCAGACTGCACCTCGTCTTGATTCTCTTGAATGTATTTGATGACACTAAAACATTTTATAAGATTAAATTGTTATTGTTTATTCCTCTAATATAGCGCTTTAATTTGATTGATCACTATAAACACTTCAACTTACCAATTAAATACACCATACCGAAGCTTCAGACTAATCCCAAACATCCGGTTGCGGGATGTCTGTGTCTGTCCATCAGACTGCACCTCGTCTTGATTCTCTTGAATGTATTTGATGACACTAAAACATTTTATAAGATTAAATTGTTATTGTTTATTCCTCTAATATAGCGCTTTAATTTGATTGATCACTATAAACACTTCAACTTACCAATTAAATACACCATACCGAAGCTTCAGACTAATCCCAAACATCCGGTTGCGGGATGTCTGTATCTGTCCATCAGACTGCACCTCGTCTTGATTCTCTTGAATGTATTTGATGACACTAAAACATTTTATAAGATTAAATTGTTATTGTTTATTCCTCTAATATAGCGCTTTAATTTGATTGATCACTATAAACACTTCAACTTACCAATTAAACACACCAAACCGAAGCTTCAGACTAATCTCAAACATCCGGTTGCGGGATGTCTGTATCTGTCCATCAGACTGCACCTCGTCTTGATTCTCTTGAATGTATTTGATGACACTAAAACATTTTATAAGATTAAATTGTTATTGTTTATTCCTCTAATATAGCGCTTTAATTTGATTGATCACTATAAACACTTCAACTTACCAATTAAACACACCAAACCGAAGCTTCAGACTAATCTCAAACATCCGGTTGCGGGATGTCTGTATCTGTCCATCAGACTGCACCTCGTCTTGATTCTCTTGAATGTATTTGATGACACTAAAACATTTTATAAGATTAAATTGTTATTGTTTATTCCTCTAATATAGCGCTTTAATTTGATTGATCACTATAAACACTTCAACTTACCAATTAAACACACCAAACCGAAGCTTCAGACTAATCTCAAACATCCGGTTGCGGGATGTCTGTATCTGTCCATCAGACTGCACCTCGTCTTGATTCTCTTGAATGTATTTGATGACACTAAAACATTTTATAAGATTAAATTGTTATTGTTTATTCCTCTAATATAGCGCTTTAATTTGATTGATCACTATAAACACTTCAACTTACCAATTAAACACACCAAACCGAAGCTTCAGACTAATCTCAAACATCCGGTTGCGGGATGTCTGTATCTGTCCATCAGACTGCACCTCGTCTTGATTCTCTTGAATGTATTTGATGACACTAAAACATTTTATAAGATTAAATTGTTATTGTTTATTCCTCTAATATAGCGCTTTAATTTGATTGATCACTATAAACACTTCAACTTACCAATTAAACACACCAAACCGAAGCTTCAGACTAATCTCAAACATCCGGTTGCGGGATGTCTGTATCTGTCCATCAGACTGCACCTCGTCTTGATTCTCTTGAATGTATTTGATGACACTAAAACATTTTATAAGATTAAATTGTTATTGTTTATTCCTCTAATATAGCGCTTTAATTTGATTGATCACTATAAACACTTCAACTTACCAATTAAACACACCAAACCGAAGCTTCAGACTAATCTCAAACATCCGGTTGCGGGATGTCTGTATCTGTCCATCAGACTGCACCTCGTCTTGATTCTCTTGAATGTATTTGATGACACTAAAACATTTTATAAGATTAAATTGTTATTGTTTATTCCTCTAATATAGCGCTTTAATTTGATTGATCACTATAAACACTTCAACTTACCAATTAAACACACCAAACCGAAGCTTCAGACTAATCTCAAACATCCGGTTGCGGGATGTCTGTATCTGTCCATCAGACTGCACCTCGTCTTGATTCTCTTGAATGTATTTGATGACACTAAAACATTTTATAAGATTAAATTGTTATTGTTTATTCCTCTAATATAGCGCTTTAATTTGATTGATCACTATAAACACTTCAACTTACCAATTAAACACACCAAACCGAAGCTTCAGACTAATCTCAAACATCCGGTTGCGGGATGTCTGTATCTGTCCATCAGACTGCACCTCGTCTTGATTCTCTTGAATGTATTTGATGACACTAAAACATTTTATAAGATTAAATTGTTATTGTTTATTCCTCTAATATAGCGCTTTTATTTGATTGATCACTATAAACACTTCAACTTACCAATTAAACACACCAAACCGAAGCTTCAGACTAATCTCAAACATCCGGTTGCGGGATGTCTGTATCTGTCCATCAGACTGCACCTCGTCTTGATTCTCTTGAATGTATTTGATGACACTAAAACATTTTATAAGATTAAATTGTTATTGTTTATTCCTCTAATATAGCGCTTTAATTTGATTGATCACTATAAACACTTCAACTTACCAATTAAACACACCAAACCGAAGCTTCAGACTAATCTCAAACATCCGGTTGCGGGATGTCTGTATCTGTCCATCAGACTGCACCTCGTCTTGATTCTCTTGAATGTATTTGATGACACTAAAACATTTTATAAGATTAAATTGTTATTGTTTATTCCTCTAATATAGCGCTTTTATTTGATTGATCACTATAAACACTTCAACTTACCAATTAAACACACCAAACCGAAGCTTCAGACTAATCTCAAACATCCGGTTGCGGGATGTCTGTATCTGTCCATCAGACTGCACCTCGTCTTGATTCTCTTGAATGTATTTGATGACACTAAAACATTTTATAAGATTAAATTGTTATTGTTTATTCCTCTAATATAGCGCTTTTATTTGATTGATCACTATAAACACTTCAACTTACCAATTAAACACACCAAACCGAAGCTTCAGACTAATCTCAAACATCCGGTTGCGGGATGTCTGTATCTGTCCATCAGACTGCACCTCGTCTTGATTCTCTTGAATGTATTTGATGACACTAAAACATTTTATAAGATTAAATTGTTATTGTTTATTCCTCTAATATAGCGCTTTTATTTGATTGATCACTATAAACACTTCAACTTACCAATTAAACACACCAAACCGAAGCTTCAGACTAATCTCAAACATCCGGTTGCGGGATGTCTGTATCTGTCCATCAGACTGCACCTCGTCTTGATTCTCTTGAATGTATTTGATGACACTAAAACATTTTATAAGATTAAATTGTTATTGTTGATTCAATTAATATAGCGCTTTTATTTGATTGATCACTATGAACACTCAACTTACCAATTAAACACACCAAACCTAACCTTCAGACTAATCTCAAACATCCGGTTGCGGGATGTCTGTATCTGTCCATCAGACTGCACCTCGTCTTGATTCTCTTGAATGTATTTGATGACACTAAAACATTTTATAAGATTAAATTGTTATTGTTTATTCCTCTAATATAGCGCTTTTATTTGATTGATCACTATGAACACTCAACTTACCAATTAAACACACCAAACCTAACCTTCAGACTAATCTCAAACATCCGGTTGCGGGATGTCTGTATCTGTCCATCAGACTGCACCTCGTCTTGATTCTCTTGAATGTATTTGATGACACTAAAACATTTTATAAGATTAAATTGTTATTGTTTATTCCTCTAATATAGCGCTTTAATTTGATTGATCACTATAAACACTTCAACTTACCAATTAAACACACCAAACCGAAGCTTCAGACTAATCTCAAACATCCGGTTGCGGGATGTCTGTATCTGTCCATCAGACTGCACCTCGTCTTGATTCTCTTGAATGTATTTGATGACACTAAAACATTTTATAAGATTAAATTGTTATTGTTTATTCCTCTAATATAGCGCTTTTATTTGATTGATCACTATAAACACTTCAACTTACCAATTAAACACACCAAACCGAAGCTTCAGACTAATCTCAAACATCCGGTTGCGGGATGTCTGTATCTGTCCATCAGACTGCACCTCGTCTTGATTCTCTTGAATGTATTTGATGACACTAAAAACATTTTATAAGATTAAATTGTTATTGTTTATTCCTCTAATATAGCGCTTTTATTTGATTGATCACTATAAACACTTCAACTTACCAATTAAACACACCAAACCGAAGCTTCAGACTAATCTCAAACATCCGGTTGCGGGATGTCTGTATCTGTCCATCAGACTGCACCTCGTCTTGATTCTCTTGAATGTATTTGATGACACTAAAACATTTTATAAGATTAAATTGTTATTGTTTATTCCTCTAATATAGCGCTTTTATTTGATTGATCACTATAAACACTTCAACTTACCAATTAAACACACCAAACCGAAGCTTCAGACTAATCTCAAACATCCGGTTGCGGGATGTCTGTATCTGTCCATCAGACTGCACCTCGTCTTGATTCTCTTGAATGTATTTGATGACACTAAAACATTTTATAAGATTAAATTGTTATTGTTTATTCCTCTAATATAGCGCTTTTATTTGATTGATCACTATAAACACTTCAACTTACCAATTAAACACACCAAACCGAAGCTTCAGACTAATCTCAAACATCCGGTTGCGGGATGTCTGTATCTGTCCATCAGACTGCACCTCGTCTTGATTCTCTTGAATGTATTTGATGACACTAAAACATTTTATAAGATTAAATTGTTATTGTTTATTCCTCTAATATAGCGCTTTTATTTGATTGATCACTATAAACACTTCAACTTACCAATTAAACACACCAAACCGAAGCTTCAGACCAATCTCAAACATCCGGTTGCGGGATGTCTGTATCTGTCCATCAGACTGCACCTCGTCTTGATTCTCTTGAATGTATTTGATGACACTAAAACATTTTATAAGATTAAATTGTTATTGTTTATTCCTCTAATATAGCGCTTTTATTTGATTGATCACTATAAACACTTCAACTTACCAATTAAACACACCAAACCGAAGCTTCAGACTAATCTCAAACATCCGGTTGCGGGATGTCTGTATCTGTCCATCAGACTGCACCTCGTCTTGATTCTCTTGAATGTATTTGATGACACTAAAACATTTTATAAGATTAAATTGTTATTGTTTATTCCTCTAATATAGCGCTTTTATTTGATTGATCACTATAAACACTTCAACTTACCAATTAAACACACCAAACCGAAGCTTCAGACTAATCTCAAACATCCGGTTGCGGGATGTCTGTATCTGTCCATCAGACTGCACCTCGTCTTGATTCTCTTGAATGTATTTGATGACACTAAAACATTTTATAAGATTAAATTGTTATTGTTTATTCCTCTAATATAGCGCTTTTATTTGATTGATCACTATAAACACTTCAACTTACCAATTAAACACACCAAACCGAAGCTTCAGACTAATCTCAAACATCCGGTTGCGGGATGTCTGTATCTGTCCATCAGACTGCACCTCGTCTTGATTCTCTTGAATGTATTTGATGACACTAAAACATTTTATAAGATTAAATTGTTATTGTTTATTCCTCTAATATAGCGCTTTTATTTGATTGATCACTATAAACACTTCAACTTACCAATTAAACACACCAAACCGAAGCTTCAGACTAATCTCAAACATCCGGTTGCGGGATGTCTGTATCTGTCCATCAGACTGCACCTCGTCTTGATTCTCTTGAATGTATTTGATGACACTAAAGCATGTTATAAGATTAAATTGTTATTGTTTAATACTCAAACGCAACGCTATATTTTGATTGATCACTATAAACACTTCAACTTACCAATCAAATACACCAAACCGAAGCTTCAGACTAATGCCAAACATCCGGTTGCGAGATGTCTGTGTCTGTCCATCAGACTGCACCTCGTCTTGATTCTCTTGAATATAATTGATGAGACTGAAACATGTCATAAGGTTAAATTGTCAATGCTTAAAATTCGAATATTGAACTCTTTATTTTTATTGATCACTATAAACACTTCAACTTACCAATTAAATACACCATACCGAAGCTTCAGACTAATCCCAAACATCCGGTTGCGGGATGTCTGTATCTGTCCATCAGACTGCACCTCGTCTTGATTCTCTTGAATATAATTGATGAGACTGAAACATGTCATAAGGTTAAATTGTCAGTGCTTAAAATTCGAATATTGAACTCTTTATTTTTATTGATCACTATAAACACTTCAACTTACCAATTAAATACGCACAACCAAAGCCCCAGATTAATATTAAACATCCGGTTGTGGGATGTCTGTATCTGTCCATCAGACTGCACCTCGTTGTCCTGATTTTCTTGAATATAATTGATGAGACTGAAACATGTCATAAGATTAAATTGTCAGTGCTTAAAATTCGAATATTGAACTCTTTATTTTTATTGATCACTATAAACACTTCAACTTACCAATTAAATACGCACAACCAAAGCCCCAGATTAATATTAAACATCCGGTTGCGGGATGTCTGTATCTGTCCATCAGACTCCTCTTCACTGTTGACATTCTCCTGAATGTATTTCGTGCCACTGAAATTTTTCAAACGAAGAACTAGTAATTATTTATGACCAAGCAAAAATAAGTAGATGTCAACCAACAGGAAGTACTAAACACTGATGTTCAATTAGTTTGTGGTTGCTGAGAAGGGAATTGCGAAGCACTTGGAGTTCAATTGATTGTGACACTCTATTTTAACTTTCTGGCTTTTGTAATTTTCACTCGATCTTTATAGCCCATGTATGTGTTATAAGAATTACTTTTATTATAATTATCGTCTAAATTAATGATTTAGGAATTTGTATTTAATATTTTTTTCTGTATTATTAGCTTTTTTTGATCATAAATTACATACTTTTTGAAAATCATGTGATGTAGACATTTTGAAGAAATGTATTTCTACGATGTAGTAGAATAATGAGAAGAAGCAGCATGACGAGGTCTCTGGGTGTCTCGTAAACAAAATTTAAGCCTATAATGTGATTTTGACGAAAGGTTGGAAAGCTTATTAAAATGACATAAACACAGTAAATACGTTTGCCTCGACTGTTCTGGACGTTATTTTTATTCCAATTAAGTGACGGTAATAATTCAATTATTAAGTATTTGATCATTCCCCTGTGTAATGTTACTCTAGCAATCCTGTTGGGATCCTTACAGACATCATCAACGCCCTGGATAAATAAATAACATTCTAAAAACGGGCTGCGGTGGGTTTAGTGTGTGTGTGTGTGAAGGCGAAACTAAGTGGGGAACCACTAGGTGATAGGAGGAGAGAGGCTGGACTCTACTAAGCTTACACGGACCTGGACACAAATAAGGGAGCGCCTGACTATACCCAATTTTTTCATCATAAAATTACCAAAATTCCAAAAGAAAGGAAAGGGACCAAGAAACGGATCTGGGCGAAAATATTCCTTCGTAAACAGGGGGTGATAAGGGAGGACTGGGACGCAAGGGAGACTTTCCCTAAGAATACAAATGTTTTAAAAAGGAAGTTAGAAACACTGAAAAGGTGAAAAACTTATTTTGTAAAAAAAAAAAGGGGACGTGAAATATTTTAAAATTGGATTTTTAATTTTTTTTGCTATAATTTATCTTCGATATTTTAATTGATAAATTTGCATTCGTACTCTAATCTTATCAATATTGCCACCGGGAAAATACCAGACCAACAACCTGTAGGAATACGAAATACATACAGACATGCACACATATGTTGAGAGATTCAGGACAGTTTCTGGCAGCAGTCACGGGAAAAGTAGTGCGAGTTGAGAGAAGATCAATTTGGTTTCAGGTGGAATATGGAGAGACAAGAGAAGCAATATTGACTTTGGAGATTAATTTTAGAAGACAGGTTACGAAAAAAAAAACGGCCTTCGTCCCATGGCATTTGTAGATTTAGGCCAGATGCTGCTTCACTGGTTGGTTTTCAGTCAATTGTGATAAAACTCACTTCATGCAGTTTCAGACAAAGAATGCCAATTTGAACTCAATAAAACCAGCAACAAATAACTGAAGGTGAATGTACAAAATTTTTAGGTATATCCATGGACAATAAATTAAACTGCAAGGATCATATTAATATTCTCCTACGATTCGGCAACCTTCGCTCTTAGAATTATGTCAAGTTGTAGTGATCCTAACATAAGAAAATTAGTTTATTATACATATTTCCACTCTATAATGACATCATATATAATAATATTCTGGGGCAATGCATCAGGGAGGGAAAGATAAAATATTTCAACTTCAAAAAAAGGCTGTTAGAATATTATGATGTCAGGTCTTGTAGGGGACTTTTCAAGAAAACTGCCAGCATATTCAATCACTGACACTCATGTAACCTCTTCACACTAAACTCAGATATATTACATGACCTTGATACCACAAGTAAAAACAATTTACACAAGGAAGGAAGGAAGGAAGGGAAGTCTCTAACCCTAATACAAAAGGGTGTACATTACAATGCCATCTATTAGCATATTTAATAAACTTCCCACCTCAATTAAACAATTAAAAATAAATCCAAACAAGTTGAAATATGAACTAACTAACTAAGTTCTTACTAAGGCCACTCCTTCTACTCTGTTGAAGAATTTATGGAGCTGAATGTATCATAGGGTAGATATTTATAATTATGAAAGAACATTATTAGAACACTAATTTTTTAGTATAGGATGTAAAAATATTTATCAATTTTATATATATAAGGTACAAATTGTATGTCTTCTGTATAGAAATTAAGAAAATCTTATTATAAGTTAAAAATTAATGAATAGTTACAGTATATTCTAATATTAATAAAGCAACCTAACTATGTAAAATCTCTGACTCGTTCCACAACATCCTTGAAGCTTGTGCTTGCTTCTCTATAGGAGGATCTATGGAATATGATTTCATACTTATACAAACTTAAAAACGGGAGGTGAAAGTGGAATAGCGTAGGGCCTCTCTTATGTTACAATTTTAAAATTTTATGTATATAATAAAACATGGTTGAAAACTTACAAATGTAGTAGTTCATCATATTTACTCGTGATATGTGAAGTACATGGACCACACTGACGGTTGCGGTTGGAATGTTTCAGCAACAATGAGCGCTTTCCGCAGTTATGTTTTTAACAATGGAGAAAGATATTAAAAAGATAAACTACCACAACAAAAGAGTATCAAATTGTTCCTGTCATTTGTTAATGCACAGCATTCCACTCATTAGTCTCTACGAGTAATTATCTTCTTCGTCTAAAATTTCCACATTTTTGCCAATCGAAATTGTGATTATTAATATGTGTATGTGTTTGGACAGACCCGCGTGCGTACTTTTGAATGTTTGGTTTGATGTGGTTTCTATGTTCTTTAATGTGAATTTTTAAACCTTTTTTTTATTTTGTCTCCGATATACCGAGCGTTACAATGTAAACAATTAATTTGGTAGACAATATCGTGTCTTCCCAGGAAGTTAATTTTGTCTGTAACATTTCGAACCATGGAGACGAAACGTGTTTTTTTTTAATAAATAGTGATAAATTTATATGCTGACTTATTTATTTTATATGTAATTTCATTTCCAAGAGTGCAGCTAGTTGTTGTGTAATTCTAAATGCCATAAATTTTTTATTGTTGTAACAAGAGTTGATTGATGTAAGTCCAGGAAAGGTCCTCGGTTCATCAAGACCACTGCTAGTGCTTTTACATTAAATATGCCTAATCTAGATTAGATTATGATCACGTCAGGGACAAAGACGCATTTGGACTTCCAAACTTTCCATTTCGACTTTTTAATAAATTGCAGAAAATTTACTGTCATTCCCAATCATATATTCCATATGAATAATTTAAATAAATTCTATTTGAACTTTCATAACTTATTACTAATGAACAACCTTAAACAAAATTTAAACTTTCAACACAAGCTAATTAATTATGAGATTAAGGATTTGCATATACTAATAGCTTGATAATTTGTGTAGTTAAGTTTCATCATTAGATTTGGTTGATTTCACATCGTTTATACTTGATATACAATTTAATGTGCACACACATCAATTCGGAGTTTGTCAATATGTGAACCAAAGAAGCCAGAAGCTTGCTCACATGCTCGTGTACAGTGATTCCATTAAGAAGTTTCATCAGAGAACTCTTATCTGTTTATTAACGACTGTCCTCTGTGGTCATGACTTATGGTTTTCGATAAAAACTAGATTGGGTTCTGTAACTGATTCTGACATCTCTCACTCTTTTCCTCTCTCTTTCTCTCACTCCCTTTCTCTCTCCCACTCATTCTCTCCCTCTCTCATTCTCTCCCACTTTCTCTCTCATCCCTCTTTTCCTCTCTCCCTCTTTCTCTCTCCTCCTCTCTTTCCCTCTCTCTTTCCGCCTTTTCTCTCTCCCTCGCCCTTTCTCCTTCTCTCTCCCTCTCTTTCTTTCTCTCTTTCTCGCTCTCTGCCTCACTTTCCCTCTTTCTCTCTCTTTCTCTCTCTCCCTCTCCCTCTCATTCTCTCCCACTTTCTCTCTCATTCCTCTTTTCCTCTCTCCTTCTTTCTCTCTCCTCCTCTCTCCCTCTCCTCCTCTCTCCCTTTCCTCCTCTTTTTTCCTCTTTCTCTCTCTTTCCGTCTTTTTCTCTCTCCCTCGCCCCCTCTCCTTCTCTCTCCCTCTCGTTCTCTCTCTTTCTCGCTCTCTGCCTCTCTTTCCCTCTTTCTCTCTCTTTCTCTCCCTCTTTTCTCTCCATCTCTCTCCCTCTATTTCACTTCCTCTCTCTCTTCGTCTTTCTCTCTCCCCCTCACTCTCTCCCCTCTCACTCTCTCCCCCTCCTTCTCTCTGACTCTTTCTCTCTCCATCTCTTTCACTCTCTCTTTCTCTCTCTCTTTCTCGCTCTCTGCATCTCTTTCCCTCTTTCTCTCCCTCGTTTTCTTTCTCCCTCTCTCCTTCTCTTTCTCTTTCTCGCTCTCTGCATCTCTTTCCCTCTTTCTCTCCTTCTTTTTCTTTCTCCCTCTCTCCTTCGCCCTCTCTTTCTCTCCCTCTTCCTCTCTCTCTCTTTTCTCTCCCTCTCTTTTCTCTCTCCCCAACTCCTCCACTCTCTCTCTCTCCTCTCATACACGCACACACACAGAGGGATCACAGACAGACAAAATCGTGGCAAACAAATAAACGTAGGAAGAAACGTGAAGACGCTTTCCAATAGTCGCCACCGTCTCTGCTTTGATGGCCCGCGAAGTCTGTTACAATAACTGCAAAGGGTCCAAACACTTGTCGCTCGTTCCCCGTCGTCGGTCGCGTGCGAGTAACAGTCGGAGCCGTAAACGTTTGTTTTCTCCTCGGGCCGTGACTTGGCTTCTGTCACGTGGTCATTCACTCCCGACTGTCTGTCCCTCTTTCTTGGAGAACCTCTTCATTTCCTCATCCCACGTCCTCCCTAATCTTGTTTAGCGTATTCCATCCCACTCCGCACACTTCCCTCTAATGCTAATTTCACAAGACACTCCTGTCGTAAATCGTGGCCTATTAATCGATCCTTTCAAAGTCCTCCATATCTTTCGCTCTTCCCCTATTCTATATTTAGACTTTCCTCGTTAGTGATTCCATCTATCCACCCACCTCATTTTCTACATTTCAGAAGATTCTATATTTTACCTTTCCGTAACTCCTATCGTCTCCGTTTCTCAGCCATTTAACGCCACGCTCCGTATGAAGATTTTAGCATCGATTTGCTAATATTCAGACTGATATTACCCGTAAGAAAATCCCCTCTTTATGTCTACTACATTCGCGAAGGTCGGGATTGAGACTGTTGGAGGAGGATTGACACGCTGACCAACCACGCGCGTGTGTCACTCCAAAATTCGTAATGTGTCATGCCAGATGACAGTCCGCAGTCGACTCGGTAGGCCCAGGCCCCTGGTCATTGCGCTGTAGAGACAAGGAGGATGGATACTTCTACCATCCCTAGTTATTACGCTTCCTAATTCCGTAACTCCCGTTAAAATATCACCTTCCCAATCTAACACTGTTTCCCCATACTACACTCCATTTCCTTGGTTTTTCCTCTATTAATCCTCATATTGAACTCTTTCCTCCAGGGACTCCGTTCATGTCGTTTATTAAGGTTTCCAGGTCTCCTTCTGACTCCCCTAATACTACAAAATTATATTACCCGTAAGTGTGTCCCTCTTTTTCGCGAAAGCCTTCCTTGCTATCCTGTTGCTGTCCTACTCTAGTTATTACGCTTCTCAAGTAGCAGAATTCCTTAACTTCCATCAAAATATCCCTTCCCCAATCTAACAGCCTTTGTTATTCCACTGTTTTCCCATACTACACTCCATTACCTTGCTTTCCCCTCTATTAATCCTCATATTGAACTGTTTCCCCAGGACCACGTTCATGATATTTATTATGGTTTCCAAGTCTCCTTCTGACTCCCCCTAACACTACAATATCGTCGGCAAAGCGTAAGGTTTTCATTACTTCTCCTTGCAGTATGATTCCTTTTCCATATTCCGTTTTAACTTCCTTCATCGCCTGTTCTATATATATATATATAAGTTAACCAGCATGGACTGCATCATCCTTGTCTTACTCCTTCCTTGATTACGGCTTTGCTTTCTCGGTCTTCCTATCCTAATTACTGCCGCCTGTCTGCTGTAGAGGTTATGTATTATCAGCCTCCTTTCTCGATATTTTATTCCATTGCTCTCCATAATCCTTAACAGTGTTTTCCAGTTAACGTTATGAAACGCTTTTTTTTCCCCCCTAAATGTACAAATGCCATGGGACGAAGGCCGTTTTTTTTTCGTAACCTGTCTTCTAAAATTAATCTCCAAAGTCAATATTGCTTCTCTTGTCTCTCCATATTCCACCTGAAACCAAATTGATCTTCTCTCAACTCGCACTACTTTCCCGTGACTGCTGCCAGAAACTGTCCTGAATCTCTCAACATATGTCTGTATGTATGTATTTCGTATTCCTACAGGTTGTTGGTCTGGTATTTTCCCGGTGGCAACATTGATAAGATTAGAGTACGAATGTAAATTTATCAATTAAAATATCGAAGATAAATTATACCAAAAAAAATTAAAAATTCAATTTTAAAATATTTCACGTCCCCCTTTTTTTACAAAATAAGTTTTTCACCTTTTCAGTGTTTCTAACTTCCTTTTTAAAACCTTTGTATTCTTAGGGAAAGTCTCCCTTGCGTCCCAGTCCTCCCTTATCACCCCCTGTTTACGAAGGAATATTTTCGCCCACATCCGTTTCTTGGTCCCTTTCCTTCCCTTTGGAATTTTGGTAATTTTATGATGAAAAAATTGGGTATAGTCAGGCGCTCCCTTATTTGTGTCCAGGTCCGTGTAAGCCTAGTAGAGTCCAGCCTCTCTCCTCCTATCACCTACTGGTTCCCCACTTAGTTTCGCCTTCACACACACACACACACACTAAACGCCACCGCAGCCCGTTTTTAGAATGTTATTTATTTATCCAGGGCGTTGATGATGTCTGTAAGGATCCCAACAGGATTGCTAGAGTAACATTACACAGGGGAATGATCAAATACTTAATAATTGAATTATTACCGTCACTTAATTAGAATAAAAATAACGTCCAGGACAGTCGAGGCAAACGTATTTACTGTGTATGTTTAGGCTTTTATTTTTGTATAGTTTGTCACTCATACTAATTCAAATTTGTTTTTCCTTGGCTTGAGTCTTCTCAGCAGGTATTTACTGTCCCAGAGCTGAAGGACTTGTGTGTGTGTGTGTGTGTTTTCTCTCGCCTTTCTTGCCTCCCCGCAAATCTTTTAATTTCTCCTTTGACGGTTTGGCCTCTCTATAGATATCAGCGTTTCTAATGTATACCATGAGGGAATTCACCACCATGGCACGTAAAACTTTATTTTGGAATGTCTGTATTTGATTGAATATTCTTTTTTTCTTTTGCACATCCCCATTCCTTGGCTACCTTGCTCTACATCCCCCCTTTTCAATTCCCTTCCTATGCTATTATAGGGGAGTTGCCTGTTTCTTCAGGATCACCCTCTTGTAGCCTGTTAAACCCCCCTCTCCCCCCAAAAAAAGGAGTAAACACTGGTGTTAGGTTCGCAGCAAGCAGTTGTACTCACAATGTCCGTCCGCCATTCCCAATCCGTAGCCCAAAGCGTTGCCTCAGGTTGTTGAACCTGCTCGTCTCTGCCGATGAACTCCCTGAAAAAATATAACAGCATTAAATGATGATGCATCATATCGTATGGTAGTTAAGAAAAGGATCTTGTTTTGCTATTCAGTAAGAAGCAGATTCAGGAAGAAATGACAAGGCTTGCGCAAGATATTATGGATTTTTTAAGAAGGGAAGAGAAGAGATGGGAAGGGAAGGGAAGGGAAGGGACGGGAAGGGATGGGAAGGGAAGGGAAGGGAAGGGAAGGGAGGGGAAGGGAAGGGAGGGGAAGGGAAGGGAAGGGAAGGGAAGGGAAGGGAAGGGAAGGGAAGGGAAGGGAAGGGAAGGGAAGGGAAGGGAAGGGAAGGGAAGGGAAGGGAAGGGAAGGGAAGGGAAGGGAAGGGAAGGGAAGGGAAGGGAAGGCGCGCGCTGTTATCAAAAGTCGGCTCCGTTATATGAAACAAATTAATAAGACGGAAAGATAATAGGGCAAAGCATGACATTATGATACCGAGAAATATTTGACAATTGTGAACTAATTACACACTATTAAGGATTTTGAAGAGAACTGGAATAAAATACCGAGAAAGGAGGCGTATAATTAACCTCTACAGGCAGACAGGCGGCAGTAATTAGGATAGAAGACGACCAAGAAAAGAAAGCCGTAATCAAGAAAGGAGTAAGACAAGGATGAAGCAGCAGTCTGTCGCACACCCATAGTGATGAGTTCTGCTTCTACATGTTTTGAAAAATTCTTAAACGCGAAACGGCAATTCCTCGTCGGCTAGCGGATCACTGGAAATGACTGCCAAGCTTTCTGATGAAGAAGGGAGGGGTGGGGAGGGAGGGGGAAGGTGCCTCCGAAAATTCAAGTCCTCTAAACCTCACAAGGTGTGAACCTCAGGTAAGTCACCCACTTTCTATCTCTCTCTCTCTCTCTCTCTCTCTCTCTGTCCTTTCCCTATTAATTGTTTTAATTAACGTGACAAGGTTATTTCCTGACTCATATATATATGGCCGACCTTCCTGTGGCTAGCCTCGCAACTCCCGGCATGGGCCTTGGATGTTTTTTTTGTCGTCATGGTGGCGCGAGGACCGGGATTAAGCCCGCTGGGGTCAATTGAATACGCTGACCACCACGTGTGTGTCTTACCCCGCAAAATTCGGAATGTGTCACGCCAGGTGACAATCCGCAGCCGCCCCGGTAGGCCCAGGCCCTCGAGAGCGGCTGCTGTTGAACCATTGGAAGAAGATATATATATATATATATAGATATATATATATAATGACTGATGGTTTATTCTTCACTGATTTCACTGTCATCATTTTCAATCTGAACAAACAGTTCCTCACAAGGTGCCTGCCATCTGTGAACCTCTGGTAAGTCACCTTCTTTCTACCTCTCTGTCCTTTCCCTATTAATTATATATATATATATATATATATATATATATATATATATATAAGTTAATCAGTATGGGCGACAGACGACTAAGGGCGCTGCGGGAGTTTTCTCTCGCAGGCGCTTCAGCCCAGAGTGACTGCGGCGAGGCTCACCTGATCATGTCGGGGATGCCTCCTGCACTCTCTCTCTGGGTACTTTTTTTTATCAAAGTTCTCATATGCCGAGACACCTTCACCTATTTTAGGAGGTATATGTACCGGGGTCAAAGACCTTGGGCATATGGCAAGAGCTGTTGTCCGCTGATCCCATTGGATCAGTCAGGGGCCAACTGCCTCCTGAAACTGGTGGAGACACGGAGAAGGGAATGCTGCGACCCCACAGCAGACTCGTCTCCCGTCATTCACAGGGAAGGGCGTGAGAATAGTAGCAGCCAATGCCCGACCTACCTGATGCAGGTTTTCTAGGGTTTTCCCTGCATCTCTTTAGGTGAAACACCGCGAGGAGGGTAGGATCCTTAAACCATAGCCCGGGGGCCCTAGTTAACCCTTGCTTGGCTACCTTGCTCTACCTTCCGCATCCCCCCTTTTCAATTCCCTTCCTATGCTATTAAAGGGGAGTTGCCTGTTTCAGGATCACCCTCATGTAGCCTGTTAACCAAAAAAATGATGATCTTACACATGCTAAAACAAATTTAAATAAACGCTTATACTTTATTATTGTATTCATACATATTTATATCTATGTAAAAAAAATAATGTACCAACAAAAGAAAAACATTGTTAAACAGACCTGTTATTGTTGAATCTAGAAAACAACGTCAAGAAAATTATTATCAATTAAAAAAAGAAAAAAAAGTAATAATATAAAGCAATATTACTAAACAACTGTTTTCATTTTTATGTATCTATAGCACAGTAGCGTGATACTGAGTTTGACTTTTTCAGGAACCTTTCCTCCTCGTTATTACGTCTATTCTATCACAAATACAAAGTGATTAGTTCCTGTTTATGGACATTATGCGTGGGGCGCGAAAACACAACTTGATATATACAAAAAAAATTTATCGACTCCATGCTACATCAACATCATTCCAACCTGTCGTAGTTACTGGCAAAGAAATAGCAGAGAAGTGTAAACATGCATAAGAGTTCTCTGTCCATTCTGTAGTGAGGGCAGCACTTGTCACACAGTGAAGAAGTGGGCAGTGTTATCTGCCTAAGATGTAAACGGTAGGCAGTGCACAGCCAATCCCAACTTGGACTGACATCACTGCCCCTGCCCTGTGTAAACCTAGCTTAACAATTCCATTGAATTACGGCGCAGAGGAGTATTTTTTTCGGTAACTGCAGCGACGGAAGAGGTTGAGCCAGAAGACTCGAGGATGAAGAGCAGCAGCGCCCCTGGAGGGTGGTAATAAGCCTTGGATTTGGGCGGATGCTGATCCCTGCACCCGTCAGCACGGAAGACTTGAGGAGACTTTCCGCTTAGTTCGAGGTCGTTGACGTCATAATAAGAGCTGCAGCTGTAGAAGAACATGTAGAGGTTGGCGAGGAGCGCCGCGTGGTTGCAGAACACTAACGACATATGGCTGAACACCGCGAGGGTAGGATCCTTAAACCCCAGTCAACCCTTGGCTACGCTACCTTGCTCTACCTTTCCACATCCCCCCCTTTTCAATTCCCTTCCTATGCTATTAAAGGTGGAGTTGCCTGTTTCAGGATCAACCTCATGTAGCCTGTTACCCAAAAAAAAAATATATATTGTATTATTCACTACCCACCAAAGAGACGTATTATTTTGCGTATAAACATGCGTATTGCATGCTGGATACTGGAAAATTTCAGTCTGGTTACTCAGGATACTGACAAAATAATGCCGCAGAAATTACAGGAGACGGTCAAAACCGACCTTCACCAACTTTGGGAGGTTTATGTAACGGGGTCCAAGACCTTCGGGACAAGGCAAGAGCTGTTGTCCGCTAATCCCATTGGATCAGTCGAGGGGCCAACTGCCTCCTGAAACTGGTGGAGACACGACGGAGAAGGGAATGCTGCGTCCCCCTCCCCAACAGCAGAGTCGTCTCCGCCCGTCATTCACAAGGGAAGGGGCGTGAGAATAGTAGCAGCCAATGCCCCCCCGACCTACCTGATGCAGGTTTTCTAGGGTTTTCCTTGCATCATCACGTTTAGGTGAAACACCGCGAGGAGGGTAGGATCCTTAAAACCATAGCCCGGGGGCCCTAGTTAACCCTTGCTACGCTACCTTGCTCTACCTTCCGCATCCCCCCCCCCCTTTTCAATTCCCTTCCTGGTGGAGTTGCCTGTTTCTTCAGGATCACACTCATGTAGCCCCTGTTAACCCTCCCCCCCCCCCAAAAAAAGTAAATGTTCGACAGACTGCTGCACCATCCTTGTCTTACTTTTCTTTTTATTGTATGACAGAACATTTATGACGGACATCTAGGATTTATGCCAATCAAAATTTTCCAAGCGCTTATCGTGAAGGTGACCCGAGGGGGGGGGCGAGTGGGGGGGAGGGGGGGAGGGGGGGGGCGGAACGCCGCGACAACGTTTGTTTTGCAGAAATGTTGTCCTTGACTCCTTCTTGTTCTTCAGTGGTTAATCTTATCACAGAGTGGCGACTTGTATTTTTAAATGTATTCTGAGTCAATATCAGTTCCTCGGCGGACGTGTGTGTGTGTGTGCACATATGGATAATGTCTAGTGGTGGAAATGGAAGTGCTGTGCTGTGGTTTAGTTGCGAAAAGCAGAGTGCAGTTGTAAAATAAATAAATTTATACAGTGTGAATAAAAGCACAGGGAAAAGAAGTTGTCCCCAAATATATTTATTCTCATGGACGTTTCGGCCGTAGCCACCATCCATTATGAACTGGAAAGATCCAATTGATTATGGATGGCGGCTACGGCCGAAACGTCCATGAGAATAAATATATTTGGGGACAACTTTTTTTTCTGTGGTTTTATTCACACTATATTAATTATATAGAGTTGTTTTTACATTAAATATTACTAAATAAATTTTTGAGTGCACCGAGGATAATAATAGGAGGAGGCGGAGGAGGAGAAGAAAGTCTACACTTCGAGAGAGTCAAAAAAGAAGAGTTCAGCATAACTAAACCGCTGTTCTAGGTAACATAACATAATATATGAGACCCTCCGTCATATCCTCTTGAGTATTTGCTCTTAAAGTGGCTTCACAATTTTCTTAACTTGTACAGAATATATATATATATTGAAGAGGCGTTCCTTCATTCACTCTTACAACAACCTCCTGCTGTTTCTTTATTTTTGTGGGACCATTAAAAGGTATTTATTTATCAGCCCCAGAGTGACTGACTGCGGCGGGGTTTCATCACCTGATCATGCCGGGGATGCCTCTTGCACTCTCTCTCTCTCTCTCTCTCTCTCTCTCTCTCTCTCTCTGGGTACTTTTTATCAAAGTTCTCACATATGCCGAGACACCTTCACCTATTTTAGGAGGTATATGTACCGGGGGGTCAAAGACCTTGGGCATGCATATAGCAAGAGTTGTTGTCCGCTGATCATCCCATTGGATCAGTCAGTCAGGGTCCAACTGCCTTCCTGAAACTGGTGGAGGACACGACGGAGAAGGGAATGCTGCGTCCCCATCCACAGCAGACTCGTCTCCCCCCGTCACTCACAGGGAAGGGCGTGAGAATAGTAGCCAGCCAATGCCCCCTCCCCCCGACCTACCTGATGCAGGTTTTCTAGGGTTTTCCCCCCCTGCATCATCACGTTTAGGTGAAACACCACCGCGAGGAGGGTAGGATCCTTAAACCATAGCCCGGGGGGCCCTAGTTAACCCTTCCTTGCTCTACCTTCCGCAGCATCCCCCCTTTTCAATTCCCTTCCCCTATGCTATTTAAAGGGGAGTTGCCTGTTTCTTCAGGATCACCCTCATGTAGCCTGTTAACCCCCCCCCCCAAAAAAAAAATCAGCCTGGAGAACAGATTTATTTATAAGTATAGTTAAAGTTGCATATATATATATATATATAAGTATAGTTAAAGTTACATAAAAATTAATGTTAGGCGGGAAAATGAAACTATAAATCTCAAACTCGTTATAAATAAATCTGTTCTCCAGACTGATTTTTTTTGGGGGGGGCGGGGGGGAGGGGCGGGGGGGGGCGGGTGATGGGGGGGGTTAACAGGCTACATGAGGATGTGATGATTTTAATTAATGAATAATATTCACTTCATACCAAATTTCGGGTCCCCGTAAATCTTCGCCCCTGTGTATATAAATAATACTTTGCTCCGATGATAAATGAGGATAAAATTAAATATAAATTAGCAAATGTTAATTTGTTTTTTTTTAAAAAAAATAATAATAAATAAAATAAAACAATACTGGTCATCCCTCCCTCAAGGCCAAAAAAATTTAAGTTCATTCAAAAAATAAAAAAGTTAATTAACAGCAAATACTCTACATGACGTGATGATGGATGGAAGTGTCTCAAGTATTATATTATACCACACAAAATTTCCCCCCCCCTCCCAGGAACAGCCAGAAAAAAATTGTAAAATTAATTAATTAATTAATTAAAATATCAGTTTATTGGTTTAACGTCAAACCCCCCTCCTTTCTTTTTCCCTTAAATGTAATTCCGCAACTCTTAAAACGTGTTTCAACAGCCAGATACTCAGACTTGGAACAAAAATATTCCTCCGATGAGTTGCAAGTTTTACATCGCACTTCGCCATCATCATACCTTCTTACCGTGATTAAAAATTCCCGTGTACGTCAGAGTAATTCACAATTAAATATTGCAAAAAGATAAGGATCAATTTAAAGGTTCCGTGTAACATTTATCTTAAATTTTAAAAAATACCTTGCATTTTTGTTGTAGATTTCCCAAGACAGACAAATACCGAACCTCCTGGCTCCTGGCTGCGAACAGGTAGAGAAGGGTGGGTCCAAGGGCAAAGACGACGTCATTACAAAGATAAACCAACAATCAAAGATGTTTTATCTTTTTAATAAGAACTTAAAATAATTACGAAAATTCACTAAAAAGGCGAGTTACAATCGAATACTTATTATTTTTAATAACCGTTAATTATTTCTAAAGCATATTTTTAATTAGAAAAACTTCAAGACGATAAAAATTAATGTTCATAAAAAATTGAGGGATATTTATTTCAAAGACTATAAGAAAATTATATATATATACATTTTCATGGGGGTCTAAATTTATTTTCTATTTATTACTTTCTTCTTCTTATATTTTATTGCGTTTTTTTAAAAAAAAATAAGTTTAAAAATTAATAGGTAAAATTTATACTAAAAGATAAATTTCCTTTTTCTTATTATTTATTTTTTAAATTACAAACCTTTCAGTCGATAAAAAAAGAAGGTACATTAAAAAAAATGGGGAAATAATTTCACTGTCTATAAGAGTACTTGTTATACTTTCATTTGTCTAAATTTTTTTTTATATTTATTAGTTTCTTCTTCTTATATTTTATTACGTTTGTTTGTTTTTTAAAAAAAATAAGTTTAAAAATTAATAGCTAAAATTTATCCTAAAATATAAATTTTCTTTTTCTTATTTTTAATTAGAAACCTTTCAGTCGATAAAAAAAGTAGGTACATAAAAAATTTGTGGAAATTACTTCAGAGTCTCTAAGAGAATTTCATGTGTCTAATTTTTGTTTTCTATTTATTAGTTTCTTCTTCTTCTTCTTATATTTTATTACATATTTAAAAAGAAAAATAGATTTAAAAATTAATAGGTAAATTTTATACTAAAAGATAAATTTTCTTTTTCTTATTATTTATTTTTTAATTAGAAACCTTTCAGTCGATAAAAAAGAAGGTACATTAAAAAAAATGGGGAATTAATTTCACTGTCTATAAGAGTATTTCTTATACTTTCATGTGTCTAAATTTGTTTTCTACTTATTAGATTCTTGTTCTTATATTATATTACATACTCTGAAAAATGTAGATTACAATCTAATAGGTAATGTTTATCATAACCGGTAAATTGTTGGTTAAACTTATTTTTAATTAGAAAACTTCCAGACGATAAAAAGGGAGGTACATTAAATTATTGGGAAATTGTTTCAAAGTCTATAAGAGAATTATATATACTTTTTCATGGGGTCTCAATTTATTTTCTATTTATTAGGTTTTCTTCTTATATTTTATTATATATTCTAATAATGTAGGTTTAAATCTAATAATTATTGTTTATAATAAACGATAAATTGTTCGCTATCCATATTTTTAACTATAAACTTTCCAGACGTTAAAAAAGAAGGTAGATTAAAAAAAATGAGGAAATAATTTCACTGTCTATAAGAGAATTTTTATATTTTTAAATTATCAATATTTCTTTCCTTTGTATTACTTTATAATTCTTATATATTTTATTGCAAATTCTAAAAATGTAAGTTACAATCTAATACGGATCGTTTATATTAACCGAAAAATTATTGGTTATGCTTATTTTTTTTAAAAAAAGAAAACTTATAGTCGATAAAAAAATAATAAACATTAAAATATTGGGTAATCGTTTCTAAGACTATTAGTGAATTATATATACTTTCATATGTCTAAATTGTTTTTTACCAATTCTCTTAATCCTATTTATTAATTTCTTCATGGTATTTTATTACATATTCTAAAGATTTTGGTTACAATTTCATAGGT
The DNA here is from genome assembly GCA_034510155.1 of Eucriotettix oculatus. Classification (NCBI taxonomy): domain Eukaryota; kingdom Metazoa; phylum Arthropoda; class Insecta; order Orthoptera; family Tetrigidae; genus Eucriotettix; species Eucriotettix oculatus. The sequence goes on along the minus strand of CM067376.1, from coordinate 7,648,159 downwards.
AATGTTTAAAATAACCAATATATATTATTGGTTATCCTTATTTTTAATTAGAAACGTGCCATTCCAAAAAAACAAAGAAAGTACATTAAAAATCTGGGAAAATGATTTCAGAGTCTATAAGAGAATTTCTTTTATTTCATTTGTCTAAATTTGTTTTCTATTTATTAGTTTCTTCTTCAAATATTTTATTACATATTTTAAAAAAAAATAGGTTTAAAAATTAATAGGTAAATTTTATACTAAAAGATAATTTTTTTATTTTTAATTTGAAACCTTTCAGACGATAAAAAAGTAATTACATTAAAAATTTTGTAAAAATTTTTTCAGAGTCTATAAGAGAATTTCTTATACTGTCATGTGATTAAATTTGTTTTCTCTTTATTAGTTTCTTCTTCTTCTTCTATTTTATTACTTCTCAAAGCTGTGAAAGAACTCTTTGGGAAAGTTTACTTTTTCTGATACGTTCACTTCAGCTGCCCAAGCTACACGTTTACCATTTTGGTGTTTTCCTTCTTTTGATGGTCTTCCATCGCCTATCCATTTCTCCACACTGTTTGATGAGATGAACCCTTTTGCTTGCAATAGTAACGCACTTTATTGATTATCTTGTATTTACTAGGTCGACTTTCATCTTGAACCTATCAAAGGTGAGGTCTTTACTGGGAGTGCCTCCATGTTTGTACTTAGATCAGTCTTCACTTTCATAAAGTACACAACTGTGTGGTGAGGTTTTCCAAAATTCCATCCACCTTGTTTAATAACCTCCAGCTTGAAGAAAAATTGAAATACTCTTCTGGAAGAGTTTCCTATTATGAGGTCTCTATTTTCTCTCTTATCTAATTCCTCCTTTAACTCCATCCGAGTATTCTTCAAGTTAGTCACGTGCGTCATCCATCTTGTCCTCGTCAGTAGGCTTATGATTAAAAAGTTTCATGCATAAATCATAGGCTCTACCTTCATTTGCACTTTGAAATAATCTATGTAACTCTAACCACGTACCTCTTGAATCTGTGTGTTTGCTCTCACTTCAGTCATTATTATTTGCTGTAATGAGAATTACATTGCTTATCAAATTCAGCTACCCTTCACTTGGTCAGGGTTAGATTCTCCATTAATTGGAGTTGGCCTTGCGTACTTTCCTTCTAAAAGATCCACTGCCTTTGGAATTCCCTTCATTACGAGTAAAATCCCACGTCTCCAATTTTGTCCAATTTTCCCTGCCTTCAAGATTACGAATCTGGAACTTTACTGGATCCATTTAGTAGAGAGAAAAATACTTCCAGTATTTAACACAAAGATCCGCACTATTAAATTTTTTCACCAATTCTCACTTTAAACTTTGTTTAAATATTCCCAAAAAATATTCAAAACATAACCAGTCAAATATGGACCTGGGCCTCCATAACCTCTTAGATTTTGTTACTTTGTGTTACATCGTCATAGCAAACCTGCAAAAGATATAATGTAGGTTACAATTTAATTTATAATGACCAATGAATCATTGGTTAATCTTAATTATAATTAGAAAACCTTCCATTCGAAAAAAAAGGGGGGTATAATAAATATTTGCGAAAATGATTTCAGAATCTATAAGACAATTTCTTATACTTTCATGTGTCCAAATTTCTTTTCTATTTATTAGTTTCTTCTCCTTATAATATATTCAGAAAATATAGGTTTCAATTAGATTGGTAATGTTTAAAATAACCGGTAAATTGTTGGTTAAACTTATTTTTAATTAGAAAACTTCCAGACGATAAAAAGGGAGGTACATTAAAAATTGTGGAAATTATTTCACAGAGTCTACAAGAGAATTTCATTTACTCTTCATGTGTCTAAATTTTTTTTTTCTTTCTATTCATTAGTTTCTCCTTCTTATATCTTTATTACATACTCAAAAAGTGTAGGTTTATATTTAAGAGGTAAAGTTTACAGTAAACGATAAATTATTTTTTATCCTTATTTTTAATTAGAAACTTTCAGATCGATAAAAGAGAAGGTACATTAAAAAGTTTTAGAAATTATTTCTTATGTATATAAGAGAATTCTTTTACTTTCGTGTGTCTAATATTTGTTTTCTATTTATTAGTTTCTTTTCTTCTTATATTTTATTACATATTCTAAAAATGTAAGTTACAAATTAATAGGTAATCTTTTATACTAAAAGATAAATTATTGTTTATCTTATTATTTATTTAATTAGAAAACTTCAGTCGATAAAAAAGAAGGTACATTAAAAAAATTGGGAAAATGATTTCAAGTCTATAAGAGTAATTATTATACTTTCATTTGTCTAAATTTTTTTTTATATTTATTAGTTTCTTCTATCTTATATTTTATTACGTTTGTATTTTATTAAAAAAAATAAGTTTTAAAATTAATAGCTAAAGTTTATCCAAATATAAATTATTTTTATCTTATTTTTAATTAGAAACCTTTCAGTCGATAAAAAAAGTAGGTACATAAAAAATTTGTGGAAATTACTTCAGAGGCTATAACAGAATTTATTTTTATTTTCATGTGTCTAAATTTGTTTTCTATTTATTAGTTTCGTCTTCTTATATTTTATTACATATTTAAAAAGAAAAATAGGTTTAAAAATTAATAGGTAAATTTTATACTAAAAGATAAATTTTTTTTCTTATTTTTTAATTTGAAACGTTTTAGACGATAAAAAAGTAATTACATTAAAAATTGTGGAAATTATTCCAGAGTCTATAAGAGAATTTCATGTGTCCAACTTTGTTTTCTCTGTATTAGTTTCTTCTTCTTATATTTTTGAACATATTCAAAAAATGTAGGTTACAATTTTAAAGGTAATGTTTATAATGATCTATGAAATATTGGTTAATCGTAATTTCAATTAAAAACCTTCCAGTCGATAAATATGGAGGTACTTTAAAAATTGTGGAAATTACTTGAGAGTCTATAAGAGAATTTCATTTACGTTCATGTGTCTAAATTTGTTTCCTATTTATTAATTTCTTCTCCTTATATTTTATTACATATTTTTTTTAAAAAAAAGGTTTAACAACTAATAGGTAAATTTTATACTAAAAGATAAATTTTTTTCTTATTTTTTTATTAGAAACCTTTCAGACGATAAAAAAGTAATTACATTAGAAATTGTGGAAATTATTTCAGATACCATAAAAAAATTTCTTATACTTCCACGTGTCTAAATTTGTTTTCTACTTATTAGATTCTTCTTCTTATATTATATTATATTACATACTCTAAAAATGTAGATTACAATCTAATGGGTAATGTTTATCATAACCCATAAATTATCGGTTAAACTTATTTTCAATTAGAAACCTTCCAGTCGATAAAAAAAAGGAGGTACATTAAATTATTGGGAAATTGTTTCAGAGTCTATAAGAAAATTATATATACTTTTTCATGGGGTCTCAATTTATTTTCTATTTATTAGGTTTTCTTCTTATATTTTATTATATATTCTAATAATGTAGGTTTAAATCTAATAATTATTGTTTATAATAAACGATAAATTGTTCGCTATCCATATTTTTAACTATAAACTTTCCAGACGTTAAAAAAGAAGGTAGATTAAAAAAAATGAGGAAATAATTTCACTGTCTATAAGAGAAAGTTTTATATTTTTAAATTATCAATAGTTGTTTCCTTTGTATTACTTTATAATTCTTATATATTTTATTGCAAATTCTAAAAATGTAAGTTACAATCTAATACGGATCGTTTATATTAACCGAAAAATTATTGGTTATGCTTATTTTTTTTAAAAAAAGAAAACTTATAGTCGATAAAAAAATAATAAACATTAAAATATTGGGTAATCGTTTCTAAGACTATTAGTGAATTATATATACTTTCATATGTCTAAATTGTTTTTTACCAATTCTCTTAATCCTATTTATTAATTTATTCTTGGTATTTTATTACATATTCTAAAGATGTTGTTTACAATTTCATAGGTAATGTTTAAAATAACCAATAAATTATTTTTAATTAGAAACGTGCCATTCCAAAAAAACAAAGAAAGTACATTAAAAATCTGGGAAAATGATTTCAGAGTCTATAAGAGAATTTCTTTTATTTCATTTGTCTAAATTTGTTTTCTATTTATTAGTTTCTTCTTCAAATATTTTATTACATATTTAAAAAGAAAAATAGGTTTAAAAATTAATAGGTAAATTTTATACTAAAAGATAATTTTTTTATTTTTAATTTGAAACCTTTCAGACGATAAAAAAGTAATTACATTAAAAATTTTGTAAAAATTTTTTCAGAGTCTATAAGAGAATTTCTTATACTGTCATGTGATTAAATTTGTTTTCTCTTTATTAGTTTCTTCTTCTTCTTCTTCTATTTTATTACGTGTTTTTTTTAAAAAAAAAATAAGTTAAAAAATTAATAGGTAAAATTTATACTAAAAGATAAATTTTCTTTTTCTTATTTTTAATTAGAAACATTTCAGTCGATAAAAATGAAGGTACAATTCAAAATGAGGGAAATTATATCCTGAGGCTATAAGAAAATTAAATATAACATAACGGGTTTGAAATTTGTTTTGTATATATCAGTTTCTTCTTCTCATATTTATTACATTTTGTAATAATGTAGATGACAATCTAATATGTAACGTTTACAATAACCGATAAATTATTGGTTGAACTTATTTTTAATTAGAAAGTAAACCGCTCTGAATTTACTGAAATCATCCTTTTGAAAACGACATAACATCTGCACTTAGATATTGAAAGGCATTGAAAAGGTCCACACACACACACACACATCTACATGAATCGTTTCACCTGGTTTAGATGCACCCTGCTACAGAGTTCACCGTCCAATTCTGTATTGATGTCAAGTTCCCTTTCAATAAACTTCCTAACATATCGTTTATTTTTGATGTCCCAGTCTTTCATGATATAGCTGCAAGCGTTGACTCCTTTTCAACTGTATTAATTTCTACAATTGCACAGGTGAAATACATAAGTCAGATTGGGGAATTATTAAAACTGCGGTGGTGTCCCACAGGGATCAGTATTAGGGCCATTATTATTATTATGATCTTCCTAATACCATAGATTCAACTTCTAAAGCTATCCTCTTTGCAGATGAATGATACTAGTGTAATAGTAAAAAGGTAACAAAGACACACTAGAAGCTTAGGCAAGTAACCTGCTAACATGGTTTAATGCGAACGACGGACTAACAAATAACTGTGACAAAACACACATTTCATGCAATTTCACTCAACACAACTTTACAATCTATAATAACACTTAAATACGATGACAGCAAAAATGTAAATGAAACTTCCTACTGTTAAATTCTCAGGTCTCTTAGTAAATAATAAATTAAATTGGACTGATGATCAGATTAATCATCAATTACTTGAGGAACTCAGCTACAGCTACATGTGATGCTGTCAATGTCTGTCCTTCACACCTTCAGTCATCTAAAAAACAAGAAAATTAGTATACTTTGCATATTTTCATTCTGTTTTATCATATGGTGTATTATATTTTGGGGCATAGATAAGATTTTTATTAGTCAAAAACGTGTTTATTAGAGCAATATGTGAGGCAGTGATGCAGGCAGGCAACCTAAAGCAACTTCTTGGCACAACTCTGTTCAAAAAGTTAGGCATTTTCACTTTGACGTGTGCCAATACATTTATTCATTGATGGATGTTATTTGTAATCACAAATAGGAGGCGCTTATTATTTTTGAATAATAATTCTGATATTCATCCCTTCAATACAAGGAACAAAAATAATCTGTATAAAAAATGTAAAACATTGTCAATTGCACAGACAGGAAGGAAGGAAGGAAGGAAGGAAGGAAGGTGTGGTGCATCATCATCCATCCATCTTCAACACGTGACTGCACACAGCACAGAATTAAACAGTTGTTGTCCCCCGATAATCAAGGTAAATTTAAGGACTGAATTATCCTCATTTTTTTGCCTTAGCCACTCCTCCTTCTATTCAATAAAGGAATTTATAGAAGAATCGGAGAAGAGTAATTAATTAATTAGTTTATAATACAAAAAAATTGTTATAAGTATATTTATCTTTTATACAATAAAATAATGTAATAAATGTACTACACAGCCCCTGACCCATTATTCCACATCCTTGAAGCTCAGCTTCTTTACAGGATCTACGGAATATGATTATTATTATTATTATTATTATTGGCCTCACCTTATTAATTTTGTAGAGTCCTCCATACTTCGCTCTAACGCCTACTAAAGTTAATTTGCCTTTTTTTTTGCAAAGAATTTATCACCGTTGCTGTCCCCAGTTTTTATCATGGGCTGCTTGCACAGAAAATAAGTTTCTTTTAACGTTTGTTGGTTCGTACCACACATCACTTAAACTCACAATCAATTCCTGTCCATTGACTTGAGTTTGCAAACTTGAGATTTTTCCCCCCATTCCCCTTCAGCTTGCATTTGGTCTCCATTTGCAACTTTGAGGGGGCTGCTGAACTTCTCAAAGCTGTGAAAGAACTCTTTGGGAAAGTTAACTTTTTCTGATACATTCACTTCAGCTGCCCAAGCTACACGTTTACCATTTTGGTGTTTTCCTTCTTTTGATGGTCTTCCATCGCCTATCCATTTCTCCACACTGTTTGATGAGATGAACCCTTTTGCTTGCAATAGTAACGCACTTTATTGATTATCTTGTATTTACTAGGTCGACTTTCATCTTGAACCTATCAAAGGTGAGGTCTTTACTGGGAGTGCCTCCATGTTTGTACTTAGATCAGTCTTCACTTTCATAAAGTACACAACTGTGTGGTGAGGTTTTCCAAAATTCCATCCACCTTGTTTAATAACCTCCAGCTTGAAGAAAAATTGAAATACTCTTCTGGAAGAGTTTCCTATTATGAGGTCTCTATTTTCTCTCTTATCTAATTCCTCCTTTAACTCCATCCGAGTATTCTTCAAGTTAGTCACGTGCGTCATCCATCTTGTCCTCGTCAGTAGGCTTATGATTAAAAAGTTTCATGCATAAATCATAGGCTCTACCTTCATTTGCACTTTGAAATAATCTATGTACCTCTAACCACGTACCTCTTGAATCTGTGTGTTTGCTCTCACTTCAGTCATTATTATTTGCTGTAATGAGAATTACATTGCTTATCAAATTCAGCTACCCTTCACTTGGTCAGGGTTAGATTCTTCATTAATTGGAGATGGCCTTGCGTACTTTCCTTCTAAAAGATCCACTGCCTTTGGAATTCCCTTCATTATGAGTCAAATCCCACGTCTCCAATTTTGTCCAATTTTCCCTGCCTTCAAGATTACGAATCTGGAACTTTACTGGATCCATTTAGTAGAGAAAAAAAATACTTCCAGTATTTAACACAAAGATCCGCACTATTAAATTTTTTCACCAATTCTCACTTTAAACTTTGTTTAAATATTCCCAAAAATATTCAAAACATAACCAGTCAAATATGGACCTGGGCCTCCATAACCTCTTAGATTTTGTTACATCGTCATAGCAAACCTGCAAAAGATATAATGTAGGTTACAATTTAATTTATAATGACCAATGAATCATTGGTTAATCTTAATTATAATTAGAAAACCTTCCATTCGAAAAAAAAGGGGGTATAATAAAAATTTGGGAAAATGATTTCAGAATCTATAAGAGAATTTATTTTTATTTTCATGTGTCCAAATTTCTTTTCTATTTATTAGTTTCTTCTCCTTATAATTTATTACATATTCAGAAAATATAGGTGTTTCAATTAGATTGGTAATGTTTAAAATAACCGGTAAATTGTTGGTTAAACTTATTTTTAATTAGAAAACTTCCAGACGATAAAAAAGGGAGGTACATTAAAAATTGTGGAAATTATTTCACAGAGTCTACAAGAGAATTTCATTTACTCTCATGTGTCTAAATTTTTTTTTCTTTCTATTTATTAGTTTCTCCTTCTTATACCTCTTTACATACTCAAAAAGTGTAGGTTATATTTTAAGAGGTAAAGTTTACAGTAAACGATAAATTATTTTTTATCCTTATTTTTAATTAGAAAACTTTCACTCGATAAAAGAGAAGGTACATTAAAAGTTTTAGAAATTATTTCTTAGTATATAAGAGAACTTCTTTTACTTTCGTGTGTCTAAATTTGTTTTCTATTTATTAGTTTCTTGTTTTTAAATTTTTTTACAAAATCATATAATGTAGGTTACAATTTAAGAGGTAATCTTTATAATGACCAATGAATCATTGGTTAATCTTAATTATAATTAGAAAACTTCCATTCGGTAAAAAGGGGGTATAATAAAAATTTGGGAAAATGATTTCAGAGTCTGTAAGAGAATTTATTTTTATTTTCATGTGTCTAAATTTATTTTTTATTTTTTAGTTTCTCAATCTTATATTTTATTACACACTAAAAAAAATAAGTTTAAAGATTAATAGGTAAAGTTTATGCCAAACGATAAATTATTTTTCATCCTTATTTTTAATTAGAAAACTTTCAGTTGATAAAAGAGAAGGTGCAATTAAATCTCCTATTCCTGAAAAGTGCGGAAATTATTTCAGAGGCTATAACAGAATTTATTTATATTTTCATGTGTCTAAATTTGTTTTCTGTTTATTAGTTTCTTCTCCTTATAATTTATTACATATTCAGAAAATATATGTTTTTTAATTAAATAGGTAATGTTTAAAATAATCGATAAATTATTAGTTATGCATATTTTTAATTAGAAACCTTCCAGTCGATTAAAAAGGAGGTACATTAAATTATTAGGAAAAATATTTCAAAGACTATAAGAGAAATATATATACTTTTTCATGGGGTCTAAATTTATTTTCTATTTATTAGGTTTTCTTCTTATATTTTATTATATATTCTAATAATGTAAGTTTAAATCTAATAATTATTGTTTATAATAAACGATAAATTGTTCGTTATCCATATTTTTTAACTATAAACTTCCCAGACGATAAAAAAGAATTTTTAAAAAAAATGAGGAAACAATTTCACTGTCTATAAGAGAATGTTTTATATGTAACGTTTATAATAACCGATAAATTATTGGTTAAGCTTAATTTTAAATAAATAAATAAGAATGTACATTAAAAATGGGGAAATTATTTCAGAGTCTATAAGAGAATTATATATATATAATTAATTTCCTTTTATTAGTTTCCTCCTCGTACATTTAATGTAAGTTACAATCAGATACGTGATGAATTATAATAAACACTGGTGGTGCTTATTTTTTTTAATTTGAAACGTTCCAGCCGATAAAAAGGGAAGGTACATTTAATTCTCCTGATCCTGAAAAAATTGGGGAAATTATTTCTGAATCTATTAGAGAATTATATATACTTTCTTTATATTTTTAATTTTTTTTTGTTTTCCGAGACTCTCAATTGGTATTAATATCTTCCTCTTATATTTTATTACACATTGTATTTGCGTGTGTGTGTGTGTGTGTGTCTGTGTGCAACAAGAAATTCAGGGTGCAATTTTAATATATATATATATATATATAAATTTCAGATAAGACTTATACACGTTCTTCCTGTCTTTCACGCCATTAATAACGCAATTATTTTGTTTAGAAGACTGTTATGTGTTTTTTTTTCAGGGTGGATCCCCTGTGCTTGTGACTTGGAGCATTACTTTGGGCATCATCTCCCCCCCCCCAACCAACTGTCATATTCAATAGAGGGACTTTTCTTTTTTTGGGTTAACAGGCTACATGAGGGTGAGATCCTGAAACAACAGGCAACTCCCCTTTAATAGCATAGGAAGGGAATTGAAAAAGGGGGGATGCTGTGGAAGGTAGAGCAAGGTAGCCTAGCAAGGGTTAACCAGGGGACCCCCGGGCTATGGTTTAAGGATCCTACCCTCGCGGTGGTGTTTCACCTAAAGAGATGATGCAGGGAAAACCCTAGAAAACCTGCATCAGGTAGGTCCCGGAGGCATTGGCTGCTACTATTCTCACGCCCTTCCCTATGAATGACGGGGGGAGACGAGTCTGCTGTGGGGACGCAGCATTCCCTTCTCCGTGTCTCCACCAGTTTCAGGAGGCAGTTGGCCCCTGACTGATCCAATGGGATCAGCGGACAACAACTCTTGCCATATGCCCAAGGTCTTTGACCCCGGTACATATACCTCCTAAAATAGGTGAAGGTGTCTCGGCATATGAGAACTTTGATAAAAAAAAGTACCCAGAGAGAGAGAGTGCAGGAGGCATCCCCGACATGATCAGGTGATGAAGCCCCGCCGCAGTCACTCTGGGCTGAAGCAGCGCCCTTCTTATGCAATAGAGGGACGAGAGGGCTATCTATTTTTTGGGGGAACTGGATCATTTCATCAGAGAGAGAGAGAGAGAGAGAGAGAGAGAGAGAGAGAGAGAGAGAGAGAGAGAGAGAGAGAGAGAGAGAGAGAGAGAGAGAGAAGGTGGGCAGTAGTGTCATCGAGATCCAGTATTCTGTAGCAGACAGGTTTATTTGGCCCGCAATATAAACCAATGCCATCCTTCCTGGAATTTGGTATACTGGGGCGTGGGGTTTACTGGTCCTAAAAAAAAACATGTGCTGTTTTTATTATTCCTTAATTTGTGTTAGTAATAACTGTAGTAACTTTCAAATCCAGGAACCGGATGAGTGGTGAGTATAAGGAACCCAAAAAAAAAAAAATATATATGGACACATCATAACATAAAATAGAATATAAATTATAGTAATAGTAATAGTAAGATTATTCAAGTAATTATCTTAAAACAACAAATTACATAATTCTGATAATAACAAATACACAGTCATAAATAATTAGATTATATAAAATTAGTTTTAAAAAAAGTTTGAACCAACCTACAACTACTACTACTCGACCCGACGCGTCATGGAGGAGATCAGGAAACACGTGGGGTGTGTGTGTGTGTGAGGAGTCGTAACCCCTGGAGTTGTTCCACAAGCAAAATGTATAATAAAGGTGGAAAGGATGAGGAGGAGGAGACAAAGAAATTAAGAATTTTTTCTCCTTGAGTCTCTCAACCACGAAAATAATATAATAATAAAACTAGTGTAACAGATGATGATGGAATAAGGGCGCTGCGGGAGTTTTCTCTCGCAGACGCTTCAGCCCAGAGTGACTGTGGGGCTTCTTCACCTGATCATGTCGGGGATGCCTCCTGCACTCTCTCTGGGTATTTTTTATCAAAGTTCTCACATGCCGAGACACCTTCACCTATTTTAGGAGGTATATGTACCGGGGTCAAAGACCTTGGGCATATGGCAAGAGTTGCTGTCCTCCGCTGATCCCATTGGATCAGTCAGGGGCCAACTGCCTCCTGAAACTGGTGGAGACACGGAGAAGGGAATGCTGCGACCCCACAGCAGCAAACTCGTCTCCCGTCATTCATAGGGAAGGGCGTGAGAATAGTAGCAGCCAATGCCCCCCGACCTACCTGATGCAGGTTTTCTAGTGGTTTTCCCTCCTGCATCTCTCCAGGTGAAACACCGCGAGGGTAGGATCCTTAAACCATAGCCCGGGGGCCCTAGTCAACCCTTGCTAGGCTACCTTGCTCTACCTTCCGCATCCCCCCTTTTCAATTCCCTTCCTATGCTATTAAAGGGGAGTAGTTGCCTGTTTCAGGATCACCCTCAAGCAGTAGCTTGTTAACCCCCCCCACCCCCCCACCCCCAAAAAAAATTTCCATTTGTGAACTTCCTTACATAGAGGCAGGGATCTGCAGTTGTTTGGATGAACTGACGTTTCTTCAGAAAACTTCCAAACCTCTTCTGTTCCCGGCATCTTGGTGCCTGCTTAAGTCCATACAAACTCTTATTTCGGCTTACACACTCGCCCTGTTCCATCACTGAAGCCCTCAGGTTGATCCATGTAGATTTCCTCACCTAGTTGTCATGTATATAATACATCCTTTCCACCTTTATTATACATTTTGCTTGTGGAACAACTCCCGGGGGGGTTACGACTCCTCACACACACACACACACACACCCCACGTGTTTCCTGATCTCCTCCATGACGCGTCGGGTCGAGTAGTAGTAGTAGTTGTAGGTTGGTTCAAACTTTATTTTTTAAACTAATTTTATACTCTAATTATTTATGACTGTGTATTTGTTATTAGCAGAGTTATGTAATTTGTTGTTTTAAGATAATTGTTTGAATAATCTTACTATTACTACTATAATTTATATTCTATTTTATGTTATGATGTGTCCATATTTTTTTTTTTTTTTGCTGTGGAGACATCAAATTGCCTGGCTTCAGTGCTCAAGAGTTTTCCTCTTTTTTTTTTAATTCACTAATTACACTCACTAATAGCCAGCCTGTTTTCTTGAGTATCTATAACAGGCCTTGTTTTCATTTCTTACAATGTTTGTGTGTTACAGATTTATTCTCCATTTTATTTTATAAATATATTTTTTTTAACAATAATAAAACTAGGAAACTAAAACTAAAAAGACAGAAGCAAGGTGTTATAGGGTGAATGGGAGTTAGGAGGATTGAAGGGAAAGTGCCGTGAGATCACAGCTCAAGAGTGTGCGTATAGTATAGTTACTCCTCTCACTACTGGACCGAAAGGTTTGCTCATAACCGATGCCTTTCTTCTGATGACCAGCCTTGCTTTATAGCGTTCTATTGAACCATCTGGATTAGTGTTTACCTTATAGACCCCATTTTTGATTTTAATGGCTTTCTCCCTTTATTCTAGCTGGTTGAAGTTCCCAAGTTTCATTCTCTTGGAGTGCTCTTCATCTCATCTGACTTTCGCGTCACTGGACACTGCCTTTCTTGATATGTCCCAGGTTCCTCTCTTCGGAATTCAGTTATCAACACATGGTCATCGTACTTGGATGTGTGTTTTTTCTTAGAGTAGTAGACCTTTCTCTCAACTGCCTTGGAGTTGGGATTGTGGGTATCTCATTTTCAGTCTCACTATCTCCATCCAGATCTTACACATGCTAAAAACAAATTTAAATATACGCATATACTTTATTATTATTATTATTATTATTATTGTATTCATACATATTTTTATATCTCTATGTAAAAACATGATGATGTACCACCAAAAAAGAAAAATATTGTTAAACAGACCTGTTGTTATTGAATCTAGAAAACAAGGTCAAGAAAATTATTATTATCAATAAAAAAAAAGAAATAATATATAAAAATATTACTAAACAACTGTTTTCATTTTTATGTATCCATAGCACAGTAGCGTAATACTGAGTTTGACTTTTTCAGGAAAAAGCAAAAGCGTGCAATTAGGATACTACTTTCTAGCACGAATTCTAGATCACGGAGTTGCTGCAAAACCTTTCTTCAAAAGTTTGCAAATACTTACTTTACCAAGCCTGTGTATATATTTATGAAATATTAAAGTTTGTAAAACGAAACACTAATTTGTTTCAAACAAATGGCGAGTTTCATGAATACGCGACTAGAAATCAGAGGTTCAGCTCTAAGGTCGGACAAGCATCGCCCTTGTTCTCCCTCTCTACACCAGAAAAGTATTCACAATACCGGAATAATTTTATACAACAGCCTTCCTTCCGCCAGAGGTTAAAAATAGTAACTACAAAAGCTTCGTGAAGCAGAGTAAAACTATTCTTTTAAATGGCGCGTTTTACTCGGTACAGGATTTTCTTAATCGTCCTTCTAGTATTTAAATCAAGGTGGTTCCTGCTGCAAGTGTTGAATGAACTGCCTTATAAAATAGCACATCACATATCTTAAAATTTCTATTCCGTTTTTTCTGCTCTTTTGTTTGTTTGTTTCATGTATATAGCTGCTGCTGGACCAAGGACAGTTTCCTGGTCCAAGTAGTTAAAACTCCATTCCGTGTTCCTCAGTGTGTGCTTGTTTGTGTTTCCCAGTGTGTGTGTCCCTGGTGTTGTGTTTATATTGAGTTTTGTCTATATACATTTTCTTTTATTAATTTATTTTAAGTTTATTTGTCTTTAATTATGTACTTTATTTTGTTCATTTTTAATTTTTAATGTATGACGTATCCTATTTCCTCCTCAATCGAGGATTAATGGAAACAACAATAAATCTAAATCTAAATCCTCGTTATTACGTCTATTCTATCACAAATACAAAGTGATTAGTTCCTGTTTATGGACATTATGCGTGCTACGTGAAAAAACAAAGGGGGAAAATATTCAACTTGATATATAAAAACAACATATCGACACTATGCAACATCAACAACAACATTCCAATCCAACCTGTCGCAGTCGCTGCCAAAGAAATGGCAGAGAAGTGTAAACGTGCAGCAGCAGAGTTCTCTGTCCATTCTGTATAGTGAGGGCAGCACTTGGCAGTTATCTCTGCCCAAGCATGTAAACGGCAGGCAGTGCACAGCCAACCACAACTTGGACGGACATCACTGCCCCTGTGTGTAAACCTAGCTTAAAGGAACTCGTGAGTATGTAATTGTAGATTACATTACAGTAAGTAAATGTGTTATTAGGATATAACAGTGTCCCTATTAATAATGTAATAAGCTTATTGCTTCACTGATTGTTGTATTGACTGCCTCTCAGTTCCTGATCTGTTACTTCGTTGCAGCACTTGATGTTGAACGAAACCCTTATTTACCTCGTTATGTATGAAGCGGTGTTTATGATGTCTGAGTGTTGAGTGTTGCCCCGATTCGACAATTTCTGTGTGACAATTTTTGTGTTATCCATTGATCAAACTCTCTCGTCAAGTGATTAGCGATTAAGTCTTGACGAATTTCATTTTTGTCACACATGTTGCTGTAGTTATATATATATATATATATTTTTTTTTCTGCTGCTGTGGGACCATTAGCATACTCCTCCATTTAGCATCCGTTTGTAATTTTTCCCCAGTTGTTGTCACTTCTTGATTGCAGCTCCAAAAGATCTTTTCCTTCATCATTATAATCTATTCCCCAATTTATCCCGCCCCCCGCACCTTTTTGACATATCTGAGAGTGCTATTTATGTTAACGGTATCTTAAGGTGTCTGCCTTCAAGTCCAGCTGCTTGACTTAGATCTGGGAAAGACTTTCAACAGCTTCTTTGTAGTGTTTTCGCTAGCAATAGAGTTTTCTTTTGGTTTGGGGATTTTTTTTTTAATATCAAACTTTTGAATGGCTTTACTAGTCTTCTTTTATTGCTTTTCTTGAGAGATAATCTAACATTATCTTATAATGTTTCCATTCCAACCTAACTCGTTTTTTTTTTGGTAATAATAACAATAATAATCATATTCCGTAGATCCTGTAAAAAGAAGCTGAGCTTCAAGGATGTGGAATGTGTACATTTATTACATTATTTTATTATATAAACGATAAATATACTTGTAACAAATTTTTTGTAACCAAATAGAAAGGCGATTCCGACATTATAAAACGTTATTTTAACAGGCCACCAGATTGAAATTCGATAACCTCTTGCCGATATTGAGCTGGCAACTGTGGAAACGCGACGAGTTGCGTGCGTGCGTGCGGGCGGCGGCGACGACGACGTTCCCGAATTTTTTTTTTCAAAAAAAGTCATATATTAGAGGAATCAAGAAACGACTAGGAAAATATAATATAACATCATGAAGACGATCATGGAAGAAGAGTAGAACATGAGGATTACTAGAGGAAATCCAAGGTTATGGGCGTTTAGTATGGGAAACGGTGGAATAACACAGGCTGTTAGATTGGGAAAGGGATATTTTTCGAAGGAATTCTGCTACTTGGGAAGCAGCGTAATAACTAGAGTAGGATAGCAAGGAAGAGGAATTTACTTACTGGTAATATGAGTGGGGATATTAGGAAATCGTCGCTAAAAATATTCGTATGGAGCGTGTGGCGTTATATTGGGGTGCGAAACGTGGAACGATAGGAGTTGGGCAAAGGAAAAGAATACAAGCCTTTTGAAAGGTAGGATAGAATCACTCACGAGGAAGTTCTAAACGGAGGCACGGAATTAAGAGAGAACAACATGGAGGACGTAGACTAAGAGAAGGGATAGATTAATAGGGCCACGTGTTTTAAGACACGAGGGTCTTGTAAAATTAGCATTCGAGGGAAGTGGGTGTGTGTATGTGTGTGTGTGCGGGTAAGAACAGAAGATGGAATTAGTTACGGAAAGGAAAAGAATACAAGGCCTTTGGAAAGTAGGATAGAGTCACTCACGAGGAAGTTCTGAACGGAGAGAACAATATGGGATAAGGGATGGATTATTAGGCCACGTGTTAAGAGTTGAGGCTCTTGTAAAGTTAGCAATGGAGGTAAGAGAACAGAACAGGGAGGCCCAGGATGGAATACCCTCAGCAGGATAGGGTGGATTTGGGATGCGGTAGTTATTCTGAAATGAAAAGGCTTGCGCAAGTTAGGTTAGCATGGAAGGGTTGAGCATCAGACCACAACAACAACAAGACCATTTAATGTATACTCATTCATATATTAGGTGTATATGTATAATTTATATTGAACTAATATAATTATATATATATATATGTTATATAAGGTCCTGACGACCAGATTGTTAACTATTGTCCTATTCATCTGCCACTTCTGTAGATAAAATACGTAAATACATATAAGTGGGGTGAAACTATTTATTGCACATGTGGATGATTCTGCTAAAAAAAAATGTGGCGTTTTATGGGTGCAAAACGCGGACTAAAGGATCCGCGAAAAAGAAAAGAATAGAAGTCTTTGAAATGTGGTGGTGCTATAGGAGAGGTGGATAGATGGGATCACTAAGGAGGAAGTTCTAAAGATAATAGGGGGAAGAGCGAACAATATGGAGGACCTTGAAGGGGATAGATTAATAGAGGCCACGTTTTAAGGTACGAGGATCTTGTAAAAATTATCTTTAGAGGGAAAAGTGTGTGTGTGTGTGTGAGGTAAAAGCAGAAGAGGGAGTCGAGGATGGACTACGCTAAGCAGATTAGGGAGGATTTGGGATGCGGTAGTTATTCTGAAATGAAAAGGCTTGCGCAAGATACGTTAGCATGGAAGGGTTGAGCATCAGACCAGTCTCAGGACTCAATAACACAACATAAATCACATAATATATGTATATATTTATTTATTTGAATTATGTGATTTATGTTGTGTTATATATATATATATATATATATATAATTTTATTCATACTGGTTAACATTGTATATTTCTCAACCGAAGCAACACAAGCCGCAGTGGAAATTAGTCGCCATTGCACGTTAAATTTACTGATATATTCATCGACACGACGTTAAATGCATTAGTTACATGTCTACTGCATCCTATTGTAAAGATATTTCGTCTGAATTTTGTTGTTGTTGTTGTTGTTGTTAATTGAGTGGGAAGAAAAAAAATTGGCGTCAGCTTTCGACTTTTACGGGTCCATTTTGTTTTGAAAGTACAGTCACCATTATTTACTGGAATAGATAGATTAGCCGGATGTGGGCGTGGCCTTTGCGTGGCAGCAGCTGATTGGCTGACAGTTGAGAGAAATGGCGGGCAACAATTAGCTACAGTCTCTAAGAAGTTGAGAAGCGGCAGACGTTCCCAAGCACCCTTTTTAATTGTATTGTATTGTATTTGCTAATAATCTACAATTGGGCGCAGATACATAATTAAATATACATAATTATAAACTAAAAAGAAAAAGAGATAAACATGTTCTGCGGATGCTCTTAAAGAAAAAAGAGAAACACTTCACTTTAATTTTTTATATTCGGAAACACATTTATATTAAAAAATATCAGTCACTTCACTTCACACGTTTTTTTTTCAGATTTGACCTAAATTTATTTTCTTGAAGAGGATTTCCCTCCCTCCCTCCAAACACTCCTCCTCCTGCAGCCCCACAGGGTAAATTATTCCACAGTCGTCGTTGTTGATGGTCCTATTTAGGAATGAGAATTTGCCAACATCTGTTTTTTGTTTTTTTGTTTTCTATATTTCACTGTTTTAACTATTTTCATCGCCTGTTCTATAAATAAGTTAAACAGCATGGGCGACAGGGGCTGCTGCATCATCCTTGTCTTAATCCTTTCTTCAATTTGATTTTTATTCCTTGATTTTCGATTTTTAATACTGCAGACTGTCCTCCTCTATATGTTATGTAGTATAAGCCTGGATATTTCTTCGAAATACTTAAAAGTGTGTTCGAGTTCACATTATCAAAGGCTTTTTCTAAGTCTACAAATGCCATGTTTTCTATATTTTCTATATTGGTGAGTGATCCTCCTTCTCATCATCTCTACCTATATAACTGGGCTTTTGCATTTTGTAGCTAATTCCCCAATCCATGGTGTTTTTTGCCCCCCTCTATAAGCTTATGCAGTCTTGCTTTCTCTCTCCCCCTCCTCCTTTCTGACAATACCTTCCTCCCAACCTAGCTGTTTTTTACTTTTTCCTTCCTATGATCCCCCAACCTGTGGCCCTACTAGCAGCAGCCCCCCCTTTTCTGAACTTTCTCTAATGATTCTATTTGATTAATTCTATAAGGATCCCAAGGAGCCGCCGCCGCCCCCGCCCCCCATATTCCTAAAATTGGTCTAACTAGAGATGATAAGTATGCCGCCACCTCCTCCTTTGTTTTTGAACTTCCCTTTTTTTTTTCAAGGTTCCTCATAATGAAACGTAAGGAATTCCACGCTGTTCGGGGCCGTGAAATATTCACTTGTTCCTCCTCCTCCCCCCCCCCGCCAAGTCTGTTGTTGAAATATATATATCCCCCAGATATTTGCAGCTCGTTCGTTACCCACCCTTGGAATTAGTTTCCCCCCACACTCGCCTATTCTATATTCTGTCTCATTTAACAAGGTGCGTTTAGTAAACGAGATTGAGCTGCCTTTTATAATAATAATAATAATAATAATAATCATATTCCGTAGATCCTGTAAAGAAGCTAAGCTTCAAGGATGTGGAGGAATAATGGGTCAGGGTGGCTGTGTGTACATTTATACATATGGGCTGCTGTACCTTAGGAGGATAAAAAGAAACAAGGACACGCTGTGCAAGTGCGAAGAGCGTTTGGTTGCCCTGGATATGACATAAATCGAGATGAACGGAAGGAATGCCTTAAAGGAAGGACATGGATGATCTCTAAAAGTTGTAATCAGGGATCCGTATTTAATAACAGTGCTCGAAAAATATAACAAACCACCAGAGATATCACACCCACGGATAATGAGCTAGGAAGATATAATTGCAAAACAATCTCTGGTATGAGAATCTCACACAACCTTAGATGGAAGAAGAAGCTCCATGGTCATAAAGATGGGGGGAAAAAATCGATTTTCTCTGAAAAGCAGCGGGTAGAAGAGAGGAAGATGACGACATTGGTTGGTTGTAACTGCTTCAAACAATTCGACACAACTCTTTGGGTCCCTCAAAGATGTTGTGACTGACTGACAGTGACGTCATCACTCACTCAGTCTCCTGGAACCACGGTAATCCCAGGAACCAGAGAGTAAAACAGATATGAACAGACAAGGAGGATTATACACACTCCCGACATTTTCGTATCAATTTGTGCGGTAGAAATGAAAAAAAAAATACACTTGACGAAGCCAGCTTTAAACAAACCCTTCATATCCTGGACGCCGGGAAAAAATGAGGGAAACCGGAATTGCGGAGCTGGAAGTACAACCTGTGATAGACTAGAGAAGTGGAGGAGGAAGCGAAAACATTGAAAGACTGTCTTCTCCTGCCTCACCCAAAAGAGAAGCCCAGGAGACAAGAAGAATAGAGCAATCAATGGCTGACCTCCACGCCGCATCTTTACTGGTAGAAAGAACTTATGCAGGAGGGAGAGCGTCTTGTGCTCTACAGACCCCCTGCAAAAAATATACTTCCATATTTGATGTATATATATATATAAGTATTATAAAAAAATGTTAAAAAAATCTCAGTCTGTAATGTAATGTAAAAGAAGGATGGAAGCAGCTATGACTTAACATAGTTTTCCTCTCCCTTCCGCTCTTTCTTCCCTCCTTCCATATTCCGCCAGTAGCTGTGACGTCACAGCACTTTCCCCCCCTTCAATCCTCCCACTCCCATTCACCCTATACCCTATACCCTCCTTCTGTTTTTAGTTTTATTATTGTTTAAGAAAAAAATTATTTAAAAAATAAAATAGAATAAATCTGTAAGACAAACATTGTAAGAAATTAAAATAAGGCCTGTTATAGATACTCAAGAAAACAGGCTGGCTATTAGTGTAATTAGGGAATTAAAAAAAATGTACATTTATTACATTATTTTATTGTATAAAAGATAAATATACTTTTAACAAATTTTTGTATTATAAACTAATTAATTAATTACTCTTCTCCGATTCTTCTATAAATTCCTTTATTGAATAGAAGGAGTTGGAGTGGCTAAGCAAAAAAATGAGGATAATTCAGTCCTTAAATTTACCTTGATTATCGGGGGACAACAACTGCTGTTTAATTCTGTGCTGTGTGCAGTCACGTGTTGAAGATGGATGGATGATGATGCACCACACCTTCCTTCCTTCCTTCCTTCCTGTCTGTGTAATTGACAATGCTTTACAATTTTTAATAATACAGATTATTTTCTTGTTCCTTGTATTGAAGGGATGAATATCAGTATTATTAAAAAATAATAAGTGCCTCCTATTTGTGATTACAAATAACATCCATCAATGAATAAATGTATTGGCACACGTCAAAGTGAAAAATGCCTAACTTTTTGAACAGAGTTGTGCCAAGAAGTTGCTTTAGGTTGCCTGCCTGCATCACTCACTCACATATTGCTCTAATAAACACGTTTTTGACTAATAAAAATCTTATCTATGCCCCCACAAAATATAATACCATATGATAAAACAGAATGAAAATATGCAAAGTATACTAATTTTCTTGTTTTTAGATGACTGAAGGTGTGAAGGACAGACATTGACAGCATCACATGTAGCTGTAGCTGAGTTCCTCAAGTAATTGATGATTAATCTGATCATCAGTCCAATTTAATTTATTATTTACTAAGAGACCTGAGAATTTAACAGAGGGAAGTTTCATTTACATTTTTGCTGTCATCGTATTTAAGTGTTATTATAGATTGTAAAGTTGTGTTGAGTGAAATTGCATGAAATGTGTGTTTTGTCACAGTTATTTGTTAGTCCGTCGTTCGCATTAAACCATGTTAGGTCAGCAGGTTACTTGCCTAAGCTTCTAGTGTGTCTTTGTTACTTTCTTTCCATTAATTTTCATTTTATTTTCCAGAGCCCAGCTATTTATTAACTTCATGTAGCTAGATCTTCTTGTAATAATAATAATAAAGTGTGTGTCTTCCTCCTCGTTTGTTATCTTTCTGTATATGACGCTGCAGTCAGTCGTCAGCGAAAAGCCTCACTTACCCCCCTGACTTCAAAGTAATTCGGTAAGTCATTAATGAATATTAAAAACAGTAAGGAGCCGATTACAGAGCACTTGGCACCTCTGCGTTCTTTACTTAACGGCGGAAATATGACAGCAGCCGGAAGCTCAGTAGAAGATATCAAAAAAATCAGAGATAATAGAGAAAACGGCACCAAAGTATTTAATGCAAGACATAATAATATCTACCTCATTATATTTTCTGTGGCAAATCGTGCTTAATATTAACTGCATTCCGTTCATTTATAACATGCAATTTGTCAGATGTTAATCTTTTAGAACAAAAAAAAATGCGTGGTTCCCTTCCTCTAAGAAAGATTCATTAAATATATATATATATATTTAATACAATGGTTGGTTGTAGGATTGGTGGTTTTTTTTTACAAGCAGACAGTTTAAAAGTAGACCTTTATTGTCGATCTTTAATTTGTATTGTAATATCCTCTTCATGGGATAGGACATTAATTTATTAATTGAACAAATTTTAATCAAATTGGAAAAAAAAAATTTTTTATTATATTTATCAATTTACGGTGATTACATGAGCCAATATCTGAGGGGTATTTTTGGGTCTCTCGAGAAGTGTAGAGTGCGCAGTTACTGGAAAAAAATAGAAAAGAAATCATTTAAATTTATACAATGAGCAAGTTTCACAGCTTTTATTAATAACTTACCCTTACCCCGCAATTACTACAGGGGCCTGCTACAAGCATTCAACATCTTCACGAATGTTTCCGCGTCTCTCTGGCGTCTTGTCAGGGTTTTTTTTTACACCGATGAACGTATTGTGAGGCAGGTCCAACTCATCATTTGCTCTCTCCTCCTCCTCCTCTACCTCTACTGATCCGTCGGACTGACTTTGTCATCGTCCCCCTTCTCTCCGCAACTGACTGACTGACTGCTTCTCCTCCAACTGATCCGTCTCCTCTCTCTCTCTCTCTCTCTCTCTCTCTCTCTCTCTCTCTCTCTCTCTCTCCCCTCCTCTCTCTCTCTCTCCCGATTCATCTGATTGCCCGAGCACAGGCTACATGAGGGTGATCCTGAAGCAGGCAACTCCCCTTTAATAGCATAGGAAGGCACTTGAAAAGGGGGGAATGTGGAAGGTAGAGCAAGGTAACTTAGCAAGGGTTGACTAGGACCCCTCAGGGCTATAGTGTAAGGATCCTACCCTCGCCGCGGTGTTTCACCTCAAAATTGATGATGCAGGGAAAAAAACCCTGGAAAACCTGCATCAGGTAGGCCGGGGGCTAGTTGCTGCTGCTACTCCTGCGCTCTTCTGATGACTGGATTGCTGTGGGAACAACGCAACACAAACCCGCCTCCTCCTCCGTGCCTTGACCAGTATTGAGAGGCAGCTGGCCGACTGGTCCAATGGGATCAAGTGAACAACTCTTACCCCTGGTATGCCGAAGGTCTTCGACCCCCGTACATACATAAACCTCTCAAATTGCCGCTCAAGGTGGTCGTCTCAGCCTGCAGGAGTCTTAAATTAGTAGGGAAAGAGGAAAACCAGGAAGGAGGAAGTCAACCTCCACCTGGCTCTCACTCATTTCCCAGCAGGATATCCCTTGTTTTTTTTCCGAGCCTCCCAACGGCTCCCTTTTAAGTTCTCGCCCCGGGAGTTCCCCGCCATCGGTTTTCTTACACAAAATTCAGGGGTTCCCCGCCATCGGTCTTTTTCGGTACACACCACCATTTCTTTTTACACACGCCCCGACCGAGGGAGTTTCCCGCATGGGAAATCCCCATGGGGGGAGGGGGGTTCAACCCCTCGCTTTCAGCCAATTGGACATCGTTGTTGGCCTCGCTTTTGTCGCGCACAAAGCTTCTTTCGTTGTAGGCCGAACTTTGCCTCACAATGCCACTATATACCCAAAATCTGCTGCGTTTTTTTACATTACAGTATATTCAAAGTTCGTTTTCCCTTTGGCCGATATAACAAAAAGCCACGGTTTGTAAATTGTAATTGTAAAATTTTGTATATTTCTTGTAATATTATATTTGACGTATCCTATTTTCTCAACCTGAGGACTAATGGATTGAATAGTAATAAATCTAAATCTTTATCAACAAAATTAACTGGGGTAAAAACTTGTCTCTACGTCCTTTGTGTCATTTGATGAGACCAGAAAAATAAGATTTTGACTAAAAAATTAGACCAAGATGAAGCTTTTTTTCAGTCGGTTTAATCAGATTAAAATATAAATTACCACAGAAACGTAAAAGAATGAATTATTCATTGTGTGCATCAGTCCTTTAGATAGACACAGGAATTTTCCTCAACCAATTCCTTACGACATTTATTAAAATTGTGACTGGAATGAATATTAGCCAATCATTATCCACGGCTTGAAGAGGTTAGTTTGTGGTAAGTTAAACATTAAATTCCGATGGCTACGCGTAACAGAGATTTAGAAAAGTAATGTTATTTAGGTTTAAAATGTAAATGTAAGTTTGGAACCATCAAACACGGTTAACAAGTCACCAATGCAGCTGCATGTAATAATATCAATGCCGCGAGGCTTGTGGGAAAGCAACCTGCGCGGTGATTGGCTGATGATGCAGCAACCTGCGCGCTGATTGGTAGTTGACGTGACACGCCCGTGATGCTGGACCAATCAGGAGTTAAAGCCAGCCATGATGCATCAGGGTGACGTCAGGTTCTGTAATTACCTCCGTCTTGCGTCATTTACGGGTCACAAAGCAAGCAAATACACGGGACAGAAATGCTATTGAAATTAATTATCGTCCATCATGTGCTTATGGAATACAATTTCCTCCGGCTCCATAGCTGTGCAAGAATATGTAAATGAAATATATATATATATATATACATAAATGATAAATAATGATTTGAGTCACATTATGTTCAAATATGTGGTCTGATGTATTTTATATAGTGAGGAACTATTATTGGATTTAATTTTAAAGACGTTGGAAATAATACAGATTTAAGTTGAATTTACTTTTCAGCTTGAATAGGTGAATATAATTATTTACCTTGATGTAACGCTTACAAGTGAGGCTAGGTTTACACGCAGACAGGGGCAGTGATGTCAGTGGCGTGTCAACATACGTCAGTGCTGCACTGACAACTGCCAATCCATCGCTGAGCACTGCCTCACTTTTCTTGGAGCGTGTGGACAGTGTGTCAGTCATGACTGACCTAGACTCTGCTGCCCTCATGGGAGGCCAGTTAGTGGCAGTTACGGTTGTCAATTATCGATTGTGAACAACGGTGAGGCAGGGGCTGACTATCGATTGCGCGATGGTAAACAGTTTTTGTATTTTGCATTTTCAATACGCGTGCAGTTTGGTTTAGTGTGCGATTGGAGTAAGTGAATCTTTGTTGTGAACAGCGGCGAGTAGTTTGGTTCAGAAAGCATTTAGGATAGAGTTCGTTTGTTGCACCTATGAGCCTATACATATTTAAGTTAACTTTCCAAAAATAATTATTGTCCAGCCTCCAACGGCACAAACTTTAACTGAAAAAAAAATACGCAAAAGACTGATGATGTATAGCTATAAACATACTACTTACTATCACACGTGATGAAAAAATAATTCATTTCGTTTTGTTCAGTAATTGACAACTTTAAGGGGAATAAAACAACAAGTAATAGAAACCGAGCCAATTAAACACTGAAAACCAGCTTCAAAGAACAGGCGCTGGCTGTTTTTATTATTGCTTGATTTCTGTAGTAATAATATAAAGCAATATTACTAAACAACTGTTTTCATTTGTATGTATCTATAGCACAGTAGCGTGATACTGAGTTTGACTTTTTCAGGAACCTTTCCTCCTCGTCACGTCTATTCTATCACAAATACAAAGTGATTAGTTCCTGTTTATGGACATTATGCGTGGGGCACAAAGGGGAAAAATATTCAAATTGATATAAACACTTCCGTCAAAATATCCCTTCCCCAATCCAAGCCAAGTCTTGGTGCAGAGTCTCAGAAAAAATTAATATTTTTTTTTGTGTTGTGTTTCATGTTTTGGCAGTTCGAAACTAATTCCCAATCACCACCACCCCCCACCCACCCCGCCAATTTATATTGTGTCAGGTTCAGAAATGGCCGCCGTTTATCGTGTTTTGCAGTTATCTACGAATTTCCGTAAAATTATCCACGACTCTTTTGTCGTATCCTTTTCAAATAAACTACTATATTCACGGGCTACAAATTAAATTCATATTTAATAACTTGATATTAATATTTCATGCACTCCGTGTACCAGGAAGTTGTCCATTCCAAATGAAGAAAATTCCATTTCCTTAGGCGTGGCGGCGTTATATTGGGGGAGCGAAACGTGGACGGTAGGAGTTGGGGGAAAGGAAAAGAATAGGATAGAAGCTTTTGAAAATGTGGTCCTGTAGGAGAATGACGTGCGGGTGTGGATAGGGAAACTAACCAGCGAAACTAGTATACAGGGAGGATGGAACGTC
>CM067376.1:7538194-7617236 GCA_034510155.1 Eucriotettix oculatus | reverse complement strand
AGAAGAAGAAGAAAACCAGGGCGCACTAGGAGACGAGACAGAGCAGTTTATTGAAATTTTTACTTTAACAGAGCAGTCTACAGAAACTAGTCTACTCTAATTTAGGATAGAGTTCGTTTGTTGCACCTAATCGCCCATAAATTTATAGGTTAACTTTCCAAAAATAATTATTGTCCATCTTCCAACGGCACAAACGTTAACTGGAAAAAAAAATTACGCAAAAGAATGATGTATAGCTATAAACATACTACTTACTATCACACGTGATGAAAAATAATTCGTTTAGTTTTGTTCAGTAATTGACAACTTTAAGGGGAATAAAACAACAAGTAATAGAAACCGAGGCAATTAAACACTGAAAACCAGCTTCAAAGAACAGGCGCTGGCTGTTTTTTTATTATTGCTTGATTTCTGTAGTAATAATATAAAGCAATATTACTAAACAACTGTTTTCATTTTTATGTATCTATAGCACAGTAGCGTGATACTGAGTTTGACTTTTTCAGGAACCTTTCCTCCTCGTCACGTCTATTCTATCACAAATACAAAGTGATTAGTTCCTGTTTATGGACATTATGCGTCGTGCACAAAGGGGAAAAATATTCAACTTGATATAAACAATATATCGACTCTATGCAACATCGACAACATTCCAACCGGACGTTGTTGCCAAAAAATAGCAGAGAAGTGTAAACATGCATCAGAGTTCTCTGCCCGTTCTGTAGTGAGGGCAGCACTTGGCAGTTATCTGCCCAATATGTAAACAGTAGACAGTGCACAGCCAACCCAACTTCGACGAACATCACTGCCCGTGTAAACCTAGCTTAAACGTTTGTCTTCATTCATCATTTTAGTTGACAAAATATAAATATTACAAGATCAGTACTACCAACACAGCCTCCGCGAAAGTAACTATAACTCATAATTTTCATTATTATTTACATCCAGCCAACTTATTTTAAACGTTCCTTTGTCTGTAAGCAGGATTTATTAATTTCCCTTTAATCAAGGGATTTATGGAAATTTCATCAAATGTAATTCTGTCTTCGTGTGTTTGTTTAGAAGTTTTAGTGTCTGAATGTTGGTACAGTACTTTAATCTAATTACACGGTGAATTGATCTTCAAACTCCTCCGTCATATTATTTTACAGTGTGAATTGTGACGTACAAAATATATCTAATTACATTCATTACAGTGAGACGAATTTTGTTTTCCTAAGTACGAATTCATGTAAGCTTCTTGAAAGTTGTTCTCAATATTACAAACATAGAATAATGCCTTTTGTTTTACTATTTTCTAATGCAATACTTTATTTCTTGAGACTGTCTACAACTAAGTGTTATTTAGTGTCATTTCAGCATCTATCTTTAAAATATACATATTATAAGCCAACGTAAACCATCAGAAATTATTTTTCACTGTGCCTGTGAAATTGTTTTACAGTGGGAATTATGAATCTCAAAATATATCTAATTGTCTTATTATACTAAGAATTTTCTTTTCCTAATTACGTCTTCACCCAAGTCTCTTGAAAGTTGTTTCAAACATCCCAGATATTGAACAATGTATTTTGTTTTATTATTAGTTTTAATGCCATAATTTATTTCTGCAACAGTAAAGTATCTTAATGAAATACTCACAAAGAAAACTGTCACTATGCTTGATTTTATTGGTAGTTGATATAATCCAATAATTATTTGTCATAAAAATGAAGGGCGGAATGAACCAGTTTAGAGGAAATTCTATGTTAATGTTACTGTTGAGGTTATTGTTTGTCTTTCAGGAAGTACAAGTTGATCACAAATTGGAGAAGGACTCTGGGACAAGGCAATTGGTAATGGAAATAGAAATTGAGAAAGGCTGGCACAAATAGTGAGTTGAGAAAACACAAATAAGTATTATTAGGTCTTCTTTTCATGTGCCTGCGGATTAAACGGACGTTTTACATTATATCTGAAATAAGAAAATACACAATTCAAGGCGTGAATTCAACAAATATTTACTATGTTGTCTTGTAATTTTTGAGTGTCAGGCTTTCTTAATATTAACTATTAAATTGTGTTTGTTTTGCATTGAGATTAATTTTCATTTATCTCAATTTTAAACCTTTGTGCGTATATTTTGCTGTAATAAGTTTGTATCTATTTTATAAATTTCTCAAGAAGATGACTATAAGTACTTTATTTTGGGATGTAATAGAATATCATAATTAGTGTAGACAAGGCCGATTGTTATTGATTTTGCTTCTATGTTATAATTGAAATTACACTTTTGAGCTACAATCGTAAAGTTGTTGTTATTTATATTGCAATAATTGACGAGTCTTGTGTAATGTCTTCTTCACTCAATGTTGTTTGATCAGTTGCTTTTACATGTAAATTGCTCTTGAATCTGTGATTCTACACTTTACCAGAAATGCTTAATTTAAAAAAATAATAACTGTGGTATTGAGTAATGCAGAATAATTACACAAACAATCCTACCTTTCGGTAATAAACAACAAATTATCATCATAAAATAGACTAAATTAATTGAAAAATATATAAATTAAAATAGTTCAAATGGGTCAAAGACAGCAATATATATTATCTGCTGCAAGCCTCAAATTTCGAGTTTCTGTTGTTTTGTTTTTTTGCTATTCTTATTACAGACTTTTAATTTAGTCTGTTCACTTTTTCAGACTTCATACTTGTTTGTTATATGATGTTGTTCGCTTAGATCTGCCAATTTTTATATTCATTGCTTTTTTTGACTTACAATTTGTGGCTAAGATGTACCAGCAGTAAACAACCAAACAAAACCTAGTTACAGCATTTACACGTGTGTAACAAGATCCTACAACTCATAAGTAATCCAATTTGCCTTGCATGCTAATTAGTCTGCCATTAAAGTTGGTCACCAGTTTTCCCTAATCACCACGTGAATTATGTTGACAGAGCTCATGAATCTGAATGGATGGTGTCTGGTCAATAACACTGTAATTATTTATTACATTTGAAGAAAAGGATTGTTTGGTTTGTAACGCTTTGGATTAGTTACCTGAGAGTATCATAATATAAAAACTGTATCTTGTGACTAAAGGCTAAGTAATTGCTGTCAAGGGAATTTATGTCTTTTATTGTACAGTAAGCACACATAGATGCAAAATACACATTACGTGTGAAGCCTTATGGTTATATATACTTATTGTTCAACCCTGTTTGACATTGTTTTCAATTTATGTTTATATATTGTGATATACTTTTTAGGGTATAAAACATTAATTAATCAATAGAACAAATTATAATCAATTTTAAAATTTTTCATTTATTAATTTAAAGTGATTACACGGGCTTAATTTTGGGTCTCTCGAGAGATGGATGGAGTATGCAGTTACTGTAAATAGAAAAAACAATAATTAAATATTATTTAACCAGAGCAATGAGCAAGTTTCACAGCTTTTTTAATAACTTACCCCAATTACTGGGCCTACAAACATCCACCTCACGAATGTTTCCGCGTCTCTCTGGCGTCTTATCGATGAAGGTAGTAGGAACCAGATCCGCAACTCATCTGCTTCCTCGAAACATCTAACGTCTGCAAACCTTTGACCACGTCTGCTCACGTCTCACCACATCTGACGTCTCTGCCCACCTCTCACAGCATCTGGTCTCGTCCGTCCTCTCCTCAACTCATCTGACTTCTGATCACGTCTCAACTCTCATTCCATCTGAGTTCGTCCATCCTCTCCTCTACTCGTCTTGACTTCTGCTCCTCTGCTCGGACCACGTCTTTCCTCTCCTCAACTCATCTGACTTCTCATCCCGAGCCACCCATCGGCTCCCCTTTTAAATTCTCCAACGGGAATTCCCCGCCATAGGTCTACTTCATAAAATTCCGGGGTTCCCCGCCAGTTCATTTCACAAAATTTCGGGGTTCCCCGCCCTCATTTTTTACACACGCTCGGCGGGAGTCTCCCGCGGGGGATCACCATAGTTTTTTTAACACACACCCCAGGAGGTTTTCCGCGGGGCACCCCCTTCGGGGTTTCACCCGCTTTCAGCTGACTAGACATTGTTGTTGGCCGAACTGCGCCTCATAACGCCACAATATCACAAAATCCGCGTTTTTTATCACAATATATATATAAACCCCAACAATAATTATGTTGTCATGTGAAAGAAATGGAAAGTGCAACTAAAGGATAATATATTGATTTTAGTGTTGAACGTAATACATTACATTAAATTTTGTTTAAGAAATATGAATTCAACTTCATGGAACTTAGAACTTAGATTCAGTGTTGTGCATACGAGTGTGAACATTCTTTAAAGGAATAAACCTACCAAATGCAATTAAAGAACGAAGGTTTTCCCGGTGAAGAATATGTAGAAACGTTGCTATCTGTCGAAACGTCGCTGTTTACTGAGACTACCCAGTTGGAAACCCGAGAAACGTTTCTACCTACCAAATGCAGTTCTGATCAGTTGAGGCATTTGCATGTGACTCGAGGTGATTAAGACCTTGCTCTACAACTCTAAAGTTGTAGGTGTAATTCACGGGAGGGCTTCCCAGGAATATTATGCTGTGTGTGGGAGATTTATTTCCATGTTTCTCCCCCCCATCAGTTGCTGAAAAATTATTTTCTATGACCCTACTCTTCATTTTAGAATTCTATTCCCTTGAATCATTAGGTTCAGAATTACATGTATCTGAGTTAACTGAAGAATCTATTTGGTAATCAGTTTACCCAGCAATCATATTTTCTTACCAATTCACCTCGTACCAGCCATTTTGTTTCAAGAAAAGCTACGTCATTCGTAGAGAATATCGCTGAAAAGGTTTATGTAATTGCGACTTTCAGAACTTGTAATGCAAAAGCTGGACTATAATGGTTGGAGATAGACAAATAAAACTAAGAGTTCAGTGGCAAGCGCGGTTTGTCAAGTGAATCTGGGTCTTCACTGAATTACAGCAATGGACGGTAATCCCTCATTTCTACAATCGCAGACTGTCACCAAGGCTGTCAGGTTGTGCTGATCCCTGCCTCAGTTAACAATAACTTAAATGTATGTTCTTATTATATTGTAATGAATAACTAATTTCTTCATTCATTTTTTCGTATAAAATAAAATACAAAGTATACACACTTTGAGGTCCAATTTTAAAACAAATAAAAGAACACCTTTTCTATGAAAAAGCCTGTATCTCGGCCAGGAATACATATTTCGAACTGAAATTTTTCATATATCCATTCAAAGTGGAAATGGTCATGCAGCCACTTGAAATGGAATGACCCATGACTAACTCTTGTGCTTTTGTAGAATCAGCTAAGCTGACCTGCCAGTTGCCACACGAGTGGTGAACTGTGTTTAATGGTTTAAGAAAGAGGCTATCCAAATGTTTTATATAACATTAAACAAATTTGTAGTTACAAATTCAAAGTACATCCAAATTTTCTAAACTTTTCTGGTTTATTATTTCATTAAACATAATTAATTGCATGAATTCTAACTTTTTTTGAAACTATTTACTAATATTACATTATTTTTTCATTACAGGTGGCACAAATATATTATTTCAGAAGTCCTAAACTGCAGTTTAACATCACCAGGACAAGATCTTGTGTAATAAAATTGTCCCCAAAGTGTTGAGATTGATTTATTATGCTCAGCAAGAAGTCATTTAACTAGACGCACCAGGATTGGATTCATACAGGTGACATGCTGTACAAATATTCTGAGTGTGATGAGGTATTGTCAGGAAATAGAAGTACTTAAACACAATAGTGATAAATTATATGATTGTGTTGAGTGTGATAAAACATTTCCACTAAATGTAATTTTAAACAATCACATGAAGTTTAACAATGGTGAGAAATCATACAGATGTGTTCAATGAGACAAAACATTCTCAATAAAGGGTAATTTAAAAAACACATGATGAATTACATTAATGAAAAGCCATACAACTGTGTTGAGTGTGATACAGCCTTCTCAAGAAAACATTATTTAGTTACTCACTTAAAGATTCATGCTGGTGAAAAATCTTACAAATGTGTTGAATGTGATGTATCCTTTACTCAAAAAAATAATTTAATTTCACATATGAGGATTCACACTGGTGAGAAACCATATGAATGTCTTGTATGTGGGAAAACATTCTCATTAAATGGTAATTTAAAAAAACACATGAAACTTCACTTTTGTGAAAAGCAACACAAATGTGTTGAATGTGATAAAACTTTCTTATTCAAAGGTGATTTAAACAAACATATGAATATTCACACTGGCGAGAAACCATACACATGTGCTGAGTGTAATAAAGCATTCTCACAAAGCGGTTCTTTATTTACACACATGAGAATTCACACTGGTGAGAAACCATATGAATGTTTTGAGTGTTTTAAAGCTTTCTCACAAAAATATCGTTTGAATATACACATGAATGTTCACAAAGATGAAAAGCCATTCAAATGTGTTGAGTGTATTAAATCCTTTGCACAAAGATGTCATTTAAATAGACACATGATGATTCACAAAATTACAAAACCATTTGTGTGTGTTGAGTGTGATACATTCTATACTCGAAAAATTACATTTATTGCACATATGAGGATTCACAATAGTGAGAAATTATACATATGTGATAATTGTGGCAAAAAGTTCATTCATCGTTCTAGTATAAAAAAGCACACTAAGACACATGACAGAAATCTGTGAAGTTTACCTATGTATTTTCTACAAAGGGAGGAGAAACAGTACTGGAAATGTGTTTAATTATTGAATGACATTTAACAATTGTATTCATAAAATATTTATTGATTTTATGTACAAATATATATAATTTTTGATATTTTCATATCTATGTTGCTATTCAGTTTCATGATTACATTTTCTTATTATAGTATTTTCAAACTAAAACCAATATAACTGTTGTTTTTCTTGATCTTGTTTTCACAATTTCTGGAATCCAGCATTATACAAAAAAATGTGAATTTCTATTCACTTTTCCTGAAACAGAAAATTACTTATTTTTCTAACAACATTAAAGTTATTTAAATAAATGTTTGCTTTATTATAATGGTGTTCATTAAAAATTAGTATTGAAATAATTTTATTTTGCCCGCAGACTGGGACTCGTTCACTTTATTATAGCATTAATAATCTTCAGTGGAATGTAAAGCATACTAAAAAAATGAGTTGGAAATAAAATTAAAGTAATATTTATGCCATAAACCAATTCCGCAGTATTCTATTTAGTTACCCCAAACAGGATTTGATTAAACTTTTTAACTATTTACATATGAACAACACAGACCTAAATGAATATAGTGGGGGTATTGATTAATAATTAAATAACCCTCCATGCTAACCTATCTAACACAAGCCTTTTCATTTCTTTTAACACATCCTCCCAAATCTGCTTAGCATATTTCATCCTTGTCCTCCCTCTTTTTTACCTACCCCACACACTCTAATGCTAATTTTACAAGACCCTTGTGTCTTAAAACATGACCTTTTAATCTTTCCCTTAAACGTCCTCGGTATTGTTCGCCCTTCCCCTATTATGTGTAGATCTTCCTCGTTAGTTATTCTATCTGCCCATCTCCTATAGCACATTTCAAAGGCTTCTATTCTTTTCCTTTCCACAACTCCTATTGTTCATGTTTCACACCCATATAACGCCACGCTCCATACGAACAATTTTAGCAACGATTTCCTAATATTCACACTTATATTACCCGTAAGTAAATCCTCTTTTTCACAAAAGCCTTCCTTGTCTGTGCTATCCTACTCTTTAAGTCTACTATGCTTAACCATCCCTTGCTATTATGCTTCCCAAGTAACAGAATTCCTTAACTTGTGTCAAAATATTCCTTCCCAGTCT
Source organism: Eucriotettix oculatus (assembly GCA_034510155.1). NCBI lineage: Eukaryota > Metazoa > Arthropoda > Insecta > Orthoptera > Tetrigidae > Eucriotettix > Eucriotettix oculatus. The sequence goes on along the minus strand of CM067376.1, from coordinate 7,609,366 downwards.
AACAGCCTTCGTTATTCCACTGTTTCCCATACTACACTCCATTACCTTGGTTTTGCCTCTATTAATCCTCATATTGGACTCTTTCTGCAGTACTACGTTCATGCCATTTATTATGGTTTCCAAGTCTCTGCGTAAGGTTTTTATTTTCATCTCCTTGCAGTATGAGTCCCTTTTCCATATTCCGTTTTTAAGATTTTGTAATAAAACTAAAAAAATTACTTAATTACAAAAAAACATATTTACATTAAGAATTACAATTTTTTTATGTTTAAATATTTATGGCAGAATTTCTTTCAGTAATAAAAATACTACATATATATTTCCAAAAATGATTTTCATTAAACTCTTAAAACTAACAATTTTGACTAACCTCAGGGTCACATTTATGGGCCTTCTCATAGAGCAGAATGTTAAGACACAAAAATTCTACTCGGACCTGGCAGAAAACAGAAATTTAGCAAAGTCGAGTCAAAGGCTGGGTAATTACCGTGTCGGCTTAGTACAGGTTCTAACTTTTTCCTGGTTCATCCAGATCAGAGCTACCAAACTCCTATTTTTCTTGTTCCAGGAAGAATTTCAAACTCTCCCTTGCCGAAATTCTAACCACAGTCATGAGTGAAAAGTTAAGTGTAGGCTAGCTGCACGCCCAATTTTACACCAAATATGTTCGTGCCATCTCTCCCCTCCCATTTCTCACTCCTCTCGAAATATCTGTCCAAACTATCTCATTTTTTTATTTTATTTTTCTTTTATTATTTTTTTTATTCAGTAATTACACTAATAGCCTGTTTTCTTGAGTATCTATAACAGGCCTTATTTTCATTTCTTACAATGTTTGTGTTACAGATTTATTCTATTTTATTTTATAAATAATTATTTTCTTAACAATAATAAAAACTAAAGACTGAAGGGTGAATGGGAGTAGGAGGATTGAAGGGAAAGTGCTGTGAGATCACAGCTGGCGGAATATGGAAGGGAAGAAAGAGCGGGCGCTCTAATATGAAGGGAGAGGAAAACTATGTTAAGTCATAGCTGCTTCCATCTTCTTTTACATTACATTACAGACTGAGATTTTTTTAACATTTTTTATAATATATATATATAAAAACATCAAATATGGAAGTATATTTTTGCAAGGGGTCTGTAGAGCAGACTGTGTATTATGCAGACGCTGTCCCTGCATAAGTTCTACTATCTCATTCTCCTCCAAAAATATGCTTCGAAAATGTCTCCGCCAACCTTTTCAAAACTCCCTCCCCACCTCTTTAGTTTATATCACCAAGGTGGCCGTGATGGATATCCACCAATAACATTTATGGTGGCAATTGGGGAAATACACCACTCTACGTCGCCAAATTCTCACAAAGATTTGGGAAATTTCCCGAACCGCGACGCGGTGTCTCGGTTTTACGGTCCCTGGCTCAACTGCTGTCTGCCTTTCTTTTTTTTTGGCTCCATGCCGCCAAAAATCCAAGCAGATGTGTTTGTCCGTCCGTTACAGACCGTTTCTCGTCGTTGTCGTAATTATCCACGCTTTCTTTTGACCAGAATCTCATTGGTGGAGGTTTTTGTTTTAGATCCGGCAGTAAAAAAAAATTATTGACACTACTTTGGCGATTGGGCGTGGTCAGCGTCTTTCAAACTATTTCGGAAGGAGCGCCCTGGCATTCGCCGTCCTGCACCAACTCGAAAGAATCTCGTCGACCTGAGTTATTTCCTCGGCGTCGGCAGCGGCGCAGTGTTGAGCGGAAGACGCTGAGCCAGAAGTCGCGGGCCTCTCTGTTGCAGCCGTAGAGGACGAAGAGCAGAAGCCCGTGGAGCGTGCCCAGGGCGTGGTAGTAGCCGAGCACGTGCTCCAGTCCCTGGATCTGGGTGAAGATCAGCCGGAAGCTGATCCCCGCCCCGGAGAGCGCCGACGTCTTGAGGGCGAAGTTGAAGAGGTCGGCGAAGACGCCGCGACCTTGACCGCCGCGGCCCCGGAGCTGGCTGGCGCTGCTCCTCACCTCGTAGTAGAACTTGCAGTTCTTGAAGCACATGTACAGGTTGGCCAGGAGCGCCGCGTAGGTGCAGAGGACGAACGACATCTGGCCGACCTGCACGCGGCTGTCGACGACGACCTCCTCGTCCAGGAGGAAGAAGGCCGCCGACGAGGCCGCGGGCAAGGCCCAGCCCAGCAACCCGTAGCGGAGCAGCACCGCGCGGGCCTCGGCGGCGCTCAGCGAGTCCGGAGGCCGCAGGTCCCTGATGGACACCGTGAGGAAGTGCAAGTAGGCCGTGAGCCACAAGGTCGAGGCGAGGTCCGTCGCGACGTCGAGGCGCACGGCCAGGGGCAGGTCCTCCAGGGTCTCGCGCACCACCAGGAGCCTCGCCAGAGCCGTCAGCATGTAACCGATCAGCAGCTTGCCCGGGAGGTTGCGCAGCTGAGGACAGGCGAGGTACGTGACCAGAGTCAACAGCCGCACGGCGACGTCCACGTACGTGAGGACCAGGAGCACGGGCGAGTCCCCGGGTCCGTAGTAAGGCAGGCGGACTTCTTCTTCATCATCAGCGTCGCCGTCACAGAGGACATTCACCAGGAATTTGAGGGCAGCGCAGAGCTCATCGCCGTTAAAATTACCCACTGTTAGACGTTCCGTGCAGTTGAGGTCCTTGTTGACGAGGCCCTTGAAGTAACACTGGGAGGATTTGTATCCTTGCGAACCCCCGGAGTTGTTTGTGCACGTGTCCCTGAACTTTACCGGGAGGAGGTAAGAGAGTTTGCAGACGGGAACTGGAGTCTGGAAGGCGTAGTCCAGGTAGGTCACGGCCGGCCTGTACCACACCTGCCTCTGGAAGTCTCGCAGTAACACCGACAGGCAGTAGAGTCGCGGGTCGACCCCCGGGGGCGGCTTCACCCGGCAGCCGTCGCCGCTGGACGCGAGGCACAAGCAGTGCGAGTGCACGTAGATGGAGGAGGGAGGAGCCGTGGTGGCGGCCCAGGCCAGCGCCCTCTTGGCGGGGTCGTCCCTGTTGGCGCAGTGCATGAGGTCCGCGGTGGACTTGACCATGCCGACGACGAAGCAGTCGAAGACGTCCTCCTGCCTGTAGCTGGAGCAGCGGTAGCTGATGGAACCCGTGTACGACCTGACGATGCCCCAGGTGACGTCGTCCTGGTACCTCACAGAGTCCCCCGTGGGCTTGAGCAACGCCACCGAGGCAGCCATGTTGCCCAGAGGGTGCAGCAGGTTTTCAAACGCGAACGGTTCTGTTGACGGGCCGGAGGAAGCGACGAGCGCGTTGGTCGCGATTGTGTACGAGTACGCGTTGAACGTCTTAGACAGGAAAAATATGGAGAGGTGCAGGAACCGGATTATCATCTGCAGAGGCTGTCTTGGGCCCTCGGGTCTCTTGCCGTAAAAAGCGTGGTAACTAGTTTGAAATAAGGACCTCAGCCGCTGCGCCACTCGTTTCTCAAACTCCAGGTTGCAGTCGCGGTTGACCGTCGAGCATATGGGCGACTCCTTCCTCAAGCACAGGTCAAAGGACTCCTGCAGGATGACGTCGACGGCCTCGGTGGCCCGTGACGTCAGCCACTTCGTCATCGCTCGCGTCACGCATGTCGTGTTCTGCAACAAGGAGACAGATGCGAACAGCAAGCACAGGAAAATTAGCAAAATATTAACGAAAATAATGTACAGGACAATGGAACGACGAATAGAATGCGAGTTACCAGACGAAGATCAGTTTGCTTTCAGGAATAATTTAATGGACAAGACGAGCAACATTGACTTTGCGTCTAATTTTAGAAGACAGGATAAGAAAAAAAAACCGACCTACGTTCATGGCACTTGTAGATTTATAAAAAAAAAAGCGTTAGATGATGACAAATGAAACATACTCTTAAGGATTTTGAACAGCACAGGAATAAAATATCGAGAAAGAAGACTAATACATAACCTCAACAAAAAGACAGGCAGCAGTAAGTAGAATAGAAGACCGAGAAAACAAAGCCGTAATCAAGAAAGGAGTAAGACGAGGATCAAGCAGTCTGTCGCCCATGCTGTTTAACTTATATATATATATAGAACAGGCGATGAAGCAAGTTAAAACGGAATATGGAAAAGGAATCATACTGCAAGGAGAAGAAATAAATAGGAAAGAAATAATATTGTAGTATTAGGGGGAGTCACAAGAAGACTTGGAAACCATAATAAATGGCATGAACGTGGTCCTGGAGAAAGAGTTCAATATGAGGATTAATAATAGAGGGAGAACCAAGGTCATTGAGTGTAGAGTATGGGAAAACAGTGACACAAACAAGGATATTTTGAAGGAGGTTAAGGAATTCTGCTACTTGGGAAGCGTAATAACTAGCACAGGATAGCAAGGAAAAATGAGGAATTTACTTAGGGGTAAAATAGGTGTGAATATTAGGAAATCGTTGCTAAATATGTTGCTATGGAGCGTGGCGTTTATATTGGGTGCGAAACGTGGATGATAGGAGTTGCGGGGGAAAGGAAAAGAATAGATAGAAGCCTTTGAAAATGTGGTCCTATAGGAGAATGACGTGCGGGTGTGGATTGGGAAACTAACCAGCGAAACTAGTATATAAGAGGATGGAACGTCAAATAGAATACGAGTTCGGAAGAATGTAGGAAAATTGAGAAGCAACATTGACTTTGCGGACTAATTTTAGAAGACAGGACAAGAAAAAACTAGGACCTGCGTTCATTGCACTTGTAAATTTAGAAAAATGGTTTGAAAATGTGAACTGGAACAAACTATTAAGGATCTTGAAGAACACAAATGTGGGGGCGAGGGCGGATAGAGTAACTAAGGAGGTAGTTCTAAACAGAATAAGGGGGATGCGAACAATATGGAGGACGTTGACCAACCAAGAGAAGGGATAGATTAATAGGCCACGGTTTAAGACACGAGAGAGGGTCTTGTAAAATTAGCAACAGAGGGAAGTGTGTGTGTGTGGGTAAGGATGGAATACGCTAAGCAGAGTTGGTAGGAGGATGTTATGAGGAGATGAAGAGGCAACACTTCCTGTATTAGTTGACTCACGCTGGTCTCCTCCCTGAGGTCCTTGACCGGCGCCTCCAGGTACCGAGAGCAGCGGGCGTTGAGCTGGTCGCAGACGTCTTGGGCGGTGACCTCTGCCAAGGACACCAAGAACCGCAACATGGTGTAAACTTTGATGTCGTTCATGTACTGGATGATCTGAAGAAGAAGACCATGGTAGTAGTGAAGGGCAGAGGAGTGAGTGAGGGAGGAGAGTCGGGGTAGGTGACTTGCCTGGCCAACGTCCTTCAAGTCCGAGGACTCCGGGATGTGCTCCAGTACGCCCTTCCATTTGCGGTTCTCCTCGTCTCTGTATTGTAGCAACTCTCCGCGAAACCCGTCGAGGATTCCGAGCAAGGACTCGTCCAGCTGCAACAGACATCACAGCCCCAATGTCTTACATGGGAGGAAGTGTGATCGGCATTCACAACCATCCCCGATGATTCCCTATGCTTTATAGGGAAATTGTAAACCTGGAGGATGCGCAGATTCTGCAGAGGGGCCGGCGATGGTCAATGAAGGAAGTTGTTGTTGTTCAGTCCTGAGACCGGTCTGATGCGCAACTCCTCCGCGCTAACCTATCTTGCGCAAGCCTTTTCATTTCCTCATACCTAGCACATCCCACATCCTCCCAAATGTGCTTGTCCGCCTCCCTCACACACACACTTCCCTCTAATGCTAATTTTATCAGACTCTCGTGTCTTAAAACCGTGGCCTTCTCTTGGTTGGTCAACGTCCTCCATATTGTTCGCTTCCCCCCTATTCTGTTTAGACTTTCCTCCTTAGTTACTCTAGCCCCCATTTGTGGTCTTCAAGATCCTTAATAGTTTGTTCCAGTTCACATTATCAAACGATTTTTCTAAATTTACAAATGCAATGAACGCAGGCCCCGTCTTTTCTTGTCCTGTCTTCTAAAATTAGTCGCAAAGTCAATGTTGCTTCTCAATTGATCTCTCATAGATTACAGAAATTCAGATGCAACGGGGGAGCAAAGATGGCGGAGCGGCCAAGCGCGGGGAAATCGCACGAGGATTAGCGAATGGTGTGACGTCACAGACTGTCGCTATTGCAGCGTAAGGCTAGGTTTACACGCAGGGGCAGTGATGTCAGTGGCGTGTCAACATACGTGTCAGTGCTGCACTGACAACTGCCAATCCATCGCTGAGCACTGCCTCACTTTTCTTGGAGCGTGTGGACAGTGTGTCAGTCATGACTGACCTAGACTCTGCTGCCCTCATGGGAGGCCAGTTAGTGGCAGTTACGGTTGTCAACTATCGATTGTGAACGGTGAGGCAGGGTTGACTATCGATTGCGCAATGGAAAACAGTTTTTTGTATTTTGCATTTTCAATACGCGCGCAGTTTGGTTTAGTGTGCGATTGGAGTAAGTGAATATTTGTTGTGAACAGTGGCGAGTAGTTTGGTTCAGAAAGCATTTAGGATAGAGTTCGTTTGTTGCACCTGTGTATGAGCCTATAAATTTTTAGGTTAACTTTCAAAAAATATTTATTGTCCAGCCTCCAACGGCACAAACTTTAACTGAGGAAAAAATACGAAAAACAATTATGTATAGCTATAAACATACTACTTACTATCACACGTAATGAAAAATAATTCATTTCGTTTTGTTCAGTAATTGACACCTTTAAGGGGAATAAAACAACAAGTAATAGAAACCGAGGCAATTAAACACTGAAAACCAGCTTCAAAGAACAGGCGCTGGCTGTTGTTATTATTATTGCTTGATTTCTGTAGTAATAATATAAAGCAATATTACTAAACAACTGTTTTCATTTTTATGTATCTATAGCACAGTAGCGTGATACTGAGTTTGACTTTTTCAGGAACCTTTCCTCCTCGTCACGTCTATTCTATCACAAATACAAAGTGATTAGTTCCTGTTTATGGACATTATGCGTACGTGAAAACACAAAGGGGAAAAATATTCAACTTGATATAAACAATATATCGACTCTATGCAACATCATCAACATTCCAACCGGTCGTAGTTGCCAAAAAAATAGCAGAGAAGTATAAACATGCATCAGAGTTCTCTGCCCGTTCTGTAGTGAGGGCAGCACTTGTCTGTCAGTGAAGAAGATGGCAGCGTTATCTGCTCACGATGTAAACGGTAGGCAGTGCACAGCCAACCCAACTTTGACGAACATCACTGCCCGTGTAAACCTAGCTTAAGGCCTCGGGCACGATAAAAGCTGCGAGCGGTGAGCGGCGGGCGGCATGAGTAGTGAGCGACCCTTGATCGTCCATCGCCCTCTGTTTAGTACAGGACGCAAAGCTTCTCTTGTTCGGTCACAATAGCAGCCTTTTATGGAAACGAATTTTAACGAAAGTTAAGAGTTAATCCCATAAAAATAGGAGTATCAAGTTTTCGGAGAGTATCACCACCACCATCTTTTTAGAAATTTAAGGGATGACGAAAATAGGTTTTTTCCGAAATATACGAGAATGTGTATACGCGAAAACATTCGATTACGTGCTAAGAAACACTAAACCATTTTAATGAGGTACTTACAATTAAATTTACATCTACAGTTTCGTGAATAATGTTAAGTTGCAACAATTGTAAGCCTAATTTCAGTTAATAAAATTATCCATTAATTCATAATAACTGAAAAATATTGTATTATATATTCAAAAGTATATTTATTACGCGTTCCTGTCACACACATACATAAGTTTTATTTCATTTCCAAATTTTTTTATATATATATCAGTACTTACGCTTTATAAAATTTTATGTCTTAGAAAGCAATTTGATAAAATAAAAATGTATATTAATAATAATAATAATAATAATAATGCCTCTATCATCATTTTATTGTCTTTGATAAAAAGAAAAGAAACTATACGTTTCGGGAAGGAAAAAAACGTGTTTAATAATTACTTAATTCGTCGGATTCTTTGAGGATCCTCTGTGTTGTGTCATTTTAAACCTGAATTAAATGTACAAATTAAATTCGGTTTTTTTTAGACTAATTGGGGATGTTTTTTTAAAGTTGCAAGTCCAAGGGCGACAAGAAATTGTATGTAACAAGTACATTTAATTGAGGTTTAAAATGGCCCACAAACCTTCCCAACAAATTAAAATCATTATTATTTTTTTTGAAGACTTGTTTCATTTGCCTTCAACAGTTCTTCTTCTTCACTAAGGAAATGAGTATGTTTGATTATCGATGCAAATGATTGTAAAATGTTGAAAACTAACTATGTGCACCTTCCGAAAAATTAAACCGAAATTAAAGTTCTTAAATAATAACCTTTAACATTTAATAAACAAATTAAATGGTGTTTTACTAAGGGAAATTACAGTTGGCCTCGTCCTGTTTTTCATTTTTAAACATCATTCAGTTGGGGTCGAGAGAGTTTTTTTATAGTCCCTGCCGCTAAGCAGGGGCAAAAAATTAATGTCCGGGGGTTTGAGGAGCGGCAAGCTGAGCGGCGGAAGACTTGAACCGCTCTACCGCTCACCTCATACCGCGGACCCATTGAGTATACGTATAAAATCATATTCCATAGATCCTTATATTGTATCGAATATATTTCCTGACGTAACCCCCAATTTTATTCCCTAAGGTATTCATTCATTTCTTATCCTTTCTGTTCTCGTCACAACCACAGCTGCAGCATCTCCGTCGCTCTTAACGTTTCCTTCTAATTTTCCTTTGTTTCCCCACCCCCAAACCTCAGAACCATACAGTGCAATACTCTCCACTATCATTTCGTAGATTCTTCTTTTCACCTTTTCTAATTTTTTGCTTTACTTTTATTCCGCATAATTTAGTGTAACTGTAATCTGTCCCATCGCTATTCTCCGCTTAATTTCCTCCGCGCCTCCTCTTTTACTGGTAAGTATTTACATGTGTTTCAGCACTTTACTACGTCTTACCATTTCCAAATCTCTTCCATGTACTCATCCAGGTTCATCAAAATTCCCGAATGCATTCACGGATGCAAAATATTAACGAAAATAGTTTACAATTGAATGGAACGTCAGATATAATGCGAGTTAGGAGAAGATCAGTTTGGTTCTAGGGGGAAAAAATAATAATGTGGTGGTGACAAGAAGAGAAGAAGAAGCAACAACAGTGACTTTGCGTCTAATTTTTAGAAGACAGGAAGAGAAGAAACCTGCCTATGTTCATAGCATTTGATAATGTGAATTGGAACACACTATTAAGGACTTTAGTATAACATCATATTCCATAGATCCTACTATAGAGAAGCAAGCACAAGCTTCAAGGATGATGTGGAACACGAGTCAGAGATTTTATACACATAGTTAGGTTGCTTTATTAATATTAGAATATACTGTAACTATTCATTAATTTTTAACTTGTAATAAGATTTTCTTAAGTTCTATACAGAAGACATACAATTTGTACCTTATATATATAAAATTGATAAATATTTTTACACTAAAAAATTAGTGTTCTAATAATGTTCTTACATAATTATAAATATCTACATTCAGCTCCATAACAGAGTAGAAGGAGTGGCCTTAGTAAGAACTTAGTTAGTTAGTTCATATTTGAACTTGTTTGGATTTTATTTTTAATTGTTTAAATGGAGGTGGGAAGTTTATTAAATATGCTAATAGATGGCATTGTAATGTACACCCTTTTTTTGTATTAGGGTTAGAGACTTCCCTTCCTTCCTTCCTTGTGTAAATTGTTTTTACTTCTGGTATCAAGGTCATGTAATATATATCTGAGTTTAGTGTGTGAAGAGGTTACATGAGTCAGTGACTGAATATGCTGGCAGTTGCATTGGAACATTAAAGTGAGCTATGACTGACTGCCTGCTCCTTGCCGCTTGTGCTCAGTGGTGTTTGTGTTGGGTGAGGGATGATTTGAGACGCGCTCACCTTCGTGACGTTTCCTTGAGCCGAGGCCGCTGACGTCACCGTGAGGAGAGACAGAGACACGGCGACGAGGACGCGCTCCATGGCTGGCTGGAAGACAACTACTACTGTCCTGCTGCTGCTACGTTCCTTCCTTCCGTCGCGGCTTATCAGGGAGGAAGGAAGGAACGCTTCACGCAAACAATCGTCAAGTCTACTGAGGGGCGAGGAACAGCGCCCTCCCCCTCTCCCTTCCCTACCCCCCCAAGCCCCCCACCAAAGGCACATGGACAATCCTCCTACCTTCCAGCGTGTTGGGGAAAAACACCAACACTTACATTTTCGAGAACGTAAGATTTTCCCGACGAAGATGCTGGATGAAGAGTTGTCGGGGATTCCAGTCGCGTGATGTCGTTTCTAGTCCACAACGTTTCTATGGCTGACACCGCCATCTTCTTCACCTGAAGAGAATAAGATGGCGGTGTCAGCCACAGAAACGTTGTGGACTACAAACGACTGGAATCCCCGAGAACTCTTCATCCACTTACATTTTCATCACTTCAACAAAAATAATTGAGACCATCCGCGGGACCCGCCCGCCCGGCGTTGCCCGGCGGGTATTTATTTGTATTATCCCGGTCCGGTACATTCTCAGTCCACAACACAACTAAACCGACATCGAAAACGTCACAAGCATATTGTGGTATTCAGTCCTAAGATCGGTCTGATGCTGCAACCCATCATGCTAACTAACATATCTTGCGCAAGCCTTTTCATTTCCTCATAACTGGCACAACTCACGCCCTCACAAATCTTCTTAGCGAATTCCATCCTTGGCCTCCTTCTCCTGTACTTACCTAACCCCCCCTCACACACACACACTTCCCTCTAATGCTAATTTTACAATAACCTCGTGTCTTAAAACACGTGGCCTAATATTAGTCCATCCCTTCTCTTGGTCAACGTCCTCCATATTGTCAGCTTTTCCTGTATTCTGTTTAGAACTTCCTCGTTACTGATTCTATCCACCTCATCATCTCATTCTCCTATAGCACCACATTTCAAATGCTTCTATTCCTATCCTTTCCCCCAACTCCTATCGTCCACGTTTCGCATCCACATAACGCCACGCTCCATGCGAACATTTTTAACAACGAATTCGTAATATTCACACCTATATTACCCCTAAGTAAATTCCTCATTTTTCCTTGCTATCCTACTCTAGTTATTACGCTGCCTGAGTAGCAGAATTCCTTAACCTCCTTCAAAATGTCCTTGTTTGTGTCACTGTTTTCCCCATGCTACACTCCATACACCTTGGTTCTCCCTCTATTATTAATCCTCATATTGAACTCTTTCTCCAGGACCACGTTCATGCCATTTATTATGGTTTCCCAAGTCTTCTTCTGCGTCCCCCCTAATACTACTGCAATATCATCGGCAAAGCGTGGGATTTTTATTTCTTCTTCTTCTTGCAGTATGATTCCTTTTCCATGTTGACTTTTAAATTGCTTCGTCGCCTGTTTTATCTATAAGTTAAACAGCATGGGTCGTGACAGACTGCTGCTGCTTCATCCTTGTCTTACTCGTTTCTTGATTTCTGCTTGCTTTTCTTGATCTTCTACTCTAATTACTGCTGCCTCTCTTCTGTAGAGGTTATGTGTGTGTGTAAGCCTTCTTTCTCGATATTTTATTCCTCCACACTCCATACCATCATTTTTAGCAATGATTTCCTAATATACACGCTTATATTACCCGAAAGTAAATTCCTCTTCCTGTGCTATCCTTACTCTAGTTTTCACGCTTCCCAAGTAGCGTAAATCCTTGACTTCCGTCAAAATATCTCCTTCCCCAATCTAACAGCCTTCGTTATTCCACTGTTTCCCATACTACACTCCATTACCTTGGTTTTCCACCTCTACTAATCCTCATGTTGAACCTTTTTCTAACACTACAATTATCGTCGGCAGAGCGTAAGGTTTGTTTTTATTTCTTCTCCTTGCAGTATGATTCGTTTTCCATATTCCGTTTTAAAATTCTTCATCGTCTGTTCTATATATAAGTTAAAGGCGACAGACTGCTCCAGCCTTGGCTTACTCCTTCCTTGATTACGGCTTTCTCTTTTCTTGATCTTCTATTCTAATTACTTCCGTAGAGGTTATGTACCAACCTCCGTTCTCGATATTTTATTGCGGAATTCTAACATTTACAATTTGACGGTTACTTAAATATATAAAAAAACCTTATTTGTAATAGAATGATTATTTACGTGCAAGTGTGCATATATATTTTTTTGTTGTTGAATAACCAATCTTTTTTTATTTTTTCAAATAAGATTTCAAAAGTTTTTTTTATTGAAAGACTAGGATAATATAATACTAATTTCAGGTGTAAAGTTATTTAAAAATAATATTATCCATGAAAGGCAAAGCAGCAAAAAAAAGTAACCAATATAAAACTTTTGTCGGAATGTTTTTCTTTCCCATATTTGGTGCACATTTACTTAAACCCTTTTCAAAAATATTTCCATTATAGTGCAATAGGAATCGTCCAAAACATGATGAAAAACCTGAAAACTTCGAATAAAATGAGTAAATAAAGGTACAATACGGTTAATTTATGAGAAAAACAGTTTCAAATTTATTGAAGACGTTTCGTCCACATTTCAGGATTTCATCAAATTTACAGAAACAAAAAAAATAATTTTTAAATCAGACCTCAATGTGAAGAGTGACGAGGCATATATTCTTTAATGTCTGCATTTTACAGGCCTTTACAATACAATTTACTTGTAACAACGTTTCGGCATGTTTCATGCTTCTTCAGGTCTTTTTTCAAAAAATAACAAAAATTTGGTGGAGATCCGAGGCAACAAGTAACACTTCAACTCCTTTCCCACTCCCAACTATTGCCAGACTCTGTCTGGATCAATTTGTTAAAATAATTTTTTATAGTGCCTGAAGAAGAAGCGTCAGATGAGAGACGAAACGTCGTAATGGTTAATACTTCAAATTTAAAAATCACCGACAAAGAGGCTGATTTAACAACTCATTTGTTAGAAATATTATGTATTAGTAAATTATTATTGTATGAGTAAACTTTTTGTTGTAAACTCAAGTCCACTCAAGTGCGAACGGAAGGCGGTATTTGTATTAAAATAATATGCATATTTTTGTGTTGTCAAATTGGCTGCATTGCTGATTTATTTATACTGAATTGTCAAAAAAAGGGCTGGCAGAATAATATTATGATGTCAGGTCTCACCAAAAACATCTTGTAGGGGACTTTTCAAGAAAACTGGAATACTGTGACACTCACTTCCCAACATATTCAATCACTCATGTTATTTGTTATTAATAACAGTAACCTCTTCAGATATGTTACATGACTTTGATATCAGAAGTAAAAACAATTTACACAAGGAAGGAAGGAAGGGAAGTCTCTAACCCTAATACAACAGGGTGTACATTACAATGCCATCTATTAGCATATTTAATAAACTTCCCACCTCCATTAAACAATTAAAAATAAATCCAAACAAGTTCAAATATGAACTAATTAAGTTCTTACTAACTCTGTTGAAGAATTTATGGAGCTGAATGTATCATAGGGTAGATATTTATAATTATGAAAGAACATTATTAGAGCACTAATTTTTTAGTGTAAAAATATTTATCAATTTTATATATATAAGGTACAAATTGTATGTCTTCTGTATAGAACATAAAAAATATCTTATTATAAGTTAAAAATTAATGAATAGTTACAGTATATTTTTTAATATTAATAAAGCAACCTAACTATGTGTATAAAATCTCTGACTCGTGTTCCACATCATCCTTGAAGCTTGTGCTTGCTTCTCTATAGGAGGATCTATGGAATATGATTTTGTACTTATACTCAGATTATTCATTTATTGAACGAGTTTATTCCTCGGCCGCTGCATCTTCTTGTTGTTTTTTATTTTTCTTCTTCTTCGAACAGGACATTGCGTTATTGCGTCACATCCGCTTGAGGTTTTTCGTAACCTGCCAACAGGAAGGAAGTGAAGAAGGACTTGCTCAAACACGCGCTTCAGATTTAGATTTATTGTTGTTTCCATTAATCCTCGATCGAGGAAATGGGATACGTCATACGTTAAAAATTAAAAATGAACGAAAACCCAGGGGTCCCTGAGTTGGAATCCCGGCATGTGCTTGGGGGATGTTTGTGACGTCATGGGTCGCGAGGACCGGGATTAAGGCTGCTGGGGGAATTGAATACGCTGACCGCCACGTGTCACCCCCCAAAAATTTCGGAATGTGTCACGCCAGATGGCAGTCCGCAGCCGCCTCGGTAGGCCCAGGCCCTCAGGCAGGAGGGCTGCTGTTGAGCCATTGGGAGGAGAAGACGAAGAAAGAAAGAATCTATACATTATAAATTATTCTGTACTTTATCAATTCTTCAAATAATTTCTGTCCCATAGGATGAAACCTACCCTTGGCAGCAGTTGTTGAATTCCGTTGGTCCCAATCTCGACATTTCTTGGTGACGATGTCAACCAAACCTACGATATGTTTCTCCTTCCCTCATATATTGTGTCGTATTCAACCAGATATCAGACGTGTGGAGAGAATCATCCCGTCCAGATGTTAAATATCAGCCTAAATTTAACTTACCGTTCCCATTTTATTATGCGCTCATTTATTGAGTGATTTTTCTGCTAAGAGGATGCGGACACATTCAACACCAGTCGTTCTTCATCCTGAATGAGACCAGCGATCACTCTTATCTACCTCCGCTAACATCTCGGGCTCCGCAGGTAATACTCACCGCGATATTTAATTCGTGACAATGGAAATAAAGGCTGTTGCAAGCAGCTCTTGGGATCTTTAGCCGATTAGGAGTGGCCCTTGACCCATCGATTCTCCTCCGGTGCCTAACCGGGTTGTTGTGACGGTATCAAGAACGTTGGTGCCTGTGACGTGACGCTGACCACTACGCCACATGAGTTATTATCCTCTTCAACTACCTTCCCCCCCCCCCCCCCAACTCTCGCTGTCTGTTTCCAACAACTCCAAAAGCTCTGCACAAACATTTCATCCCCATCCAGCCACGCAGGCCTCTCACTTCCGTCCACAACCATACAATATGTTTTAAAATTTAAACCAGTGTACCATAAAATTCAAAAAGTAGTCTACATTTAAAATTGTACACATATGTGACTTGCCAAACACTACTTTCCATTTACCTCAGGGACGTCCCCTCTCTTGCCAATGTTAAAAATAAACATTCAATTATTTATAGGTTAGTTACGGTAACGTTACGGCAAGCGTGTGTCGAAGGAAGATTCTACTCTGCTCTTCTGCTTGCCCACGATTCAGAACGCCACAAGAACGATTCAATATCCTTCTTCTCAAGTACACGTCAATGATGGAAAGAGGTGTTTGGTACCACCGCCGTGTGATGTCACACAGTGACGCAATAAATGTAGGCCCTTCGTTACAGTCTCGTAGAGTAACGTTTGTAAGGCGCTTCGGGTAATACTGTTATAATTATTACTTCTGGTGTTTAATTGAAAATATATTTTTTGATTTCTTATTTTAATCAGGATATTTAGCCTCAAACAATTGCCGATACTCCTGATTTGCTTAACATGGAGATGCGTGAAGAAGAAATGTATTTACAGTTGGAGATCATCTGTTTAAGATAAGCTTTTGCTCAAAATGACTGATACACCTCACCTAATGTAACAAGTTTGATCTGTATACGTGACGAGTTACTTAAACTCCTAATAATATTATTTCATTGCTGGTCATTTTCTTCTTTACTTTAAAATGCAGAGATGACTACGTTTGTTACTTTTCCAAAACTTTTGAATCTCGTATTCAGTTTATGTAAAATTATTATAGCGTTATTAAATTTCACCAGTTTGTCATTGGAGTCAAACAAGTTTCCTGCCCAGTCAACTGAAATTGCAGGTACTTGTAAAATCGGATGATGGTAAAATATTGAATGCTTATGGAGTATAAATTTATTCATTCGCATACTAAACCCAACAAAGTGTAAAAGCGGGAAATTAAGAATTGGTTCATTAAACTTGTTAAACTAAACAATGTATAAATCGAGTAATCATATTATCTGATTTAATATCATAAAAATAAAAACGCAAAGAATGGCCAAAAGTCGGTAATGGAAACATTTCATTAGAAAAGTTTTCGACTCCCCAACCATAAGGCACCTTCGCAGTTCTTTCTACAAAAAATTTATACAGTTATATACAAATAGCTGAACATAAATTAATAGTTAAAATTGATATCAAGCAGTACTTACATGTCAAAGATTCCAGAATGCACAAGTAAATCACAATAATAATACAGAGTCACATATAATTTAAATTTTCATGATCTGTTTTTACATTGAATTAAGATTTGGTCTCATGTGTAGCATTTCCCTCATGAATGTTGAATAATAATTTCTTTGTACATCATTCGAATCACTCCTGTGGTCTTTAAGTATACATATTTTGTTATAACAGATTATTTATCTATCGGCTGAGAAATTTTCCTTGATTCTTGTTTGGAAGCTTGCGCTTGGTCTGACAAATATAACAACCTTTGCAGTCCAAAACTGAATTTTATATACTAAACATTGTGTTTATCAAAGTCATTTATACAATCTTTCACAATATTTTAAATTTTTAAAAGATTGTATAAATATAACCTTAATGCTGTAACTGGCTAACAAGTTAATTAATGTACAATATATTTTCTCAAAACATGGTAAAATAATGAAGCCCAAATCTTTATTATTATTATTAGTTGTAGGTGAAATATTTTTTAAAGTCAAATAATTTAATCTACTTCTAATATATCTTCTATTAATCTAATAAAATAAAAAGTTTTTTTTTTTACGAATTTGCTTTGTGGAATTTCTAGGGAGATAATTCAACGGCCGTTGTATACCAATTTGAAAGCCATTGTTCTTTATGCTGTCTGGGGATGTATTTTAAACCAATTAAAAAATAGTGTATTCATATAACTAAATATAGTTACTTCACGAATTTTTTTAATGAATTATTTCCAATTCATAAGTAAATTTTAAAGTAGTGTGAAAGTTAAGAAAAGTATTACATTTAAATTTGAGAAGTAATGCAAAAAGTATCCTCAACATATCTCGCATAAGGGTTGAAAAATCTTTAAAAGAAATAAAAGAATGTTCCAAATCTCACATCACAATTTCTTTAACAACCATTAATCTGATAGTAAAATTAAAAAAAAAAATTAAAATTCAAAATTAAATTGATTTAAGTTAAAATACCACGCAGTGGAATATTAGTTAATTTATAAAGTATATGACACCTGTTTTTAATACCTTAAATTCTTAAAGTAAATATTGTAACTAATTAAATACAGATACATCTTCCAAAGACAGCCAAATGTGGAATACAGTGAGTTTAAGTTGTCTAATTTATTAATAACAACAGTGACCTGAGCTTCATTATTCAACTCTGTGATAAATACATTGTAAATAAATTTTGAATTGTTATGTGAACAGGTCTGAATCTTTCTCATTAACTATAAAAGTCATTTGGATAAAAAAAAAAACAGGATGAATTGAAAAGGAAGGAGAAAAATAGTTGTATGAGTAAGATTTTACTATTAATATTTTAGTCGGGTCACATTATTTCATTTAGGTAAGCAAACTAAAATAGAAGATATATATCAACAATATTTAGTATATATGACCTTGAAAGTAATCAATTTGAACCAAACTATATTTATCATATTCACTTAATAGTCTTTACAATATTATAAATACAAACTGTTAAAAATAATATCACATTGATCCAAGTAAACTTACATATATAATTAAACAAAATAACTTACGCTTTGTAACAACATTTGGGAAATCTTCAGGTGCAACTACAAAGATTATAAAAAAATATTTATATTAAAAGTTATTAAATAATAATAATAATTGAAATGTTGATTAAAATGGACCAAATCAATACAAGTCCACCTCCAAGAGCAGCTTCAACCCGACAATGTGATACAAGAATACAGAGCGACAAATTTACTACAGACAGCTAAACCTTCTTATACTATTAAAGGGGAGTCGCCTGTTTCAGGTTCAATCTCATGAAGCCTGTTAACCTCTAAATAATTAGTAAAAGCTAAGAAGTTAAGAATATGTTCAGTAAGCAATTAAACTAATTAATGCATAAATTAAACGAGGAGAAGAAATAAAAAGCCTAAGATTTGCTAGGGTTTTTTTTTGTGGTTTTGGGGGAGTCAGAAGGAGATTTAGAAACCATAAAAAAATTACAGGCAGCAGTAATTTAGAATAGAAGATCAAGAATAGAAAGCTGTAATCAAGAAAGAAGTAAGACGAGGATGCAGCAGTCTGTCGCCCATGTTGTTTAACTTATATATAGAACATGTGATGAAGAAAGTGAAAACGGAATATGGAAAAAGGAATCATATTGCTAGGAGATGAAATAAAAACTTTACGCTTTGACGATGATATTGTAGTATTAGGAGAGTCAGAAGGAGACTTGGAAACCATAATAAATGACATGAACGTGGTCCTGGAGAAAGACTTAAATATGAGGATTAATAGAGGGGAAACCAAGGTAATGGAGTGTAGTATGGGAAACAGTGGAATAACAAAGGCTGTTAGATTGGGAAGGGATATTTTGACGGAAGTTAAGGAATACTACTACTCCTTAACTTCCCTCCAAATACCACTTCCCAATCTAACAGCCTTTGTTATTCCAATGTTTCCCAAACCACGGTCCATTGCCTGGGTTTTCCCTTCTATTAATCCTCATATTGACCTCTTTCCCCAGGACTCCGTTCATGCCAATTATTATGGTTTCCAATCCCACGTGTTTTCTTAATCTTCAAATGTAATTAACGTAGATCCGGTTTTTTTTTCTTATCCTGTCTTCTAAAATTAGACACAAAGTCAATATTGAGTCTCTAGTCCCTATATTCTTCCTTAAACCAAATTAATCTTCACCCAACTTGCATTTTAATTTCTTTAAAACTACCCAAAGACTTTGATTGCTTAAAGATGCTTGGTTATGCTAATTGTGTAATCAAGTATGGTTTATTATCAATAAGATAGACTTGGGACAAAACTGAAGTTTTCTTTTTAACATCATATTGTTTATTTATGAGAATAGAAATTTATTATTATTATTATTAATGATCATAGAATGATAATTATCATGTTGGAGTAGCAAGTCATTAAGACCACTCAGCTTGTATCTCCTTAGGGCAAGCCATTTATAATATATATTTAATTCTAAATAAAAGTTGGTCCTTGGTCATTATTTTAGTTGACAAAATATTAAATGCTTTACTTAGTAAACAATGCAACCAACACATGAGCTCGAAAATTACTAACGCTCATAATTTCCATTCTTAATGATATTCAGCCAGAATATCTTACATTTTCATTCGTCTATAATGACGATTTATTAATTCCCTTTTAACCAGAGAATTTACGGAACTTTGAGCAAATGTAATTCTGTCATCATTTACTTGTAGTAGTTTTTGTGTCTGTATGTTGGTACAGTGCTTCATCCTGGTATTATTGATCGTAACTTTAATTGAGATATTGCCTTGGGCGATCAGCCATTATAAAAACAACAATTATTTCGTAAAGTTTCGATTAAGGACGAAGTGACTGTTAGGTAAAAATTAACTAATGTGAAATTATTTTACAGTGGGAATTTGTGAACAACAAAATATATCTAATTATGTCTATTATTAAAGGAAGAATTTAGCTTTCGGAACTACGACTTCATGTAAGTGATTTGAAAGTTGTTTTCGATATTCATAATCTACGATAATGTATTTTGTTTTATTATTTTTTAATGCAGTAATTTATTTTTTTAGGCTGTCTACAACTAAGCGTTATTTAGTATTGATCAGCTTCTATCTTTAAAAAAAAAATATCAGAAATTATTATTCATCAGTATTCTTGTGAAATTGTTTTACAGTAGGAACTTCAAAAAATATATCCAATTGTGTTCATTATTATAATATTACGGATTTTCCTTTGGTAATTATTTTGAAAGTTCTTTTAAATATTCCAAAAATTGAATAATGTGTTTTGTTTTATTATTTTTAATGCCATAATTCATTTCTACAACAGTAAAGTATCCACATCTATCTTAAAAATGTACACATAATTATGTCCTGGAGAAAGAGTTCAATGTGAGGGTTAATAGAGGGGGAAAAGCAAGGTAATGGAGTGTAGTATGGGAAACAGTGGAATAACAAAGGGTGTTAGATTGAGAAGTGATATTTTGACGGAATTTAAGGAATTCTGATACTTGGGAAGCGTAATAACTAGAGTAGGATAGCGAGGAAGAGGAATTTACTTACAGGTAATATAAGTGTGAATATTAGGAAATCGTTGCAAAAAATGTTGGTATGGAGCGTGGCGATTTATATGGGTGCAAAACATGGACAATAGGAGTTGGGGAAAGGAAAAGAATAGAAGTCATTGAAATGTAGTGCTGTAAGCGAATGCTGAAAATCAGATGGGTGGATAGAATCACAAACGAGGTAGCTCTAAACAGAACAGGGGTAAAGCGAACAATATGGAGGACGTTCAGTAAGAGAAGGGGTAGATTAATAGGCCACGTTTTAAGACACGAGGGTCTTGTAAAATTAGCATTAGAGGGAAGTGTGTGTGTGGAGTAAGAACAGAAGAGGGAGGCAAAGGATGGAATACGCTAAGCAGATTAGGGAGGATGTGAGTTGTGCTAGTTATAAGGAAATTAAAATGATTGCGCAAGATAGGTTAGCATGGAGGGTTGCAACAGACCAGTGGGAGGACTGAATACCACAACAACAACAATCAAGGCAAAGTAAACTATCAGAAATTATTCATCAGTTTGCTTCAATTTTTTTATTTGTTGATTTAACTCAAAAATTATGAAAATTATTAGACACAAAAATGATGGGTGGTATGAAGTAAATTAGAGGAAATTCTATGGTTCCTTTCTGAAGAAAATGACTGTAAGTTTTATTTTGGGATGTAAAAGAATATCGTAATTAACGCGGACAAGGCTTTTACGTGCAAAATGTTCTTGAAACTGTTGTTATATGTTTTACCATAAATGCTTTGTTTTTTAAAAAAATTAGCCTTGGTATTGAGTAATGCAGAATAATTTTCGTGTTTAACAAAATACATTACAAGATTTTTTTTTGCAGTTTTATTAATTGGATTGGACTGACTAAGACTAACTAATATTTCAAACTGCAAAGAAATCTGTTCATCTCCTGAAACTTAGTATAGGATTAAGTGGCATGAGTCTGAACGCTCTTTAAAAGAATAAATAAACCTACCAAATGCAGTCTGATCAGTTGCATGTGACTCGAGGTGATTAAGACCAACTCTAAATTTTGAAGAGAAATTCAGAGGAGGGCTTCCCAGAAATATTAGGCTGCATGTGACAGACACGTATTTCCATGTTTCTCCCCCCATCAGTTGCTAAAAAATTATTTTCTGCACCCCTACTCTTGATTTTAGAATTCTATTCACTTAGAACCACTAAGGCTCATAATTATGAGTTAACTGAAGAATCTATTTGCACTTTTTCTTACCAACAATTTTGTTTAAAGAGAAGCTACGACTCCATTCGTAGAGATTATCAGCGACGTGGAGCGTGTAAGTGTGACTTGCAGAACTTGTAATGCAAAAGCCGGACTGCCATGGTTGGGAGAAAGACGAATAAAACTAAGAGTGCCGTGGCAACTACGGTTTGTTAAGTGTATCTAGGTCTTCACTGAATTGCAGCACTGGAAGATAATCGTTTATTTCTACAATCACAGAATGTCACCAACGCTGTGCTATTTATGTTGAGACTCGTGGGACCGTTAACTATAACTCAAATGACGAGACTTTTACTGTATATTCTTGGTATATTGTAATGAATAATTAATTTCTTCATTCATTTATCCATCTTTTTAATATAAAAAAGAGGAATACACATTTTGAGGTACAATTTCAAAACAACATTTTATGTATTCTTATCTCAGGGCCATTCATTGTGGGGAGAGAAAATTCTCATAGTGGAAATTTATGAATAAAGTTTTCACAGAAAGTTCATATATAAATGGTTTGTTTTTATCTTTGGATGTCCAGAATGAGACCACGGAAGTGTCTCTGCTTCTCACGGGGTTTGGCTTATTATACTCTTTGCACTTTTACTGCTGATAAATCACTTCACATTTTTATAATCTTGTTGTACCAACCCATATCAAATATTATTCATCAAGACATTCAAACACATTTTCTTACCAACTTACCTCGAACCAACAATTTTGTTTCAAGAGAAGCTACGATTCCATTTGTATAAATTTCTATTACGTATGCTTTGCTATCCAAAGAGCTATGGTAACAACAATTAACTTTTTCTCCCCTTAAATTTGTATGAGATTCCACGTGCTGTTCATCCACATCTCTTTTACTCAGGATTCTCTTTCCCTTTCAATGGACAAAGAAATCTTTCCATCATAGTTGATAGTCAGCAGGTTGACTTCCCCTTCTTCGGGAAGGCTTCTTAAGTTGACCTGTCAATGGCACAGACCAACATTATGAGAGGAGTGGTGAATTGTCTTTAATGGTATAAGAAAGAGACTATTCTAATGTTTTAATGAACATTAAACAAATTTTTAGATACAATAAAATTCTAAGCATGTCAAACAAAAGTTTCTACTAAATTTTTTTCAATAAACAGAATTCTTGCATCATGTATATGCATACTTTCTAACTTTTTATTGCCGATGTTTACTAATATATATACATATACATCATTGTTTTCTCATTATAGGTGGTACAAATATATTTCATAAGTCCAGAACTGCAGTTTCACATCAGCATATTTAAAAAGAAGACCTTCTGTAAGAAAACTAACATCAAAGTATTGTGAGTGATTCATTATGCTCAGCAAGAAATAATTTAACAAGACACATCAGGATTCATACAGGTGACGAGCTTAGTCATTTAGTATCAAACAGAATTCATGCTGGAGATTGTGTTGTTGAACACTAATTTAGTTACAACAAGATTCACACGAGTGATAAACCATATGAAAGTGTTGAGTGTGATAAAAATGTTTTCACCTATTGTAATATAAGCAAACACAGTGAGTAAGAAAACAGTCTCAATAAAAGGTAATTTAAAGAAACGCAGTATGAATGACCTCAATGAGAAGCCATACAAGTGTCTTGAGTGTGGCACAGCCTTGTCAAGAAGATATAATTTAGTTCAACACCTGAAGATCCACACTGGTAAAAAATCTTACAAATGTGCCGAGTGTGATGCATCCTTCGCTCAAAGAAATGATATTATTGCCCACATGACTATTCATACTGGCGAGAAACAATTTAAATGTCTTGAATGTGGTTCAACATTCACACGAAGTTATAATTTAAGCCAACACAAAAAGCGTCACTTTGGTAAAAAGTCATTCAAATGTTCTGAATGTGATCAAGCTTTCGCATTCAAACGTGATTTATACAAACACAAGAGTTTTCACGGTCCTATAAACGCATTTGCATGCGTTGAGTGTGAAATAGCATTCACACATCACAATTGTTTATTTCTACACATGAAGATGCACGTTGGTGACAAACCATATGTATGTTTTGTATGTTTTCAAAATTTCTCACAAAAAAATTATTTAGATATGCACATGACGATGCACACAACTTGAAAGCCATCCAAATATGTTGAGTATTTTAAAACCTCACAGCAATATCATTCAAATACAGATGTGGTAATTTGCACAATTACGTACAATAAGTATGTGTTGAATGGTGTAAGTCTTTTCTCAATATCGTTAACAGTGTGTTTACATTATTGAATTACATTTGACAATTATATTCTTAAAATACACTTTGATTTATAAATAAATATAAGAATATATAATTTTTAATGTTTTCATTTCTATTTTGATATTCAGCCTGTGCTTTCATTTTTGTATCATAGTACTTTTAGAACAGGATTTTAGAAAACATAATAAATGACATGAACGTGGTCCTGGAGGAAGAGTATAACTTGAGGATTAATTTAGGAAAAACCAAGGTGATGGAGTGTAGTGGAATAACAAAGGCTGTTCGATTGGGATATTTGGAAGAAGTTAAGGAATTGTACTACTTGGGCAGCATAATATCTAGAGTAGGATAGCACACGCAAGAAAGGCTCTTTGAAAATAGAAAGATTTACAGGTAGCGTAAGTATGAGTATTAGGAAATCATTAATAATGATGGTATGTAGTGTGTGTTATATGGATCCAAAAAGTGGACAGTAGAAGTTGCAGATAGGAAAATAATAGAAGCGGTTGAAGTATAGTACTATTGAAAAGCGAGGTGGGTGGATAGGGTAACTAACCAGAAACTTCTGAGAAGAGAGAACAATATGGAGGACTTTGAAGGGATACATGAATAGGTCATGTTTTGAGAAATGAGAGTCTTGTATTATTAGCATTAGAGGGAAGTTTGTGGGGTAAGAACAGAAGAGGGAGGCCAAGGATTGAATAAACGAAGCACATTAGGGAGGATTTGAGTTGTGCTAGTTATAAGGAAATTAAAATGATTGCGCAAGATAGGTTAGCATGGAGGGTTGCAACAGACCAGTGGGAGGACTGAATACCACAACAACAACAATCAAGGCAAAGTAAACTATCAGAAATTATTCATCAGTTTGTTTCAATTTTTTTTATTTGTTGATTTATCTCAAAAATTATGAAAATTATTAGACATAAAAATGATGGGTGGTATGAAGTAAATTAGAGGAAATGCTATGGTAATGTTGAGATTATTTATTTGTCAACAAATATTTACTATGTTGTCTGTAATTTTTTATAGTTTAGCTTTCTTAATATTAACTATTAAAATGTTTATCTTGCAATGAGATTCATTTTCATTGATCGCAATTATATAACTTGTGTGGAACACAATCTCCTTTCTGAAGAAAGTGACTGTAAGTTTTATTTTGGGATGTTAAAGAATATCGTAATTAACGCGGAAAAGGCTTTTACGTGCAAAATGCTCTTGAAACTGTTGTTATATGTTTTACCATAAATGCTTTGTTTTTTAAAAAAATTAGCCTTGGTATTGAGTAATGCAGAATAATTTTCGTGTTGAACAAAATACATTACAAGAATTTTTTTTTTGTAGTTTTATTAACTGGATTGGACTGACTAAGACTAACTAATATTTCAAACTGCAAAGAAATCTGTTCATCTCCTGAAACTTAGTATAGGATTAAGTGGCATGAGTCTGAACGCTCTTTAAAAGAATAAATAAACCTACCAAATGCAGTCTGATCAGTTGCATGTGACTCGAGGTGATTAAGACCAACTCTAAATTTTGAAGAGAAATTCAGAGGAGGGCTTCCCAGAAATATTAGGCTGCATGTGACAGACACGTATTTCCATGTTTCTCCCCCCATCAGTTGCTAAAAAATTATTTTCTGCACCCCTACTCTTGATTTTAGAATTCTATTCACTTAGAACCACTAAGGCTCATAATTATGAGTTAACTGAAGAATCTATTTGCACTTTTTCTTACCAACAATTTTGTTTAAAGAGAAGCTACGACTCCATTCGTAAGTTTCTACTAACTTTTTTTCAATAAACAGAATTCTTGCATCATGTATATGCATACTTTAAACTTTTTATTGCAGATGTTTACTAATATATATGCATATACATCATTGTTTTCTCATTATAGGTGGTACAAATATATTTCATAAGTCCAGAACTGCAGTTTCACATCAGCATATTTAAAAAGAAGACCTTCTGTAGGAAAACTAACATCATAGTACTGTGAGTGATTCATTATGCTCAGCAAGAAATAATTTAACAAGATTCATACAGGTGACGAGCTTAGTCATTTAGTATCAAACAGAATTCATGCCGGAGATTGTGTTGTTGAACACTAATTTAGTTACAAGATTTACACGAGTGATAAACCATATGAAAGTGTTGAGTGTGATAAAAATGTTTTCACCTATTGTAATATAAGCAAACACCATGAGTAAGAAAACAGTCTCAGTAAAAGGTAATTTAAACAAACGCAGGATAAATTACTTCAATGAGAAGCCATACAAGTGTCTTGAGTGTGGCACAGCCGTGTCAAGAAAATATAGTTTAGTTCAACACATGAAGATTCACACTGGCGAAAAATCTTACAAATGTGCCGATTGTGATGCATCCTTCGCTTCAAGAATTGATATTATTGCCCACATGACTATTCATACTGGCGAGAAACCATATAAATGTCTTGAATGTGGTGCAACATTCTCACGAAATCATAATTTATGCCAACACAAAAAGCGTCACTTTGGTAAAAAGTCATTCAAATGTTCTGAATGTGATCAAGCTTTCGCATTCAAACGTGATTTATACAAACACAAGAGTGTTCACGCTCCCATAAACGCATTTGCATGCGTTGAGTGTGAAATAGCATTCACACATCACAATTGTTTATTTATACACATGAAGATGCACGTTGGTGACAAACCATATGAATGTTTGGTGTGTTTTCAAACTTTCTCACAAAAAAATTATTTAGATATGCACATGATGATGCACACAACTTGAAAGCCATTCAAATATGTTGAGTATTTTAAAACCTTCTCATAGCAATATCATTAAAATACAGATGTGGTAATTTGCACAATTACGTACAATAAGTATGTGTTGAATGGTATAAGTCTTTTCTCAATATCATTAACAGTGTGTTTTATTGTGTGTTTACATTATTGAATTACATTTGACAATTATATTCTTAAAATACACTTTGATTTAT
The DNA here is from genome assembly GCA_034510155.1 of Eucriotettix oculatus. Classification (NCBI taxonomy): domain Eukaryota; kingdom Metazoa; phylum Arthropoda; class Insecta; order Orthoptera; family Tetrigidae; genus Eucriotettix; species Eucriotettix oculatus. The sequence continues at coordinate 7,582,640 of CM067376.1, read as the reverse complement.
AAATAAATATAAGTCTATATAATTTTAATGTTTTCATTTCTATTTTGATATTCAAACCGTGCTTTGATTTTTGTATCGTAGTACTATTAGAATAGGATTTTAGAAAACATAATAAATGACATGAACGTGGTCCTGGAGGAAGAGTATAACTTGAGGATTAATTTAGGAAAAACAAAGGTGATGGAGTGAAGTATGGGAAACAGTGGAATAACAAAGGCTGTTAGATTGGGATATTTGGGAGGATGTGGCGACGTAGTTGTAGTATGGAGGATGGAATCTGACTAGTTTAAGGACTGATTACCACAACAACAATGCCTGTACTATCCTATTCTTTATGTAAACTATACTCCTAGCATCCCTATTTATATTAAAAAGTACTTCTTGCTCAATGGATCTATTATTTCACCTTGGTTTCCACAAACACTTTAAACTGTACAGTCTCACTGCTGTTGAAGTCACAATCCTTAAAAGATTATATTTTGATAGACTTGTCCATTTAGTTACAATGTTTAGGTTAGAGAAGAACATAATTTAGTATATAATGGTCCTGTTAAATGATCTTTTAGAAGCACACTGTCCGCATCGGGTATGATCGGATTTAGTTTCGTCCAAGAAACCATGGTACAGAGAGTACACTTGAGCTCAAAGCAGTTAGTGTTACATCTACTTTCATAAATTACATGCTTCTGTAAATTAACATATTCTATGAACTTCAATTAAATATTTCAAACAGGATGTAAACTCATGGCAGTATGATGATAAATACCAAAGATTTTCTTAAATCATATTTTTTCCCACATTTCAAGTAACCATGGCATATTTCAAACTACTTTGGCCTAAGATAAACTTATAAAACCATATGATAAGATTTTGTAATCATTATAATTGAATTAAATTTTTTGTCATTTCCAAAGGGTGAGAATTTTTGATAAACTCGGTTCCGTGTGTATTTTAAATTTTATTCTGTTTTAATTGTATGCTTTTTGACATCACAATAAAATTGTGAATCTGTTTAAAATACAATTTTAAGTTTATAATTTATCTTCTGGGTTGAATGAACATATTGTAAATGGCTAGAGATTGTAGGGGAGTGAGTGGTGAAGTCACAGTCAGATATCCGTAAGTAGGTGTAAAGGGATAAGCATCTACAAAATGGCAAGTAAGAAGAGATTCACATAGTTTCACTGCATGTGTCTCTGTCTGTTAATAAGGGGGAATAGGAAGGCCTGACAATACACTCCATGATGCTTAAATCACATTAGTGTCTGGTTAAATGCTGTACCTGGGATATTTTCTGAATAAATTGTCATAATTGATTTTAAATGACTCACAGCAATCTTATTACAAATGATGTGATGATACCCGTACGTCTTATACAGAAACTGTACCTGCAAACCAGTCTACAATCAATTCCAGTCTCGTCCTGCGCAACATACCACTTGTTTCACCTTTCTGTGTCTAACTGTTGGAGAGTCGTTTCTGAAGCAGCCTGTTTTGTAGTGGACAGGAAAAAGCTGGTTCGTTGTGGAAATTCTGTGTCCAAGTGGCATCCCACAAGGCTCAGTCCTTGAGCCCACACCCTTCATAGTATGCAAAACAGACAATACATACTTATCAGGGAACGCTGGGCTGATGATGCCACAGTCATTACTGGAGAAGCAGTTACAGAGACAGTCTGAACCCGCTGTATGGGTTGGTTCCAGGCAAACGGAATCCTCCAAAACCAAGAGGAAGCACAACAAGCAGGCTGTGTTCTCCCTCGAACCAATCCAAAGAGGCCTCAGTGAAGAGTCACATCAGTCCATGGAGATCGTAACATAATATGGATTCCTCGCACTGCTGCTGCTTTGTTCAAATTGCTATCGGGGATAAATTTCCAGCCAAGAAGAAAGACTAAGAGAAGAATTACCTTCTGACAAACCAAGTACTGTCTGTTTTGCTCTGTCCTGTAGTCGGATGAAGGTACCGCACTCTTAGCATCGTGACCAACACCCTACCATGCCAAAAATATATCATACAATAAGTCGGTGCATAGTGTTGAATTAATTAAACTAAATGAAGATGATTGGTTGTGCTAATTTTGTAATACAAGTGTTGTTTATTATTATCATAAAAACAGCCTTCTAGAAAACCTAAAGTTTGCTTAACATTATCTTGTTTTTGGCTAAAAATTTATTGCAATTAATGATAATAATCACGAGTATCGAGTCGTTTTGACCACTCTGCTTGTATCTCCTTAAGGCAAGCCAATTGTAATATATAAATGATTTCACTCTAAACGAACGTTGGCCATTATCCATTATTTCAAGCGACATACTCAATAATTTCATTATCTTTCCACGCAATAAACACTACAACAAGTACATAAGTTCGAAGACTCGTAATTTGCATTTTTATTAATGCTGAGCCAACATATTTATTTATCATTAATCATGGATTTATTAATTTATTTTTTAAACAGGGGATTTATGAAATATTGGACAACTGTAATTCCTTCTTCATTAGTTTGTTTGTGTCAGAATGTTGGTAAAATGCTTTCATCGTAATAACGTACTGTATTGAAAATCAAACGACTGTTCGAAATTATTTTGCAGTGGGAATTGTGTACTTCAAAACACAACTAATTATGTTTATTATTCTAGGACGAATTTTGATTTTGTAAGTACAACTTATTTTAAGTTTTTTTCCCAAAATTTTTAACGCAATATTTAATTTCCTGAGCCTGTCTACACAACTAAGTGTTATTTAATATTTATCAGCATCTATCTTAAAAATATACTCATTACGATGCAAATTAAACTATAAGAAATTATTCGTCAGTAAGTTTGATTTCTTTTTGTTTGTTGATTTAACTCAATAATTACTTTAATTTTTCTTCAGAACGGTGAATTGGCCATGATCTGTGTAAATTTTACTGTTGAGCCTTTCAGGTATTGCAAGTGGATCACAAATTGGAGAAGGACTCGGGAACAAGGCATTTGCTGATTGAAATAGGAATTTTTTTTAAAAGAGTCTGTCAAAAATAGTAAGTTGAGAAGTAAGAAACTAATATGAAGTTCTATTTTCATGCAACTTCAGATTAATTAGACATGTTTCACATTTTATCCAGTATATACGAAATAAGAAAAATTAACAATTCAAAAGGTGCAAATTTAACAAATATTTATTACTTAGATTTATTGTTGTTTCCATTAGTCCTCGATTAATAACAAATATTTTTAAGAACAACATAGGGCACATAATTAATTACAAATAATCTTCAAATAAATAAATAAAAATAAAAAGTGTATCGTCTAAAGTCACACTACACAAACACAAGAGAGCAGAAACACACAATGGGGTTGGACCAGACAATAACATATAACAAATAAAAAGAGCATAAAGTACAGAACTATGTAGTAGGTGATATTTTACAAGACAATGCATTCAACATTTTTCTAGAACGGATGAAATCTTCGCGGTTAACCAACCAGGTCAGGTGTTTAAAAGAACACAACGTTTCTGCCGCCGTCTTCAGGCCAGAAGATGGCCACAGAAACGTTGTGTTCTTTTTAAATACCTGACCTGGTTGGTTAACCGTGAAGATTTCATCCGAATTATTCACCGGGAAAAGTCTACGTTCATTAATTTTTCTAGAACCTTAATTTTAAATATTAGGGGGGACGATTAAGAAAATCCTGTGTTGTCTACAGTGTCACAGATGATTCATGGCATGGAATTTTGATAGTTAGCTATTAAAATGAGTTTATTTCTTCTTTTTTTTTAATGGGATAATAATCAACTTCATTGACCTCAGTTACAAAACTTGTAGTCATACATTTTGCTGTAAAAAGATTCATTGAAAGTTCTTTCTTGTGCCATGTAAAAGAAATCAGTAATTAGCGTGGACAAGGCTGTTGGTTATGGGGGTGTTTTGCTTCCGTGTTACGAATGAAATTACACCTTTGAGCTACAATTGTAAACTTGAGTTTGTTTATATTGAAGTAATTGACAAGAACTGTGCAACGCCTTCACTCTTGTTGCTTTTACATGCGAAATGCTCTCGAAGGCGCGATTCTACATTTTGCCAGAAACACTTAATTGAAATTTAAAATTAACCGCCATAGGGTTGAATAATGCAGAATAGTTCCACAAACAATCCTACCTTTTGGTTAATAATTTAAAAACAAGGCGTGATGACAGTAAAGCAAACTAAATAATTTAAAAAATTATAAAATCCAAAATAGTTTACATTGCTCCATGAATGCAACATATATTATCTGCTGCATGTCAGAAATGGGAGTTTCCATTTGTTATTCTTATTACAGTGTCTTCTTGTTCTCACCCCACACACACACTTCCCCCTCTAATGTTAATTTTACAAGACCCTCGCGTCTCAAAAAAACGTGGCCTATTAATCTACCCTTGCTATGTTATAATCGTACATTACACCCGAGGAAGTACCATAGCTTTACTTTCATTAAATTGTTTCAGCCTTGTTGGCCATTTTATTGCTTCACATCAGTAAGCATCAACTGTATTGCACCAACAGCCACAAAAAATGGGGATGACATTCTTTCTGTCTCCGTCACCCCCCGTAAAGAAAAGAACATCCGTGATTAATCCACAACTACAATTATCAGTTGTTGTTGTTATTATTAAATTTCAGAACAAATCTTATCAATCTGCGTTCAAGAAGCTGATTCATAAAAAAAATATATATATAGGGAAAATTCATAAACACGTACAATAATTTTAACATAATAAAAATAAATATGTTATCAGAAAATATTTTTAAAAAAATAAAAACTGAAGTTGTACATATACAGGCAGCTGTAATTAGATTAGAAGATGAAGAAAAGAAAGCTGTAATCAAAAAAAGGAGTAAGACAAGGATGGAGCAGTCTGCCGCTGTTTAACTTACATATGGAACAGGCGATGAAGAATGTTAATATGGAAAAGGAATCATACTGCAAGGACAAGAAATAAAAACCTTACCCTTTGTCGACGATATTTGTAGTATTAGGGGGAGTCAGAAGAAGACTTGGAAACAATAATAAATGGCATTAACGTGGTCCTGGGGAGAAAGAGTTCAGTATAAGGATTAATAGAGGGAAAACCAATGTGACAGAGTGTAGTTTGGGAAACAGTGGAATAACAAAGGCTGTTAGATTGGGAAGGGAAATTTTAACGAAAGTTAAGGAATTCTGCTACTTGGGAAGCGTAATAACTAGAGTAGGATAGCACAGGATAGCAAGGAAGAGGAATTTACTTAGGGGTAATATAAGTGTGAATATTAGGAAATTGTTGCTAAAAATGTTGGTATGGAGCGTGGCGTTATATGGGTGCGAAATGTGGACAATAGGAGTTGGGGAAAGGAAAAGAATAGAAGCCGTTGAAATGTGGTGCTATAGGAGAATGCTGAAAATCAGACGGGTGGATAGAGTAAGTAACGAGGAAGTTCTAAACAGAATAGGGGAAAAGTAAACATTATGGAGGATGTTCAATAAGAGAAGGGATAGATTAATAGGCCACATTTTACGGCACGAGGGTCTGGTAAAATTATTATTAGTGTGTGTGGGGTAAGAAGAGAAGAGGAGGCCAAGGATGGAATACGCTGAGCAGATTAGAGAGGGTATGAGTTGTGCTAGTTGTGAGGAAATGAAAAAGCTTGCACAAGATAAGTTAGCATAGAGGGTTGAGCATCAGACCAATCTTAGGACTGAATACCACAACAACACACGTATTAAATTAATTTAACAATGGCAGTTGGTTAAAATGTAACAAATCTCAATTATAGTGAAAGCTAATCAAAATTCAATAGTAACAAAAAGACTGCATAAAATGGGAAAATAAAGCATTTTTATCTGTCCAAATTATGTATTGTATATACTTCGGCCATACAAATATCAATACAGTATTTCCTGTAACATTGACTTGAAAAGATTACAAGAAGAACATCAGACACGTATCACAAAAATATTAATTAACAGACAGACTGACAACTTCCTGTCAGGAAACTAATTATTCTGCTTATTACAAAAAAAATACTTTTTTACCTATAACAGGACTTCTTCAGGTGTAATAAATATTTGTATATAAATTTTTATGGTAACAATTGTAAATTACAAAATAGGTTAATATTAATAATGAGCCTGTCAAAAAAGCTTGGCAACAAAAAAATTATTTATAACTTTACTTTCCTCGCATAATATGCGACATAAATTGATAGATCATTATGGTATTGTCATTGTTTTCAAGCCATTTAACTGTCTAAGTTTATTTGGTAATATTAATAATAATATAGAAAAACAGAATGGTGTTTGTAAACTTATTTGGAAAATTTGCAAAATTTGTTAATGAACACTTAAAGACTTTTATTAATCTAACAGCCAAAAATTCCTCAATTGTATCCAAATCACAAATTTGATTGGAACAATGATGAAAAAAATTAGGTTTTTTTTCAATATTTATGAGTGAGATGTTACATTCCAGTTCTACACCAACAGGTGCAAATGTGGGCCAAATTTGTGATAATCTGTTGATAGAATAATTAGGACTTTTCCTTTTTTTGTGTTACACTGTAATTGACATATTACAAAATAAAGCACGCTGCGTGAGCGTGAAATACAGTCGTAGGACAACAATGAAAACTAAAGGATGTCATTGGACTAATTTAGCTAATAAGTAACTAGATATAAGAATTAACAAAATAAAACTAATGGTTGGTCTCTACAGACCAGTTTTAGTTACGGAGGTGGTTTTTAGTGGGTAAAACCCCATCCCACACACCGTGAAGTACGGGCTTCACGGCGTCTTTCTGAAGATTTTCCACCTGCCAACGGAAAAAAACAACAACACTGTAATAATAGAATTTAAGATAACAGACAACAACAATACCTTGTTTCTTGCTCCACTTAACTGGTTCTTGAGACTTTCTTTTCAGCTAGTTAATGTCACGACAACTTTACCTCTCAATTCCACTGATCAAAATTATTATCGCATAAAGGATTGTACACAAAATTGTAAGTAATATGATATTAAAAATTACATTTTTTACTAAAAAGTTTTATAATTCTGCACATTATTTACTCTCTAAATAATTGACGAACATTATAATACATGAATGTAATAATTTTATTGTAATAAATAAAGTTAATGGTTTTCAAACAAGAAATTTTCTTAATTTACAAACCAGTGTGGTTTCCACTATCCTACCTTTCAAATGTCATATTTTTTCTGGTGTCCGATTATATCAATTATTTCATTATAATACATTTTGTGGAATACTAAATTACCTTTATTTCACTGGTGACATTTTCATTGCTTTTACACGAGTGACTACTCATGTGTCTTTTTAAATGAATAGATTCTGAGAAACTTTTATCACACTCTACGCAGTTGTATGGTTTATGACCAGAGTGAACCCTCACATGTTTCGTTAGGTGGCCTGATTCTGAAAATGCTTTAAAACATTTGACACATTTAAAAGGTTTTTCACCAGTGTGAATCTCTCTAAACTACTCGATTGTGAGAAATTTCTATCACATTCAACACACACGTATGGTTTTTCACCAGTATGAATCCTCATATGTTTCATTAGACCACTGGCTACAGAGAATTTTTTGCGAAAAATGATGCACAAGTGTGATATTTCACCACTGTGTATCTTCATATGGTTTGTAAGAAGAACTGATTGTACAAATGTTTCACCACACTAGGCGCATTTATGCGGATTATTGCGAGTTTTGGTATGACTCGTCAGGTGACTGGATCGTGTGAATGTTTTATGACATTCAAAGCATTTATATGGTTTGTCACCAGTACGGATCCTCATATAGCATGTTAATGACCTGATTGTGAGAATGCCTCATCACACTCGGCGCACTTGTATGGCTTTTCACCAGTACGAGTGCTCATATGGATGATGAGGCTATTTGATTCTGTAAATGTTTCGTCATACTCACCACACAAATAAGGTTTTTCACCTGTGTGAATTTGCAAGTGTCTTGTTAAGTGACTGGACCTTGAGAATGTTTTATCATATTCGCCACACTTGTATGGTTTCTCACCAGAGTGAATTCCCTCATGTCTTGTTAACTGACCTTATTGTGAGAATGCTGCATTACACACATTACATTTATATTGTTTTTCACAAGTGTGAATCCTCATGTATTTTGATGAAGCAAATGATTTCTTACAGACAATACTAAGGTTCGAATATTAACTTAAATTAATTACTTAAATTCACTAATACAGACATGTTTGGTTTATTTTTAACTTTTCAGAAAATGTTTATATGATGAAACTAAAATATTTGTACATCCAGATACTAGGCTTGATTTAAATCTGAATATTTTCTTGTCGAGTTGGTAGGACGATTTCTCATACTAATTTCATAAAACGAGATATAAAATTATTTTCAATAATATAATCAAGTTTTCAAGATAATAATGTAGCAGTTTTAACCTGAAAGGAAACAAAGTATCTTGAAATTTAGTGAAATTTTCTTAAACAAATAAAATTTTTTAATTGTATACAGTTCTTTAAGCAAAAGTAGATAGAACCCTTTTTAATAACAAATTGAAATGAATTACTATGAAGAAAATAGTCAATTGTCTCACTTATGATGGAAAAAGTAAAAAAAAAACTTAAATGATAACGATTCAGGAGTAATTCCATCTATTTCTTCATTTTTTTTAATCAGAATTCAAAGAATGATTATGCACATTTATGATTAAGTTCCAAAGTTTAGTGAAGGAGTCATTCTTTTAATTCTGGAATTCTGAAATAGCTTGAATTAAGAATTTAAAAGTCATAAAAAAAGAAATATTTTAAAAACAAGCTTTAAATGAGCTTAATTTTTCACTGAAAATGTAACTTAAAATTCTAGATTTCGAAATAAAATATTTTTAATTTCATAAACAAATTACTTCTAGTTGTTTCCTAAAATTTGCGTCATTCACACTTATGACTCATGTTACATATTATTTTCTGGTTTATGCAGTGTGCCACACTAAGGTTATGTTCTTAATTGTAGCAAAAAAATATGAAGCTGGTAGTAAAGTGCATGAATTTGCTTCTTCTCATCCCCAAAAAAAGGCAGCTTGGTTAAAAGCAAATCCTCAAAAGTATTTTTCATTTACAAAGAATGCAAGAGTTAAGATTAAGAATAATTTGAAGCTCCTAGTTGTCATAATTCTTGTAAGTCTCACTATTGTACCTTCAATTATCTTTGTTTTACAAAATATTAAATAACAGCCTACTTAACACTTTTAAATGTAAAATTGTAATAATTTTAATTATCAGAATAAAGTAATGAAAAACAACCTTATTCATTTTCAAAATAATGAAAATTAGATGTTGTAGTATCGTTAATAGGTTTATATCATTCTTTTGCTTAGTTTTTTTGCCTTAAAACGTGACCTGTTAATCTATCCCTTCTCTTGGTCAACGTCCTCCATATTGCTCGCTTTTCCCCTATTCCTCGCTTGTTATTCTATCCACCTCATCATCTCATTCTCCTATAACACCACATTTCAAAGGCTTCTATTCTTTTCCTTTCCCCAACTCCTATTGTCCACGTTTCACATCCATACAACGTCACGTTCTATACGAACATTTTTAGCAACGATTTCCTAATATTCACACTTATTTTATCTGTAATTAAATTCCTCTTTTTCGCAAAAGCCTTCATCGCCTGTGCTATCCTACTCCAGTAACATAATTCCTTAACTTCCGTCAAAATATCCCTTCCTAATCTAACAGCCTTTGTTAATCCACTGTTTCCCATACTACACTCCATCATCTTGATTTTCCCTCTATTAATCCTCATATTGAACTTTTTCTTCAGGACTCCGTTCATTATGGTTTCCAAGTCTTCTTCTGACTCCCCCTAATACTACAATATTGTCGGTAAAGCGTAAGGTGTTTATTTCTCCTTTTCCTTTTTGTCTTTATGTATATTTCCTTAAATTTAATTGAATGATTAATAACAAATAAATTATTAAAAATACCCTCCTAATATATAAACTATTTTTTTGTTTATAACAAGTATCAAAAAGATACCTCTTAAACATGTATTTTAATTATAAATAAATAAAACACAAAGAAAGTCAGACATGAAATAATTTTATAACATGGCTTTATGTTGTAAATAAAACACAAGGAGTGGCGAAAAGTCAAAAATGAAGAAAAAATTTTATCCTTGAACTTTAAGGTCCTCCTCAGTTTTTTAATTAAAATAATACAAAATTTTCTTGTTGCTTCTGGAACGTTCAGAATTTAAACAAAGAAAAATTACATTACTAATTGCATCAACTGTGGTATGGCTTTCAAAAATTGAAACATTGAGCAGTTTCCTAAACAAACTTATCAATCAGTTCTGGCTGCAATATTTTCCTCTTGATAACCATAAATTAATTTATTATCCATAAAAAAATCTTTTCTTCCTGGCGCATAACAACACAGATGTCCGCTGAAAGTTCTTCACAAACATGTCTGTAGGAAATACTTGCAAGACGATATTTATGATCAACATTACCCAGGTGTGATCTAATATCTTGAAATTCTACGAGATTGTCAGAGTCTGACAGATTATTTGGTGGCCATTAAAGCAAATCAAAAATTTGTTTTACTCTGGAAGATCATTGATTCAGGAATCGGATTTTAATTCTGAACGCTAGACCTTTAATGAGGAATTGTTATGGAATACTAATATTTTCTTAGGTATATGTCTAGGATTAAAATTTATTACTAATTTTCTTCAGCTTCTGCTCCACTTACTTTATTGGGGGGGAAAACTCTTACCTTGAGTGAAATGTGTTCATAGTTCATACCTTGGAAAACACTAAATTGCAAAGACAATTCCTAAAAGCGATGTAGTTTTGCAAAATCATTGGAGATAAAATCAGACATTAGGAATTGTGGAGAGGAATTCACAGTATACTGTCTGTTACTGAGTTCTGGAAAAGTTGAACAGAAGGATTTTGGTAAAGTTATAACAACGTCCAAATAAAGATATTTAATAAAATATTTGATTAAATATATGATCAAAATTATTAAATATCAAATAAAAATCTACATATAATGGAAATGTTTTTCAATTTTCCTTTTTTTTATCTCCATCATGATGGATTTATTTTCACTCTGATGATCACCTAAGATACTTAGATAAAGATCTTGGTTTACAACCAAGTGTCTTAATGTGTTTTCTTAAACTAGGCTGTTAGGTGAATGTTTTTTTTGACTCACTTATCACATTTTTATGGCTTTTCAACAGTTCATTCTCTATGCACTTTGGTTACTCTATGTCTTACTAAATACAACACACTTAGCCTTCAACGTGTATGAATCCGACAGTGTTTTCTGTAAGTACTTTGGTCAGAGAATGTTTTACTACACACAGCACACTTGTATGGTCTTTCACCTGTATGAATCCTCGTGTGTGTAATTAAGTGGCTCTTTCGGGAGAACTTTGAATTACACTCAGTACACTTATGTGGTTTTTCAGCAGTATGAATTAACAAATGTAATTTCAAATTATTTAAATGTGCAAATGTCTTCTCACAAACAACACACGTGTATGGTTTTACACCAGTGTGAATCCTCATGTGTATATTTAAATGAGTTCTCTGAGTGAATGAGGTATCACACTCCATACATTTATATGGTCTTTGAGCAGTATGAATCAACAGATGAACTCTCAAATTATTTAAAAGGGCAAATCTCTTACCACACTCAACACATTTATATGGTTTGTCCCCAGTGTGAATTCTCATGTGCATATTTAAATTACATTTTTGAGAGAAGGTTGTATCACACTCAACACATGTATATGGCTTTTCACCAGTGTGAATCCTCATGTGTTTATTTAAACTACTTTTAAGAGAGAAGGCTGCATCACATTCAGTGCACTTGTATGGCTTTTCACCAGAGTGAATCCTAATGTGTGTAATTAAATGGTCTCTTCGTGAAAATGAGGTATCACACTCGACACAGTGGTATGGCTTTCGTATATTACAATTTGCATTATAAAATGTCATGGTTTTTAGAAATTGAAATTATCTGCAGTCTTCACTCTCAGACTTCTCGTATATATTAGTGGTACCTATAATGAAGGATACAAATGTTTGTGTAAGATATTAAACATTTATAGCACAACAAAATTATATTTACACTATAAATATATATTTATTATTGTGCTAATATTTAATTCAAAAAGTTGGTAGCAATTATTTATATTTAATGATAATAGTTATTGGTCATTCCTCATGAATAATAATGCATTAATGTGACTGAAAATCACTTTAAAAAATATATTTTAACTGATAGTGTAGAACCTGTGACCAGTTTTCTCTAGAGACACAAACCAAAGACAAAAGGTTTGGTGTACATATAAGATTAAGAGCTGAATAGTAAATAAAGTACCTGAAGTGCAGTTATTATCAGACTGTTCTGAAACAAAATAAGTAAATAAATTTTAAAAATGTTTCACAATATTTTCTTGGCTTTTACTTATAAAGGTAAATTTTGTTAGCTGTGTAACTGATGTGACAGGGATATTTATGTTAGCCAGTAAAAAGAATTAATTTCACACATCTGGAATTATTTTCTTATTACACTAAAAGAGTTAAATAAATTTTCTGTGTTGGAGTTGCACATTTATGAAAACACATTGTAAAAATATTAGAATCTGCTGTTTGCACCTCAGATCTTTAGCATAATAAGTCAAAATATCACATTCAAATAAGAAATTACTCCATGAAACAATTTTTTTAACATTACTAATTATAACTTTTTACTTTGCTTCTTTTATGTTACATGCAGATTCAACAATACAAAATAATATATTTATTTAAAATAATTGCTTAAAATAGTCATTTTATTTTTAGGGTATATACATATGTTATTATAAGAACTGTGTGTTACAAACAATTGTTTATTCAAGAGATCGTAATTTTGATTGAAGCTTTCAACGGTAAATGGTTGACACAATTTTTGTCAATAACAACTAAAAGAATTAAATTTAGTTTTCTGATTTGCAGTGGATTCACTATGTAGACGAATATGCTTGCTCTTTGCTTTTGGTCTAAGCATTCTTAAAAGCACATTATAAACATCTTTGTATTGACATATTAAATAAAATAAAACCGTTAATCACAGGTTTCTATGAAGCATTATTTAATTAAAAACCTTGAAATGAAGATACTTACAACAGGAGTCACTAAATATTTGATTGTGGCATAACAAAAAGTAAACAATCGGTTGCCAACGTGGACATCATTAAATAGGCTGAATTTTAAACTGTACATAATTACCAATCTAATAATTTGTTTACAACTTGAAGTTTAGATATATGAAATACAGTTAAGAGTATAAAATATTATGAGCTGTTTACAAAATAATATTTATCCACAACCTTACATTGGTCCCTTTCCTTAGTTTTATAATTATGGTCACTTTTAGAGAAAAATGAGTGTTTATTTATTTCTCTCCAGGACAGTTTGTATTCTTCTTCTTCCTGTGCACTAAATCTAGCCTTTTTCATCATTTCACCATTTAATGTAGACGAGCCATACAAAACCACAACCCATTTATGAACTTTATTAAATGTTTTGCTCTGTAAGGAACCTAATTTACTGCCTGGATGATACCACTTTTATTCAAAATTCTATTTATGAAGTGTAATGACGTAACCCAGTGATGGGCAAACTAAAGCATGCGGGCCAGATGCGGCCCCCTTGAAATGTTTTATCAGGCCCACAATCTGACGAATAAAAAAAGAATACAGGCTGTAAGAAAAATAAAAAAAATTCCTCCCTCTTCCTTCCTCTCTTTCATTTTGTATCATACAAATTTATTGACTTAACCTAGATATTGGAATGTTACGTTGAGATTGAGAGGCACTGGTTACTGGTAACTTTGTAGCAAAGACTAAATTTGGCAACAGAGCCTCGTCGCAGTAGCTACCCCCTCGTCCGTGGCTAGAAATCGAAAAATCTTTCTTGAGTCAGACCAGTCTTAGTGTTGTTGGTTTTCTAGCTTTACTCTGCATATTTTTAAAAAATATCCCTAAGATTGTTTTCAAAGATGAATGCAGTTGGAAATACTTTTTCATAGTTTTTATGGATAAACCTGCATGCACATGGTAGTGGTAAGACTGTTCTGTGCGGATAAATTTGAGCAGTATTCATTGCTAGTCTATTTATCCCATGGTAAACCTCGAGTGCAGAGAACGTTTGCATATTTACCTAGCTAGGAAATAATTTTTTTTCTATTTTTTGTAAATCAATTATCTGTTTTTAAATAAGATGATAATTGATAGCGTAAAACTTAAAATATTTCTTAAATTCCAATAGATAGAAGAGTATGCTACACCACTATGTCTAATCTGCAACAAAACCAAAACATTCTACAAAGAGTATAACATTTAACAACACTTCAACTCTAAATTACATTGGCCCGCCTAAACTTTTTTCCTTCCGTGTGGCCCCCTCTTTAAAAAGTTTGCCCATCGCTAACCTAACCTATTATGCTACTAAATTTATGTCCTCAACCCAGCTTAAATTCTTATTAAGTTAACCTAAATATTTATAGGGTTAAACAAAGGTCACTTTTTATTTCATTTTATATTTCATGTGGATTAGTTTTACTTTTTAATAAAATAATTGTTTTACTCTTGATTAAATTAATTTTCATCTTACTGATTTCAAACTATCGATGTATCTTGTCTAAATCTGCTAGATTTTCTTCAGTTTTGTACATAATGCAGTAAACATTTTTATATTAGAATACATAGCTGTTGTTCAATCATTAATGAAAGCTAAGGACATTATAGGACCAAATACACTGCCCTGCGGCATGCCAGATGTAATTTCTTTTGCATCGCACAGCTTATCATTTACCTGTAAGCTACTGAAACACAATTGCTAATTGCAGGAATAGGTCAGTCTAAACCCGTGTTTTCCAGGATATATCCATCCACTCTCTTACCAATGTCTTCACAAATGATTAACTATCAAGTAGTCTAATCGTGTGCAAATTACCAATTTCTGACTGAACGGCCTGAAGTTGCCAGTTTCATACTTCAACCTGATTTGTATATTGACTCTACTGTCACTATTTTTCAGTCTTATTCAACATCAATATTGTTGACCAAAATTTTAAATAGGAGCATTATGTATGTAATAATGGTTTCTGCGAACCATCTGGTCCCACAGATTATTGAAGATTAATATTCTTAATTTTTTATTATTCACTGTAATGGTATTGGCATGGATAACCAAAAGCAGTAGATAAACTGAAATACACATATACAAGTGGGAAAAGACTGGGAAAAAATTAACTTTATACACACACTAATAGTGCTTCAAAAGTATTGAAAAACATTTGTCTATTTATATGTATCATCAGGTAATTAAATCCTGTTGGGTTTGTGATGTATTTTTTTAAGTATGAATGAAAAATTTTAATGCTTTCTTAAAAAATATTTCTGACTTTGTTTACAGATGGTACGTGCAAAAATAATTTAAATTATAAGGTAGCATTTAAAATGTTGTTGTGGTATTTAGTCCTAAGACTGGTCTGATGCAATCCTATCTTGCGCATTTCCACATAACTACAACCACCCCAGGTTCTCCCTAATGCAACCTAATCTGCTTAGCACATTCCAACCTCTTCTGTTCTACACTATTGTAGTAAGGAACACTTAACCAACAAATATAACTGCTATAATGATTCATATGCTATTCACTTGTAATAAATATGTTACTGTCAAACTATGATCCATAAATCATTTTAAAGCTTCAGTATTAACTTCCAAAAGTGGAAAAAAATATTTATGACATCACTCGCCTCACATATGTCAAACTTTAATTCCATTTATCTCAGTAATTATGAGTAGGTATTGGAAAAAGGCTTTCTAAAGGGATCTTGAAATCATCATCATTATCTGAAATTGACAAAAAAAAGGAACATTTTCCCCCCCTAATTTACAGTTTCTGCAGTAACGCCACACAACTTCGTCCACTAAAGTTGAACACACTGAATCTACAAAAGCTACAATTACCAAAACTTGGTATATTTAGAATAACTGTTGCATAAAATTACAATACAAAATTATAAAATGCTATGAAAAGCAAATATCAAACGCCAATTAAAACAGAAATAAAAATACAAAAAATAATAATTGTGATTCAGAAAAACCTAATAATTTATATATGTAACTGGGAAAGGAGTTTTCATAATGTAAATATTTGCATTTTCCAGTTATACAGTTCTTCTCCTCTCTGACAAGAGAATCCAATATTCAAATAGAAATTATTAAGTGACGTATTTCAAAATGATAGAAATTTAATGTTAATATATATAAGCGATATTTAATTAAAACAACGGGGATAGAAATTTAATGTTAATATATAAGCGATATTTTATTAAAACAATGGGCGTCAACTACTTTTTTCACATGAGCATTTTTTAATTAAGTTAACCCTATATAAGCACAATACGATACATCAACTAAAAAAAAATTTTTCCTCATTAGAATTAAAAACTTTAAACTATGCGTATTAAAGTGAACGTTGGAGCAATAAGATCAGATTATTTACTGGAAAAATTACCTTAGTAAAAGTGCCTTTACGATGCGTCATGTTATCAATTACTGACAGGCTCGTGCTGTTTCGTAAACACTGATAATAAATATTACGCCAACGTTCGAACGCTAAAATTTCAATCATATCTGAAATCAAATCTGATTACAGTTTTGTAAATTTGTTCATTCGTATACAAAACTTGTTTTCAAGTAATTCGCCGGAGTACCCGATGATCCTTAATCGGATAATCTTTGTTCGGGATAATAACAAATATAAATTTGTATTACGGGGCTTTTCAATCTAATATGTTGGCAGTTCACGAGATAAGATAAAAATCAATAATGCTCCATATAAGGCCTGATACCTTTTTTTTTTTTGCTGCATATCAAGCAACTGTAATAATACTACAATAAATAAATGAAAAGACTGCCATTAAGTTAGCATTTAAATTTATCACTTTTTATTCAAAAGCGACGTTTTTATTTATTTACTGTAAATTTTAAAGTCAGAAAACTTAAGTTGAACTGTAATACTATTTTTGTTGTGCATATATGTATATAGTATTCCCTATTGTAAATTTTGTTATTGTCCCATTCACACTAACAAATAACCCTCCTCCCCAAATCCACCTCTATCTAAACAATTCATTAATCCCTACAGAAACCGGAATCATGTTTGATTCAAATCTTTCCTGGAAGCTTCATATTAATCTTCTCCTCTCCAAAATCAATCAAAAATTCATATCCCCTCCTAAACAGATAATCCCCTGTTACCATCAGCACAAAACGCCTCCTATACCTCTCCATAATACAACCCACCTCCTGGTCCTATCCCTCGTCCATATGGGGAACGATAGCCAAAATTAAAACTAAACAAAACATAATCCTACTCACCATCACAAACTCTCCCTGGTAGCTTGGAAATTCCGGCATCCACCAAAGCATTGAACGTCCCAAAATAATCTCCAAATGCATGACCTCCCTAATTAAAAGCGAACCCCAACGATCCAGCAATTCAATAACAACCCTCCTCCACCTCTACGCTTCCGTCGCCTCAAAAAGAAAACTCCCGACCGACCTCATCCTTCATCCCCCCCCTGATCATTCAGGCACACCCTAACCCACCATGCCACATCCTAATATATCCTCCAGTACACTACCTGTCAACCCTCACCCGCCCATGTCGTATGCCCCTCAGGTCCACACGCAGAAAAAAAACCTTACCCGTCCATCAATTAAACGGATTAACCTACCTTCACGCCAACATGTAAATTATATACTATACTTTATTTTATATTGTATATACTGACTGACACAGATATTGTCCAAACTGAAAATCTGTAAGATAAAAGTTTTATATGATAATAAAAGAAGAAGAAAACAAAATTGTCATGCATATATTCTGCCAAGGATATCCTAATTCTGATAGTGTATCTGGTAAATATGGATTTTCTACAGTTGGCACTAGGAATCATAAACATAAAATTTCATCCAAACAAACAACTTTTTTTTACTTTATTTCACAGTGATAGTAGAGGCTTTTTTTAATGGTTGAAAAATAAATTTAGTAAAATAATAATTTTAAATATCTGGAAGTTTTTACTTAACCGTACTTTGTACCGTCTTTATTTATGAGACCGTTATATGTTTATCTTATATAAATGATTTTTCTTAGTCCAATCAAATTGGTGTAAATTATTTGGATGCTATAAGATTGTTAAATAACACTCTTCGGAAGATGTTTTACATTGATTTGCGCGATTATCTCTGCTCCTTTAGTTAAGCTGATCACCAATCCCAGTGCAGTAGTGACACATTAAATTAATGACATGTCTTCAATGCAGAATATGAAACCAATACTACTTCCCTTGCCAATGGAAGGCTGATGAAATCATGACGGCCTCAAAACCGAAAAAAAAAGAAGATAAAAATGACATTTCATCACGCGAACCCTCGTCCTTCTTCCAAATTTATATAAGGTTGTGGGGAAAATAATCCCTAAGAGAATAACACCGACAACTGATGAACGTCGGTCTGGCTTTAGGGAAATATACGAATCCACTGAGAAAATTCATCACATAGTAAACTGAATCAATCAAGAAATTTTTTTACAGGCTACATGAGGGTGATCCTGAAACAGGCAACTCCCCTTTAATAGCATAGGAAGGGAATTGAAAAGGGGGGATGCGGAAGGTAGAGCAAGGTAGCCTAGCAAGGGTTGACTAGGGCCCCCGGGCTATGGTTTAAGGATCCTACCCTCGCGGTGTTTCACCTAAAGAGATGCAGGGAAAACCCTAGAAAACCTGCATCAGGTAGGTCGGGCATTGGCTACTATTCTCACGCCCTTCCCTATGAATGACGGGAGACGAGTTTGCTGTGGGGGGGACGCAGCATTCCCTTCTCCGTGTCTCCACCAGTTTCAGGAGGCAGTTGGCCGACTGATCCAATGGGATCAGCGGACAACTCTTGCCATATGCCCAAGGTCTTTGACCCCGGTACATATACCTCCTAAAATAGGTGAAGGTGTCTCGGCATATGAGAACTTTGATAAAAAGTACCCAGAGAGAGAGTGCAGGAGGCATCCCCGACATGATCAGGTGAGCCCCGCAGTCACTCTGGGCTGAAGCGTCTGCGAGAAAACTCCCGCAGCGCCCTATGATGTGATTAATCAATCAAGAAATACTGCTCATTTGTGTATATATGTAAGTCAATCCGTTGACAATGTATGATAAAATAGATTGTTATACAAATGAAGGTAAACCACATTTTTGCATAGAAGCGTTGAAACTGTCCTGGAATCACATAAATTGGAAATCCAATATTGATGTAATTAAGCACTTTTGTGACTTTGCCTGTACAAGATATTAACAAGAAGAAACAATTAGGTTCAAAATTTACTCACACTGGAAACTCTGCAGTTCGATCTGACTGTTCTCTAAAAACTATGGCTTATCAATCTGGAGAATGGCAACCTTGTTGAATATAGAGATAATACAAAGATATAGTTAGACATAAAGAGTAGGATAGCACAGGCAAGGAAGATTTTTGCAAAAAAGAAAAATTTACTTCCGTAAATCATTCTTATGGAGTGTTGCATTATATGGGTGTGAAACGTGGACGGTAGGAGTTGCAGAAAGGTAAATAACAGAAGCCTTCAAAATGTGGTGCAATAGGAGAATGAGATGATGGGGTGGATAGGAATCACTAACGAGGAAATACTAAGCAGAATAGGAGAAGAGAGAACAATATGGAGGACGTTGACTAAGAGAAGGGATAGATTAATAGACCACATTTTAAGACACGAGGGTCTCGCAAAATTAGCATTAGAAGGAAGTGTGTGTGTGGGGTAAGAACAGCAGAAGAGGGAGGCCAAGGATGGAATATGCTAAGCAGATTAGGGAGGAAGTGAGATGTGCTAGTTATGAGGAAATGAAAAGGCTTGTGCAAGATAGGTTAGCATGGAGGGTTGCAGCAGACCAGTTTTAGGACTGAACACCATAACAACAACTACAAAGACTTCAGCTGAATGTAATCAGAGGAATTGTAAATATACCAATGTATGTTCCCAAAAAATGCTACATACAAATATAGAAACATAGTTTTGTATGAAATTCAGCAAGATCATAGATTCCAATTATCCAAATGGTTTTGCAAGTGCAGTGATGAGGAAAAACAATTAGTAATGGGGTAGAAAATATTCTGACCCATAGTCATATTAGAGTACATTTGGGAGTTTTCTCTCACAGGTATTTCTCCCCAGTATGATGTGGGACTTACCTTTGGGACATCTAGTTGGTTTCAAGATTCTCACATGCCGAGGCACTTCTTCTCTTTTGGATGGTGCACGTACTGGGGTCACTGACCTTGGGCTGATCACGTTGGACGAGTCGGCCAGCTGAGGGAATTCTACGACCCCACAGCAAACTCATCTTCCGTCATTGAGAAGGGCGTGAGACTGCAAGTACCCAATACCCTGACCTACCTGATGCAGGTTTTCTAGAGTTTTCCTAACCTCTTTCACATGAATCACTGAGTAGGGTCCTTAAACTATAGCCTGGGGGCCCTAGTCTACCTTCCACATCCCTCTCCCCCCTTTTCACTTCCTTTCCTATGCTATTAAAGGAGAGTTGGCTGTTTCATCAACCTCATGAAGTCTGTTACTATCCAAATAAAGAGTAGAAAAAATTGTAAAATCTGAGGTGAAAATTAAAACACAAAAAGAAATTACTTGTGTTCATTGCACTTCTTTTAGCCCACAATTATTGTAATTGATTTTATTCCATGTCTTCCTTGATAAGTGTCAAGTGGGTCCGGTGCATTGAAATAATTATAAGCATAATTATTTGTTAATTTGTTCTAATAGCTTTTGTGTTATAAAATAATACCAACAAGAGAATTATTCACTTTGCGGATGAACTAATGTTAGCAACTATAGTTTGGAAACCTTGCTACCAAGCATTTATAGCATTATTTGAAATAAATAATCTTAAAAGTTTGTTTCTTTGCAAATAATTTGTCAATCACTGATGTTGGTCATTAATTCTCAGGTTCCTTAAACAAAATACTCCAAGTTTTGTGGCCAACTGTTAAATTGGCCACATTTGGATCGAAATTGTCAAATAGTTCACCCATTTTTGTAAAGTTTTGTTTCTATCTTATCCCCAATTTCATTCTTTTAATGAACTGCTAACTTCTTTCCAATTTCATTATTTTCCCCGTGTAGTTTTGGTGTCATTAGTGGAGCACAATTTTGTTCCTCATATGGTTCATCAACTGTTTTCTGCATATTAGTTGACGCTATTTTTTGGTTCCTAAATCTAATATAGTTTACTTTAAAAAGTTTCATAACAAGTAAATTTATACCAGTTAACGAGCTTCTTTCATCAATTTGTGCATCTGGACTAATAGTTTGATTTTAACTGGGTCTGCTGTTGTAACACACCTTTTTTTTAACTTATGACAGCAAATTTTTTAGTAGGTTTTCCAATGTTTGCCCTAACATCCCTGTGCTCTTTAACGAATTTAATTAAATTTTTGACATGTCAACATTCACGCTCTGCCGAATGTTCTTTGGTAAGTAGCTGGAAGTCTGGAATTGTGCACATTCTGCATTTAAAATTATAAATTTACATATTTAATAATGTATAAAAAAAATTGTTATCAAAATTAATGAAATATAACTACCAGGTTTTAATTAAAATTGAGAAAAATTCAAAGTCAATGATTTATTTCAATTTTGTATACCATTCATTCACTTACCACCTCACAATGGCTTGTCAGTCAATTGTGATAAAACTCACTTCATGCAGTTTCAGACAAAGAATATCCAATTAGAACTCAATAAAAGTAGCAACAAATAATTGAGAAATAACTGAAGTTGAATGTACAAAATTTTTAGGTATATCCATGGACAATAAATTAAACTGGAAGGATAATATTAATATTCTCCTACGAAAACTAGGCTCTGCGGCAACCTTTGCTCTTAGAATTATGTCAAGTTGTAGTGATCCTAACATAAGAAAATTAGTTTATTATGCATATTTCCACTCTATAATGACATCATATGGTGGTATAATATTCTGGGGCAATGCATCAGGGAGGGAAAGATAAAATATTTACACTTCAAAAAAAGGCTGTTAGAATATTATGATGTCAGGTCTTGTAGGGGACTTTTCAAGAAAACTGGAATACTGACACTCATATTCAATCACTCATGTTATTAATAGCAGTAACCTCTTCACACTAAACTCAGAAATACATGACTTTGATACCAGAAGTAAAAACAATTTACACAAGGAAGGAAGGAAGGGAAGTCTCTAACCGTAATACAAAAGGGTGTACATTACAATGCCATCTATTAGCATATTTAATAAACTTCCCACCTCCATTAAACAATTAAAAATAAATCCAAACAAGTTCAAATATGAACTGACTAACTAAGTTCTTACTAAGGCCACTCCTTCTACTCTGTTATGGAGCTGAATGTATCATAGGGTAGATATTTATAATTATGAAAGATAATTATGTAAGAACATTATTAGAACACTAATTTTTTAGTGTAAAAATATTTATCAATTTTATATATATAAGGTACAAATTGTATGTCTTCTGTATAGAACTTAAGAAAATCTTATTATAAGTTAAAAATTAATGAATAGTTACAGTATATTCTAATATTAATAAAGCAACCTAACTATGTGTATAAAATCTCTGACTCGTGTTCCACATCATCCTTGAAGCTTGTGCTTGCTTCTCTATAGGATCTATGGAATATGATTTTATACTTATACTTACTTACTTAACATTTGTCCGTATGAAGTTATTAATTCTTTCACACGTGTTTTCTTAATCTTCACGGCCAGCTTCCTGATGCAGTGTTTCCCTCATGTGGTGATAATAGTGAAGACAATGCATGTCGGAGTAGTTCTCATACTTATTAAGAACCATGGAAAATTTCACCACAAACATATCGCAAGGTTGAATGAGTTGGAGCAAACGACCAGCAGGAAAGGCACAAGTCGTACTTAATCTACCTGAACGAGGAGGGTTAACATTAATTTGTTCATACAATATTTGTTTCCATTTCTCCTCCTCTTTCTAAACCTTTCTTTTTAACATTTCTTTGGAAATTTCTTTTTAACATTTCTTTGGAAATTTCTTTTTAACATTTCTTTGGAAATTTCTTTTTAACATATCTTTGGAAATTTCTTGTTCAACTCTAGATGTTTGACTCTCCAGGAATCAGAGAAGACAACGAACTGATGTGGGTAAATACTCATTCATAAATAGGACCGTTAAAGACTGGAATGATTCCCCTACAAGTGCCAAAGATTGTAAAATCATTTAGGGACATGGCTTGACTTAATAGATTTAAGCTTAAAATTAGTGTTAACATATTTTTATATTCAATATTAATGGTAGTATTGAATTTAAAAACTTATATTCCTCCATTATAATATTAAATGCATGTTGCCAACAAGTTCAGCCCATTGTGACGAAAAATAAATCTAAAAAAAAAAATAACTGATTGTGATTTTGAATAGTCTTTCCTATTTCCAACAAATTTAAGTTCACTCCCAGGTATTTGAAGATTTTTGGCAACTTCTAGTGGTTTTCCACATATTTCAACCACCTTAAATTTCACTCCTCACTCTCCTACTCCCCAAGTTCTTGAATTTTCCATTCACCCAATACCAATGCACCTTCTACCTTTATATTTTCATTGATGGTAGAAGTATAGTAGACATAAAGAGTAGAATAGCACAGGCAAGGAAGGCTTTCACGAAAAAGAGGGATTTACTTATGGGTAATATACGAAAATGTTCGTATGGAGTGTGGCGTTAAATGGGTGCGAAATGTGGACGATAGGAGTTGGGGAAAGGAAAAGAATAGAAGCCTTTGAAATGTGGCGCTATAGGCGAATGCTGAAAATCAGATGGGTGGATAGTTCTAAACAGAATAGGGAAAAAGCGAACAATACGGAGGACGTTGACTAAGAGGAGGGATTGATTAATAGGCCATGCTTTAAGACATGAGGGTCTTGTAAAATTAGCATTAGAGGGAAGTGTGTGTGGGGTAAGAACAGAAGATGGAGGCCAAGGATAGAATACGCTAAGCAGATTAGGGAGGATGTGGAGTTAACTAGTTATAAAGGAAATGAAAAGGCTTGTGCAAAATGGGTTAACATGGAGGGTTGCATCAAACCAGTCTTAGGACTGAATACCACAACCACAGTTGTCTTTACTCACTACAATACTTTACAGAGATAATAATAAACTATATTTACTTTTACACATATATTTTATATATGTCTCTGATGTAAATTATTTTTCCCAGTTAGTTACACAGTAAAATAAATTCCTTTTTCAACTTTGCTAAACATTTTTGGATGCCAAAATTACATTTATACAAAGTTTTATTACAAATAATATATACAGAAATATTCAGTATTTATATCACATACAGGTAAGGAACAAAAACAACAGAAAAATTTCAATTCTAATAATATATTTAAAAACTTGGAGCATTAGTGTATAATTGGCCATAGCACATCTAGATCTAACACAATTTAATAGATTCTCACCACTAGAAATCATCAAGGGGTTTATCAAAGTAAATTATTGAAGAGTAGATTATTAATAGGTTTGATAGCATACACTGATTAGAAATTCTTTTCTCCGCTGTTCAACGTTGTCACTATTTGTTACCAAAGTTAAGCAATATTTTATGACTCAGGACATAATTCTATTTCTTCTGTCCTGTGTGAATACTCATGTGTTTTGTTAGGCTACGTGATACCGAGAATGTTTTATCACACACAACACATTTATAAGGCTTTTCACCAGTATGAATCCTTATGTGCTTATTTAAGTGATCTGATTTAGAAAAGGACTTATCACATTCACCACATTGGTATGGTTTTTGACCAGTGTGAATCCTCATGTGGATAATTAAAGTGGAAGACTGACAAAATGTTTTATGACACACAACACATATGTATGGCTTTTCACCAGAGTGAATTCTTCTGTGTTTTGCTAAATTTGATGATAATGAAAAAGATTTATCACACCCATCACATTTGTATGGCTTTTCGCCAGTATGAATCCTCATGTGGTTTTTTAAATCATATGATTCAGAGAAGTTTTTATGACATATGACACAATTATATGGCTTCTCACCAGTGTGAGTTCTCATGTGTTTAGTTAGATGTCCTGATTCTGAAAATCTCAGAGCACATTCGCCACATTGGAATGGTTTCTCACCAGTATGAATCCTCACATGGTTTATTAAAGAAGCTGATTGTGTAAATGATTTATGACAGAGGATACATTTGTATGGCTTCTCACCTGTGTGAATTCTGACATGTTTTCTTAGATTTCCTGAATCAGTGAATTTTTTATGACATACAACACATGTATAAGGTTTTTCACCGGTGTGAATTCTTTTGTGTTTTGTCAAATCGGATAATACTGAGTAAGTTTTATCACATACATCACAGTTATATGGCTTTTCGGCAGTATGAATCCTCATGTGATTTCTTAAAGTAAATGATTGAGAAAATGTTTTATTACAGACAACACAATTGTAGGGCTTCTCACCAGTATGCGTCCTCATGTGCTTGCTTAGGTGATCTGATCGCCCAAATGTCTTTTCACATTCACCACACTGGTATGGTTTTTCACCAGTATGAATCTTCATGTGGTTCATTAAAGTAGATGCTTGACAGAATGTTCGATCACACTCAACACATTTGTATGGCTTCTCTGCATTGTGAATATTTCTATGATTATTTTGATTTAATGATTCTGAATTTGAATTATGATACTGAACATATTTGTGTACTATATTATCTGTGTTAATGTGTATGTGTTTTGTTGAACTACCTGAATCACACATGGTGTCCTTTGTACCTTTATTGGACAACTATGATAATTCTATTATATTATTTAATTGGTTGCTGTAGCTATACTTCAAATATAGAAAGCATATAGTCAACTTATATTTCAACATTCCTGTTTATTAAGAGAGTATGTTTTTATTTACTTTAATATTTTTGAAACTTCTTAGTGAAGCTGAATTAAGTATTTCAGAGAACAGATTGATTAGTTGTTTCAATAAAAGAAGTCAAACGAAACAAGTTCTTGCAATGAGATATTAAGATTATATTATTAATAAAAAATATATTCCTATTTAGTTCATTAAATTGAATCCTGTGCTACAAATTATATTCTCATAACGTGCAGTGTATTATTAGCAGCTTTTTTTTTGTTCTTCAGTATGTAAAAACTTTATTATTACACTAATGAGGCATATACGAGCACATAAGAGCCCGTGTGTTTCTTCACATGGAAAAAAGCATATGTTACAAGAATGAGTAACAAGTATTTAAAATTTCTAATATTGATATTTCATTACTCTCAGAGTGCAGGAAGCTTTTAATCAGTTGATGAGGTGTGGTTTGTTATTAAACGACCTAATTTTAATTGCCTTTAATTCCTATTACGTTTAATTTGTGAAGACTTCCCAGCGGCAATTTCTAAAACACAATTAAAACATTATCAATGTCAGTTTTACACAATTAAATATATTGTAGTTCATCAAAAAAATTTACTCTCACGCAACGGTAACACATTTCCCACAAAAGAAAGAATCCAACAAAAGATTATACATGAAATATGTTACATTGTCATGTAAGAAGCTACTCATCAAAATCTGCTGAAATTCAGAATTTAAGATTGGGATAAAATCTGAAATTGCATTATTTCCACCTAGATTAAGGCAGCAAATGGATTTCTGTGTAAAGCTTTTCCAAAATCGAGACAACGAAACTGAATTTGCCTGGGTAATGGGAGCTCAGGGTGGACAGGATAAGCAGTCGAAACAGAGTTCCTCAACCTCGCTCTCCACATTACAAAACACAAGATGCATTGGGCACAAAACAGAAAAATAAACAAATGTCGGAGACGGTTAAAAATGCCCTTTGTGAAAATTACAAGAAAATGTTTCTTCGTCAAAAAGGTCAGTTCCCTTAATAAAGTCAATCATCCTTAACTGTACATTAAAGCAATTCACTTTGTCATTTGGAAACAATCTTCACCAACTAATTAGTTAAAACGAAAGAAAATTGGGAAATAAATGCAGAAAAACAAAGCAAGGGAAATTTGGCAATTTCCCATGGATTTAAAAATATTGTTGCGGCACAGAATGGTTTGTAGTTTGTCTTTTCAACATGATAAAAATATGCATGAGTGAGAGTTCAGCAATAAAATAGTAATGGATTACCTTCATTGTGGGGTTACTGAATCTCAGTTTAGGTCGATGGCAACTTCTTAAAATGAAAGCATAATATATATGCAGGGTGTTGGCAATTAGGTTTATGTCGATGTTTATTCACGTACTTTACATTTCGATTAATAAATAATCAGGAGATATTATTACTAAGTTTACTTACCAACTTAAAATTATGTTGGAACTTCCGTCCTTAACTCAAAAATATAATCCGGAAACTATTCGTATAAGCATATTAATTTGGCAATTTCCTCTATCAAAAACGCTTCACGAATCAAAAAGATTTTAATTACACAGTCGTATTCAGATACAGTTTTTTTTATTTGTACACAATCGTTTAAAAGATAAAAGGTAGCCAACATGGAAGAACTAATGTTTCCATATTTCAAAATCCAGATCTTATAATGTATCTTTCAATTCATTTGATGTCAACGCCTTGAAAACCAAAAAAAACTAATTGCTGGGTTTTTAGTTCCATAAATAACACTGTAATAAATATTTACTTGATATTATTAAACCAGAAATTATCGACCATCTAGTAAATTTGTTGTTTCGCAGTTGGTGGTGTTGCTGATTCACAGGCTGTAAAGATTGATAAAATTTTCCCCATACGTAACTGAGAGTTAGGCTAGGTTTACACGGGCAGTGATGACTGCCAGAAAACGAGGGGCAGTGATGTCAGTGGCGTGTCAACATACGTCAGTGCTGCACTGACAACTGCCAATCCATCGCTGACACGTGAGCACTGCCTCACTTTTCTTGGAGCGTGTCAACAGTATGTCAGTCATGACTGACGTTCCCCCTCCACCGACCTAGACGCTGCACTCATGCGCGGCCAGTTATTGGCAGTTACGGTTGTCAATTATCGATTGTGAACGGTGAGGCAGGGTTGACTATCGATTGCGCAATGGTAAACAGTTTGTATTTTGCATTTTCAATACGCGTGCAGTTTGGTATAGTGTGCGATTGGAGTAAGTGAACAGCGGCCAGAATTTTGGTTCAGAAAGCATTTAGGATAGAGTTCGTTTGTTGCACCTAATCGCTTATAAATTTTTAGGTTAACTTTCCAAAAAGAATTATTGTCCACCCTCCAACAGCACAAACTTTAACTGGAAAAAAATACGCAAAGGAATGATGTATAGGTATAAACATACTACTATCACACGTAATGAAAAATAATTGATTTCGTTTTGTTCAGTAATTGGCAACTTTAAGGGGAATAAAACAACAAGTAATAGAAACCGACCCAATTAAACACTGAAAACCAGCTTCAAAGTACAGACGCTGTTTTTATTATTGCTTGATTTCTGTAGTAATAATATAAAGCAATATTATACATCTATTCTATCACAAATACAAAGTGATTAGTTCCTGTTTATGGACATTATGCGTATGCGAAAACACAAAGGGGAAAAATATTCAACTTGATATAAACAATATATCGACACTATGCAACATCAACATTCCAACCGGTCATAGTTGCCAAAAAATAACAGAGAAGTATAAACATGCATCAGAGTTCTCTGCCCGTTCTGTAGTGATGGCAGCACTTGCACAGAATTGTCAGTGAAGAAGTGGGCAGTTATCTGCCCAATATGTAAACGGTAGGCAGTGCACAGCCAACCCAACTTCGACGAACATCACTGCCCGTGTAAACCTAGCTTTACTCAGGCTGTTTTTGATAAATTGCATAAATATGCGTTAACTTTGTTCTTTGCTAATATTTTAGGAGTTTCATCTAAAATTCAATGAGTCCCAATATTAATCAAGGATTGCTTCTTCTTTCTATTCTGACTTTACCGTTTATCGTTTCGTCGAGTCCACTGGGTACAGAATGATTCAGTCTATTATAACTCTCAAAGAAAATGTCTGCTCTCTAATTTATTTGGAAAAGTTTTAAACTCCTGCAATCGGTTTTCCCTGGAGTCAGTCTGGACACACGAGGGTGATCCTGAAACAGGCAACTGCCCTTTAATAGCATAGGAAGGGAATTGAAAAAGGAGGGATGTGGAAGGTAGAGCAAGGTTTGTCTAAGGCCCCCGAGCTATAGTTTAAGGGTCCCACGAGGTGTTTCACCTAAAGAGATGCAGGGAAAACCCTAGAAAACCTGCATCAGGTAGGTCGAGTCATTGGGTACCATTCTCAAATGACAGGAGACAAATTTGCTGTGGGGTCGCAGCATTCCCTTCTCCGTTTCTCCAACAGTTTTAGGAGGCAGTTGGCCGACTGATCCAATGGGATCAGTGGACAAGTCTTACCGTATGCCCAAGGTCTTCGACTCCAGTACATGCACCTCCTAAAATAGGTGAAGGTGTCTCGGCATGTGAGAACATTGAAATAAAAACACAGAGAGAGATAGAGAGAGTACGAGGCATCCCGGCAGAGTCATGTAAGCCCCGCAGCGCCTATCATCCACCACATATAATTCCCAGATATCATATACATACAGTATATGAAAGTGACAGGGAGCGTTTCCCACAAATGAAAAAAAAGTGAAGTCCCAAATTTCTTGAACCTGAGGTCACCTGACAGTCTGACTCAGCCATCATCAAATGGGAGAGATTTAAATTTGAAGAGTTGTACAACTGAATCACAGTCTTGCCAAAACCCTGCATACTGCGACACTCGTGCTTCCTGCGCGCTCAATATTTCTCATTTGCTGAATGTCACATTTGTTCCCATTCGACAAAGGCCATCACATTGGTAGTTTACTCTACGGCAAACTACCTTCAGATATATTAATAATAATACAGCCTCTAAGGTTTAGGAGTTAAGTGAGAAATATACTGCACAAGTAGTTATTTGAAATTTATTAGTTCATATAATAAAACAGGAAAGATAATGTGGTGTTCGTTGGTTACACCATCAAAAATATTGTTGTACAATCAAACGAACAATAATAATAATAATGTATTTAATTTGAATAGAAATATAACTCAAATTAAGTTATAGTGGAAAAAAATATAAATTTACGAATATCAATTTAATCATTGGCTCAGTCGGTAAAAGCAAAAATAATAATCTACGCAGCTTCTTAAATGGCTGCTGCTCCACGGGGGGAACAACGCGGGTGACTAACGATATAGTTGAAAATAAAAATCGCGAATCAGACGAGAATGGTTTGTGTGGAAAAGCCGGGTAAAAATACCGTTACCAGATGACGTCGTTCTTCGTTTTTGTTCGTATGCCGGTTGTTCCTTTGCTGGGTCACGTCTTCTTCATATTAAGATTCTCTAGCGCCTCTCCTTCAGATCAAATGTTGTCTTTTTATTTTCTGTACTCCCACCAAATGAATCTCCTTCCTCGAAACTAAATTTCATAAATGTCGCCTTGTTCTGCCACTGCTTTGTCTCTCCCTAGCCAGCGTCTCTCTCTCTCAGGCAGCCACCCTGCAATCTCTACTCCAGGCCATCAACAATGTTGCAGATGGTGACGTTTCCCGCCTACTCGGCCCCACCACCAAGCCAATCTCATTTATGTCCTGTATACGTAAATAGCAAAAACTAAATTATTTTTGCTTTACCCGACTGTAAGGGTCATGAATCACCACAATAACAAAACACTATATCCGTACTGAAATACTAATATTGCAACTTAAGAAATTAACATATTATAAATATTGCTTAATTTAATGGTGTCATTCTGAGAGTTGATGGTGTTCTCAGTTGTTTCAACATATAGAATTTCAGATCAATTGTGTTTGTATAAATTTGGTTCAATGTCTAAAATTTTAACGTCATTCCAATTGAAGTCTGATTACCTTTTAGTCTGTCGTATATATATAACATCATCTGTAGGAATTTATGCAGAGTTATTTCTAGAAATAAATCCACTTTGCAAAAGGAAGTAAAATAGTTTTTTAAAAACTTATCGATCTCTTGTCGGTTGCACTAAAATAAGGGGAATATCCAAGAATATCAATTTTTAACCAAATTCCTGTTAATAAAGAGAGAGAAGGCTTCCCAGGTGAATTTTGGCTAAATACAATTCTTGGGGTTTCAACCCAAGGTCAAAGTTTGTCTACACAATGTTGCGATGCAAGTTCTGCCATCGTCATGGGCTGAGAGCGAGTGTGACGCCCAGACAGATGTACTTTCCCCTCTCCTGCGAGCTGTACTTGGTTTCGATTGGTCTGCTTCCTCATTCTCCTTCTGGAGTGTCTTGGTCGCAAGGCTGACGTCCTACAAGCCGTTTGTCATCAGTGCCGTTGCCGGAGAGGCAACTTGGCAAAATGTCTTACCAGAAACTAAGTCCCTTATGGGAAGCTGTGGGTACAATATTGTAGCGGATTCCGCGTTCCTCCGTATTCGAGGATTTATAATTCCTTTAGGGCGCCAGATATTTTTCATAAAAAACACCAAAAATGGATTTTAGTAGTTTTAATTCCAATCAGAGCATGAGAAAAAAAATTATATCTGCAGGGATGGCCGTGGTCATTCTCTCTCCCGTCGTCCCGCCGACATAACCTTCTCCTTCCACTACCCCATGACGACTCCCAAAGTCTCGCCAGACCACATTGTTGGCCCGGGTTGCGTCAGTTCCTCAACAATTGCAACTCGCAAGCTGGCCTGCATTGTTAAGTGTAACTTTTCATGTTACAACTCAACAGAATTTGTCACTTCAACTTACACCGCATGAACTTATACTTACTTTCAATGTTGTTTCCTCCTCGACACAGATAACTATCGAAGAAACGATGGAACTACTGCAGAATCTTTATCTACCTGATCATGCCTGGATTTAAGGTGATTGGGCCCAATCGGGCCCCACACCAAAATTAACAAAAAGTTATATTTCGGAATTTAAAGTAAATTGATTTTGACGAGGATAAATTATTCAAATAATTAAAAATATATTTCTTTCAAGTTCACATTGCTGGATGAGATTCTAGGTTCACAGAAAATAGTGACGGAAGCTGATGTAGACGGAAAAACGTTAGCTGAAGAAATGGAGGATTTAAAATCTATCGTTCCATCAACATTTTTTGAAAATACATTTAAAATATTCAAATTTTTATTGGAAAATGACGGAGTGACTCCATTTCCAAACTTGTTTATTGCTCTTCGAATATATTTAACAATTCCAGTGAGCGTTGCTTCTGGAGAGAAAGATCATTTTCCAGGCTAGAACTAATATAAAAAAAATAACCTATCTGAGATCGACTCAGGATAGATTAAATAGTTTAACAAGTATGTCGATTGAAAGTGAAGAAGCAAGGGTGTAGACTTGCATGATGTACAATAAGCAAAAAGGAAAACTTAGGCATAAAGTATTGAGGAAGCCTAACATATAGACTTAGCTTTCATCATCCAGCTTAGAAACTTACAATGCTCACCACTTCATTACATAGAGCACAGGGCAATATCCAGCCTGGAAATCCTCTCACCTGTGCTGGCCGACTCTGAAGGAAACCTTCTTACACAATGGCTACACGAGTCAGGATTCCTGCCATATGCAGTTCATAATTGTATTTAGAACTTCCTGAGAACATAAATGAATTAATTCCTACTCAGTCACTCCAACTCTATAAAACAAATATAGAACCGTAATACAATTGGGGGAAAAGCATCAACATCAACTATTAGTTGTCTTTAATTACTGCAATACTTTAAAGAGAAAATAAAAACAATATTTACTTATAACTGTACAAAATTTATTTATCATATCATATGTACAAAATTATTATTTTTATACATCATTCTGATGCAACAAACTTTCAAGTCCTCTTCACTGTAAAATCAATTCCTCTTTCAACTTCGCTAAGCAATTTTTATTATATTTGCACAAAGCTTAATTACAAATAATTCATACAGAAAATATTTTAGCCAATAATTATAACACAAAAAGATAAGAAAAAATTGGACCAAAAAGTTTAAATTATGATAATATATTTAATATCTTTGTGCATTTGTATGAAATTTGTGACAATGAATCATTGTAGTTCATTAGATCAGTCACATTAATAATAGATTTTCAGCACTATCAATCAACATGTGGTTTATAAAAAAAATATATTATAGAACGGTTTGGTTTACACACAACCCACTTAAAATGCTTTTCTCAATTGTTCATCCTTATGTTAATTTTTTGTTTACTCAATACTGCAAATATTTTAACACAGAACACATTTCTATGTCTTCTCCCCAGCGTGTATTCTCTTGTGTCTTGTTAAGCTATGAGATACTGAGAATTTTTTACAGCACACAACACATTTGTAAGGTTTTTCACCAGTGTGAATCCTCATGTGATTCTTTAAGTGATCTGGTTTGGAAAATGATTTATCACATTCACCACATTGGTATGGTTTTTCACCAGTGTGAATCCTCATATGGGTGGTTAAAGAAGATGATTGAACAAATGTTTTATGGCACACAACACATATGTATGGCTTTTCACCAGAGTGAATTCGCCTGTGTTTCGCTAAATTTGATGATAATGAAAAAGATTTATCACACTCATCACATTTGTATGGTTTTTCCCCAGTATGTGTTGTCATGTGGTTTTTTAAATCATATGATTCAGAGAAGTTTTTATGACATATGACACATTTGTATGGCTTCTCACAAGAGTGAATTCTGGCGTGTTTTTTTAGAATCCCTGAACTAGTGAAAGCTTTATGACACACAACACAGGTGTAAGGTTTTTCACTAGTGTGAATTATTTTGTGTTTTGTTAGATCATATAATACCGAGTACGTTTTATCACATACGTCACATTTATATGGCTTTTTGCCAGTATGAATCATCATGTGGTTTGTTAAAGTAGATGATTGAGAGAATGTTTTATAACAGACAACACATTTGTATGGTCTCTCACCAGTGTGTATCCTCATGTGCTTGCTCAAGTGATCTGATCTTGCAAATGTCTTTTCACATTCACTACATTCATATGGCTTTTCACCAGAGTGAATCCTCATGTGTTGAGTTAGATTACTTGAATAAGTGAATGCTCTTTGACACACAAGACATTTATAAGGTTTTTCACCTGTGTGAAGAATTTGGTGTTTGGTTAAGTCACATAATGCTGAATATATTTTACCACACTCATCACATTTATATGGCTTTTCCCCAGTATGAACTCTCATGTGGTTTCTTAAAGTAGATGATTGAGAGAATGTTTTAGAACAGACAACACATTTGTATGGCTTCTCACCAGTGTGCATTCTCATGTGTCTACTTAGGTGATCTGACCTTGCAAATGTCTTTTCACATTCACCACATTGGTACGGTTTTTCAAAAGTGTAATAACTTAAGTGGTTTATTGAAGTAGATGATTGCTCAACACATTTATAAGATCTCTCTCCATTGTGAAACTTAGTGTGATTATTTGTGTAACTCAATTCTGAGTTTTTGTTATGATATGGGGCAGATTTGTATAGTTTGTCTGTGTGAACATGTGTGCGTTTTTTTGAACTACCTGAATCACACATGGTGTGCCCTTTGTAGCTTTATTGGCAACTACTATAATTTTATTATATTATTTATTGGTTGCTGGAGCTATATTTCAACTATAATATATTTCATATTAGGAAACTATTAAGTTGTATTGTATTTAAACAGAAAAACTAGTAATTGACCCATGACGTTCCTGTTTATTAAGCATGTTTTGATTTTATTTTTTTAATTATATTTTTATAATTTCTGAGTGAAATTGAATGTGAAGTATTTCAGAGAACTGATATGGCACTTGTTTCCATAGAAGATGAGGACCAAACAAATGCTTGCTATGAGACATGAAGATTATATTGAA
This sequence comes from Eucriotettix oculatus, assembly GCA_034510155.1. NCBI lineage: Eukaryota > Metazoa > Arthropoda > Insecta > Orthoptera > Tetrigidae > Eucriotettix > Eucriotettix oculatus. The sequence goes on along the minus strand of CM067376.1, from coordinate 7,547,533 downwards.
ATCTTAGTTACAAATTATATTCTCATGATAAGCAGTATATAATTAGTGGCTTTTTTCATTCTTGAGTATTTCAAAACTTAATTACTTCTAGTTGGTCTCTTCGTGTGGGCCTCTTCACAAGAGAAAAATGTCTTATAAGAATGAGTGACACCTATTTATAATTTCTAATATTAATGTAACATTACTTCCTGAGCGCAGTAAGTTTTGGATCAGTTGATGAGGTATTGTTTCTTACCTTACTACCCATTTGTAACTGCCTGTAATTTCTATTATGTTTCATTTGGGAAGACTATTGATTGCTTTTCAAATAATTTTCCGGGAATAATTCTGAAACATAATATAAAAAATTATCAACAGTATATTCGAAAATAAATTACTTCCTAGTTCAACTTAAAAGTAACTCTCATTTACAAAGCACTCCAATTACACCCTACACAGCAATCCACCCCCTCCTCCACACAACTGCAAACTACCGATCGACTACACCCAAATCCTTCCACTCTCTCATTCCGGTATAACCTAACAATAATGTCCCTCTCAGCTGGTATCTCATTCTCCGCTCTTCAGATAACTATTCCTTTATTTCTCTTCCTCTGATTCCCCCTACTACCCTAAACTCTATTAATATTCACCACCAACACAAAGTTAATCAAATATTATTAACTGCAATAACATAATTATGTTCACAGCTCTGTTGTTTCTCTCGCTTTTAAATTGATTACCAATGGACTTAACAATTTACAAAGCAGCAATAAAAGTATTAATTAAATATGTTTAGTTTTCTTTACATTCTTTATTATCAATTCTGAAAATAAATAGATTCTATTTGTAAGTATTTCTTAATCATGACTATTAATAAGCAGCACAACATCGGTGAATGCCTAAGTAATGAATATAAACAATGTGTATTTTCATGTTAGCTATTTATATTGTCACGTTTCTTAGGGATCGTGAGATTCAATAACACACACACACGTAGAGGTTATAAGCGTTTAATCAACGGCGAAGTGCTGTACAAAGCTCGTACTGCTTAAGACTGACTCCGATTTGGAATCCAGTCCTATTTATACATACATGGAATATTCTAGAAGCAGAAAATACTAGAAACTAAAGGCAAACAATGTAAATAAATTAAACAAATAAAAATGGTTGCGTCGGCTGGGACTCGAACCCGAGTCTACGTGTCTGCAGTCCGGCTCCTATACCCCTCTGCCATCACTGCAGGTCTTGAGATGTGGCAATATTAATGGTCACTCTAATTATCAAAATGGGATGACAGTTGCTGCATTCACAATTTCATATTGGCATAAAATGCGAAAATCTGCAGACCATCTTAAAACATGTTGCTGCTAGTTAATTGCAGTATTTTCACCTGGATTAAGGCAGAAAACAACACAATTCTGTGTAAAACCATTCCAAGTTTGATACAAAAAAGTGAACTTAACTGGTAGCTCACTCAAGTGGACAAGATAAGTAGTCTAATAGAGTGCCTCGGTCTTTCTTTTCGCAATATGAAAAATGAATAATGCATTGAGTACAAAAAAAAGAACACATGTCGGAGACTTAAAAATACCCCTTACAGTAGTGACAGGGCAAAGTTTTAAGGATCGAAGGTTTTCCCGGTGTATATTCTTAATAAACAATTCTTGGGTTTCCACCCGGGTTAAATGTAGTTTAAGCCACGATGTTTCAATGGCGTACTCTGCCACAGTTCTCAAGTGATTGAGCCTTGAGAACGAGATGGCAGAGTACGCCATCGAAACGTCGTGGCTTAAACTCCATTTAACCCGGGCGGAAACCCAAGAATTGTTTATTCAGGACAAAGTTTGTTACGATAAGTGTTTCTAAGTCACAACCTGGGTCAGTTGCTTCTATAATCAATCATCCTGAACTATATAGTAAGGCAATTACTTTATTCATGTGTAAACCATCTTCACCAACGAAATGTTTAGAAGCCATGAAGTTAGGGGGGGGAGGGGGAATGCACAAAAACAAAGCAAGGGGTAGACTGGAACATTTCCCGTTTATTTAAAATTAACGCTGTATTAGCCTGAGCTAGAATGGTATCGACTTCTCAACAAACTAAAATGGAACTTCAATTAATATACAAGGGTAAGATTCCAGCATTTAAATAATAATGGATTACCATCATTGTGTGGTGACCGAATCTCAGAACACTATAGTTCAAGTCACTGGCAACTCTGAAAGAGAAAAAAAATTACAAGTAGTATGTTAGCAATGAGGTAACGTTGATATTTCACTAACTTTATATTTGGATTAATAAATAATAATGATGAGTTGATAAATTCCAGTGTCACTATTATTGTAAACAACAGAAAATAACGCCGTACCACTCCAAATTATGCTTTGTGGAGAAACATACAGGCTCTTATGTATAAAGAGCTGAACAATGTGCCTCAATAGTGTTCTATAAAAGTTTTCACATTTTTCTTTATAGAGTTTGGCAATCTAACCTGCAAAATTACGAAAGAAGATTCAAGTTTACTTACCAACCTACAAATTTATTAAAGTTTCTGATTCAAAGGAAGCGCTGTCAACTCAAAACGATAATCTGGAACCTATTCGGATAAGTATATTAATTCTGCAATTTCCTCTATCAAAATCCTTTACGAATGCACAAGATTTTAAATACACAGTCGTATTGATGAGACGTGCTTTCGTGAAAATGTAAATAGCCAACATACAAGCACCAAAGTTTTCGCATTTAAAAATCGAAATCTTGTAATGTATATTTCAAATTTAAATAACCGCAACGCTTTCATTTAAAAACAAATTAAATCCAGTACTTATCTTTTCATAAATATCACTGTAAAAGATGTCTAACTTAATATTATTTTAACGGCAACAACCGCGCTTATAGTTTGTTTATTTTTTCGCAGTTGGTGTACTTGATGTACGGATTGTAAAGGTTGATAAAGTTTTACATACCTAAACGAGAGAGGCTGTTTGAAAGAACGTGCATAAAATATACTTTATTGTTGTTTCTCTGCGTATATTTGGAGTTTAATGTGTAATTTAACGAGTCGCAATATTAATTAGCGATTTCTTCCTTTCATGATATGATTTTACCGATTATCATTTGGTAAGGTCCAATAGCCTAGAATTATTCAGTATATATATAAATCTCAAATTTCATTTGAAAAGTTTTACACCTTTACCTCGAGTCACTCTTGATACTATCCCAAATGTATGATATACATCACCATCGGTATACTAATAACAGTAGCATCAGAAAGCATTTACCCCTAATGAAAATAAAAAAAGAAGCTAAGTCCCTATCCTTATTGCTACTACTTTTGTTTCACATACACAAATGTAAATTGGTCTTGTTTTCTGGCAGTGTACGATTTCATTGACTTTGGTGGGTACAAAACAGGAGAAGATTTGGGAGATGAAAACTGAGGGGGTTGACGAGGATCCGGGGAATAATGAAAGTAAGAGAATGGAGGGAACTAATTAATACCTACCTGGTGGACGAAGACAGAAAGGGTTTGTCTGAGAGGCGAAAATCCACCCAGGGGTGTATAGTTAAATACCAATCACACTAAAGTGTTTCCTTTCTGCCTATGATGTTAATTGAATTCGTCAAGTTCCTCGTAGCTGCCTTCCCTAAGCACAGTGTCCGTGTTAAGGTTTTCTGGCAACCTCTATTGAATTATTATGAGGTTGGCCAGTGGATTAACTGACATGTTTTTAACCTTTATCAGATGAAATGGAACTTTTGTTCCCACTTCGTTTGAATTATTTCTCGCTCTTTCTATGATGACACAACTTTACAATCTATAATAACACTTAAATACGATGACAGCAAAAATGTAAATGAAACTTCCTCTGTTAAATTCTTAGGTCTCTTAGTAAATAATAAATTAAATTGGACTGATGATCAGATTAATCAATTACTTAAGAAACTCAGCTACAGCTACATGTGATGCTGTCAATGTCCACCTTCAGTCATCTAAAAACTAGAAAATTAGTATACTTTGCATATTTTCATTCTATTTTATCATATGGTATTATATTTTGGGGCAGGCATAGATAAGATTTTTATTAGTCAAAAACGTGTTATTAGAGCAATATGTGAGGCAGGCAGGTTTCCTTCTTGCAGAACTCTGTTCAAAAAGTTAGGCATTTTCACTTTGACGTGCCAATACATTTATTCATTGATGTTATTTTTAATCACAAATAGGCACTTATTTTTGAATAATTCTGATATTCATCCCTTCAATACAAGGAACAAAAATAATCTGTATAAAAAAATGTAAAACATTGTCAATTGCACAGAAAGGAAGGAAGGTGTGCATTATCCATCTTCAACATGTGACTGCAGTCAGCACAGAATTAAACAGTTGTCCGATAATCAAGGCAAATTTAACACTGAATTACGCTCATTTTTGTGTAGCCACTCCCCCTTCTATTCAATAAAGGAATTTATAGAAGAATCGGAGAAGAGTAATTTATAATAGTTTATAATACAAAACTTTGTTATAAGTATATTTTCTTTTATACAATAAAATAATGTAATAAATGTACACAGCCCTGACCCATTATTCCACATCCTTGAAGCTTAGCTTCTTTACAGGATCTACGGAATATGATTATTATTATGTCATTATGAAAGATAATTATGAAAGAACATTCTTAGAACACTAATATTTTAGTATAGGATGTAAAAATATTTATCAATTTTATATATATATATATATATATAAGGTACAAATTGTATGTCTTCTGTACAGAACTTAAGAAAAAATCTTATTATAAGTTAAACAATTAATGAATAGTTACAGTATATATTTTAATATTAATAAAGCAACCTCCTAACTATGTAAAATCTCTGACTCGTTCCACAACATCCTTGAAGCTTGTGCTTGCTTCTCTATAGGATCTATGGAATATGATTTTATACTTATACTACTAGAGCTATTTGTGTCTCAAAAAAAAGAGTCCCTTTTGACCTGCTAACCTACCTGCTCCTGCTCCCCCCCTCATTTTTTTCTGTGCAGTAACTATAACAACAAATATTGTCTTGGGTCTCTCCACGCCTCCCCATTCTGACACGCTGCGTTGGCACTTCCCTGAATGAGTATGACAACAAACATTTCACGTTGTATTCCCCTTGATCAACGCAGGTCCCCCCTTTTGACCTACATCTGAGTTCCTTAGATTTTTTTACATTTCATAATCAATGGGAATGAACCGAACAGGATTGATGATGATAAAAGTTACAATAGACTCTGGAAAGTGCATTTTCTTTATAAGTGTTTTTACTTTTCATAAATAACTCAAAAAATACACAAGATAGAGGCTAACAAGTAAATGCCCAACAACGCTCCACTGCGGGAATTTAAATGACACCTTTTAAAGGTCAATAGTATGATTGCTTGCTATCCCATCTTATCCAGTGTGTTTATTCTTGTTGAGTGAATTCGTAATTGCTAGTATTTCATAAGCAGTTTCTCAAACAAGTATACTTAGTTAGGAGACGAGAATGGAAAAATTTCTGACCAGACTCGGGACCTCTCGCTTATCTGGCAGTTGCTGTAAACACTGAACCAGTCTGAATTAATGTGAGATCTCTAAACCCCCTGTATACCTGAAACTCGTCCTCACGATATGCCGATCACATTCTTTACAACCTAACTTCAGTTGAAGCAACTCTTCTTTCTTTAAATTGTACACCAATGTTATTGACTGATATAATTCTGCATATGTCGTTGAAATCTAAACAGAAATTGATTAATAATTCGCCCATTTCTTGTGACCTTGTTTCTATCTGATCTCCAACTTGGAATTTTTTTTTTCCCCCATGAGCTACTCACTTCTTCCTTTCAATTATAATTTCCCTTGTTGCTTTGGAAATACAAGTACAGTAGAATTATCTTAAAAATTTTATTTATATTACATCAACTACCGTCTTCTTACCATTTGGGTAACTCTTTAACTACACAGGCAAAGATGGAATCTTTCTTGCCAAACAGTGCGTGATTAGGATAATGTGTCAGGTAAATTCTAGGACTTAATGCAGAGTGATTCCACGAAACAAATTCATTTAATACAGGTAATAAAATAATAATTACACCCAAAAATTATAAATATTCAGTTAGCTGCACTAAAAAACAATTGGAATGAATAATAATAATAATAATAATAATCATATTCCGTAGATCCTGTAAAGAAGCTAAACTTCAAGGATGTGGAATGGGTCAGGGTGTACATTTATTACATTATTTTATTGTATAAAAGAAAATATACTTATAACAAAGTTATTATAAACTATAATAAATTACTCTTCTCCGATTCTTCTATAAATTCCTTTATTGAATAGAAGGAGTGGCTAAGCAAAAATGAGCGTAATTCAGTGTTAAATTTACCTTGATTATCGGACAACTGTTTAATTCTGTGCTGACTGCAGTCACGTGTTGAAGATGGATATCCCTGAATAATGCACACCTTTCTGTGCAATTGACAATGTTTTACATTTTTTATATAGATTATTTTTGTTCCTTGTATTGAAGGGATGAATATCAGAATTATTCAAAAATAAGTGCCTATTTGTGATTAAAAATAACATCAATGAATAAATGTATTGGCACGTCAAAGTGAAAATACCTAACTTTTTGAACAGATTTCTGCAAGAAGTTCGTGAGGAAACCTGACATATTGCTCTAATAACACGTTTTTGACTAATAAAAATCTTATCTATGCCTACTGAGTTGCCCCAAAATATAATACCATATGATAAAATAGAATGAAAATATGCAAAGTATACTAATTTTCTTGTTTTTAAATCACTGAAGGTGGACATTGCTCTGACAGCATATGTAGCTGAGCTGAGTTTCTTAAGTAATTGATTAATCTGATCAGTCCAATTTAATTTATTATTTACTAAGAGACCTAAGAATTTAACAGAGGAAGTTTCATTTACATTTTTGCTGTCGTATTTAAGTGTTATAGATTGTAAAGTTGTGTTGAGTGTGTGAAATTGCATGAAATGTGTTTTGTCACAGTTATTTGTTAGTCCGTTCGCATTAAACCATGTTAGCAGGTTAGTTAAATTATTGTTGCTTGCCTCTTCTAGTGTGTCTTTGTTACTTTTTACTATTACACTAGTATCATCTGCAAAGAGGATAGCTTTAGAAGTTGAATCTATGGTATTAGGAAGATCATTTATATATATAAGGAATAATAATGGCCCTAATACTGATCCCTGTGGGACCCCAGTTTTAATAATTCCCCAATCTGATTTATGTATTTCACCTGTGCACGAGTCTTTTAATACTACTCTTTGCATTCTATTTTGTAAGTATGAATTAAACCAAGAAAATGAAGTTCCTGTTATTCCATAGTACCTCAGTTTTTCTAGCAATATGCTATGGTCTACACAATCAAAAGCTTTACTTAAGTCACAGAATATACCTAATGGGCGATTTTTTTTATTTAATTCTTCTATTATGTCGTCTAAAAGAGTAAAGATTGCTTTCTCGGTTGAATATCCTTTTCTAAACCCAAACTGTGAATCGGTGAGTAAATTATGTTTGTTCAGATGTTTTATAACTCTGTTGTATACTACTCTTTCAAAAATTTTTGATAATACTGGCAACAGTGATATGGGGCGATAATTTGATATATCTTCTTTATTCCCCTGTTTGTACAGTGGAGTGACTAAGGCACATTTGAGCTTATCTGGGAAGACTCCAGAAAGAAGTGAATGATTACAAATGTAACTAATTACTGAACTAATGCTACCTGTTATTTGTTTGAGTATAATGCTTGAGATACCATCATGCCCTGATGAATGTTTATTTTTTAGTGTGTTTATTATTTTTTTAATTTCGGCTGGAGTTGTCAAAGAAAAGTTCAAATTACTTTCCTGGACTGGATAGTTTTCTTTCAAAAGTTGTAAGGCATTTTCCATTGATTTATTTGTATTCATCCCAATTTTCTTTGCAATGGTTAAAAAGTGATCATTAAATTTATTTGTACATTCATCTGTTTTGAATTTACTTAACTGTGGCTGTGTCAGTTCTTTATTTTCTTTATTTGTTTCTTTTTTAATTATTTTCCAAATAGTTTTAATCTTATTAACGGAGTTGTCTACTGATTTCTTAATATGCACACATTTTGCAGCTTTTATGACCTTATTCAATATTTTACAGTATTTCTTATAATGGTCACTCATATGATGATTAGGATTATCCCTTATTATCAAGTACAGTTCCCTTTTGTGTTTACATGAAACTTTAATCCCATTAGTTAACCACCCTGCTACTTTATTAGTATTACTAGACTTTGTTACACGAGTTTTTGGAAAGTAAAATTCAAAATATAATGTTAATGTTCTCAGAAATGAATCAAATTTCTCATTTACATTGTTTGTGGAGTACACACCTTCCCAAAATTCTTGTTGTACTGCTTGCTGAAACAGTTTCATAGAACTAACATCCATTTTTCTTACATAATTTACTGATTTTTGTGGGACACATTTGAAACATATATCATTAATTGTAAGTAATTGACTGTCATGATCTGAGAGACCATTCACAATTGGCTTAATACTGTAATTTTCATAATGAGTTATATCAATGAACATATTATCTATGGCAGTACCTTTTGAGTTTTGTACTCTAGTGGGAAAATTGATTACTGCATATAAGTTGAATGTGGAAGTTAATATTTCTAATTGTTGTTTCTTTGTGTCTTCCAATAGGAAATCTATATTGAAATCGCCACACATGATTATTTTCAACTTCATTTTGTAAAGTTGAAGTAACAATAACTCTAATTGTTTCAAAAATACTGCAAAGGAACCTATAGGTGATCTATAAACTGTTACAATAATTAATTTTGAGCTTTGAAGTTCAATTACCGTAGCACAACATTCAAAGTCCTGCTCAATGCTGTAGGGACTAGTGTCAATACTTTTAAACTTAAAGTTATTACATACATACGTAGCCACTCCTCCTTTTTCTTTTACAGATCTACAGAAGTAGGATGTAAGTGAATAACCATTTAAATTTACCAAACCTATTTCTGTGGTTTTCAGATGATGCTCTGTAATACAAATGATATCTACAGATTTTTTACAGTCTTTTTCAACATCTGTTATGGATATGATAAGCTCATCTGCTTTATTAGCTAAACTTCTGATATTTTTGATGATAAACTGCTATGCTTTGTTTATTAATTGCATTGTGATTATTTTTATTATTGAGATTTAATTTATGGTTATGATTTGTGACTACTTGAATTTGAATTTCCTTTAGGTTACTTAAATTTACAGGTTTACTTATCCTAAAAAAGGACGAGTAAACACATCTG
>CM067376.1:7525893-7538094 GCA_034510155.1 Eucriotettix oculatus | reverse complement strand
ACAGTACAAAATTACATTTCAGACACGAAATTATTAAAATTTTTACACATAATTCTTCTGTAAATTCCTTTTCCCTGGTCCTAAACACTGTAACATTATATACTATTTCAACTTCTCCCATGAGTAACAGAGAGAGAGGAGAAATTGAAAAAGCATTGCAGGCCTTAACATTACATTAATAATAAATTTTAAGCCAACTATAGACAAATCAAATTCAATAATTATATCACAAACAGATAAGACACAACATTGCCAAAAAAAATTCATAACTCTTATAATGTGTTTCAAGGATTTGAATATTTGTACATTATTTTCCATTGAGATTAGAAACATCACAGAGTTCACCAAAGTGAATTATTGAGAGAAGTTTAAATAACATACAACACAATCTGAAGACTTTTCTCCATTGCAAATCCTTACGTGACTAGGTTACTCAATGCTGAGAATGTTTTATGAAACAGGGCCTAGTTCTGTGTTCTCATCCGTGTGACTTTTCATGTGTTTTGTTAGGGTACTTGATGCAGAGAACGTTTTATCACATACTACACATTTGTGTGGCTTTTCACCCGTGTGTAGTCTTCTGTGTTTTGCTAAATTTGATGATAATGAGAAAGTTTTATCACACACTTCACATTTGTATGGCTTTTCACCGGTATGAATCCTTATGTGACTTTTTAAATCAAATGATTCAGAGAAGGTTTTATGACATATGACACATTGGTATGGCCTCTCACCAGTGTGAGTTCTCATATGTTTAGTCAGATGAGCTGATTCTGAAAATTTCTGATCACATTCTCCACAATGGTATGGTTTTTCACCAGTGTGAATCCTGATATGGTTTATTAAAGTAGCTGATTGGGTAAATGCTTTGTGGCAGTGGACGCATTTGTATGGCTTTTCACCAGTATGAATCCTCATGTGTTGTGTTAGATTACCTGAATCAGTGAATGCTTTATGACACACAAGACATGTATAAGGCTTTTCACCTGTGTGAATTCTTTTGTGTTTTGTTAAATCACATAATACTGAATATGTTTTATCACACTCATCACATTTATATGGCTTTTCCCCAGTATGAACTCTCATGTGGTTTCTTAAAGTAGATGATTGAGAGAATGTTTTGTAACAGACAACACATTTGTATGGCTTCTCACCAGTATGCATCCTCATGTGCTTGCTTAAGTGATCTGACCTCGCAAATGTCTTTTCACAGTCACCACATTGGTACGGTTTTTCACCAGTGTGAATCCTCATGTGGTTTATTAAAGTAGATGATTGAGAGAAGATTTGATCACACTCAACGCATTTGTAAGACTTCTCTCCATTGTGAAATGTAATGTGCTTATTTGTGTTACTTGAGTCTGAATTTTTGTTACGATACTGAACAGATTTGTATGTCAGCCTATGTGTATGTGTTATGGAACTACCTGAATCAGTCATGTTATGTCCTTCGTAAATTATTGATTAAGTATGTCGTACCTATTATGTTATTTACTTAAAGCTTTAGCTTCACTTCATATATATGTATATGAATTACTCCTGAGAAAATGTATTTTTATATTATGTTTCAAGCAAAGGAAAAGTATTTGACTAATTACATTTCTGTTTATAAAAATAAAATTATTGATTAATTAATGTTTTATGTAACAGTTATATTATTTTAAAAAATCTTTCTGAAGTGGAATTTAGTGCTTCAAAGAAATGATGTAGCAGTTGTTTGAATAAAAACCTGAAACCAAACAAGATAATTTTAAGAATATAATATATTATTATTTAACACAGTATACAGAATCCTATTTTACAAATTATATTCACAAGACGAGTAGTATTTTCACACTTCAGTGTTGTAGCACATATTTTACAAGCTGGTGCGACCCAGCAATATGTTATTGTTGAAGGTGAAGAGAAGGAAAATGTTTTCTTAGGACAAGGAGGCAAGCTAATATAGACTTTTGCAAGACAATGAATCAATAATCTATTACATGCATTATAAAGTGTAGCCGCTGGAACAAAGGAATACGATGGAGTCTGTTTGGTGTCAACTCATAAACGTTGATGAGAACAGCCTACTGGAGGACTCTGATTTTTTTTATCTGAAATTAATATTTTTGCCTTTGCCACAAAGTCGAGGCATGTAATAAAAGAATAATAAAAATAAATAAAAGAAAACCGATTATGAATGATGGTAAAGGGTGTAATTGTTTTCTACATTTAATCAAAAGTATACAATTGTCAACAAAGAAATTAGTTGTTACAGTATATCGAAAGTCTATAACAACCCTATTTAAGGACGACATTATCCTCTTTATACAAAAACAAATTGTTTTTTCAAAAGAGAAAAACATATCTTATACAAATGAGAAAGAGGTATTTATAATATCAATATTTCATAACTTTCTGTGTGTATTAATTTTTGGATGAATTTTGAGCTGTTATTTCTTAGGTTACTATCTACCTGTAATTGTCTCATAATTTCAATCAGGTATCACTTGGGAAGATTATTGATTCCTCTTGGAATATCTTTCCAGTAGCAGTTTCTGAAACAGAATATAAAACATTATAAATTGTTATGTCATGCAAATAATTTTATCAAAGTTCAACATAACATCATACATTCTCTTCTACAGAGGAATATCACTCTGTGAAGTAATGTCTAACGACGGTCCCACAGGAAGATACACACAGTCATTATTGGAAAGGGAGGTGTTTTTAGTGGGTAGAATCCCACACTACTATCCAGTGCGGACCCTGAGATAACGTCTTTAGAAGATTTTCACCTGCCCTCGCCAAATAATTTAAAAAAAACACACACACACAGATGAATATCCCTTAAAAGGATCTAAGTGAATATTAATTAAACTTGTTTGGTTTGGTTACATTCTTAACTATCCATTTAAAAATATATATTCCAGTGATTGGCTAGCCAATCACTATATATATATATATATGATGCTCTCTTGATACGTTATACGTAAACGCATTGACAATTAATAAATATCTGGATTAAACAGTGTCGGTAGTAGGGGAAAAAATATGGAAATTATTAGTGACATTCCCCAAGTACCAATGTAGGTGATTTTAGGGCTGTTTAAATAGTTTTGAAAATAAAACGTTAGATACTAATTAATATTATTTTGTGCTTGTAACTTGATGTCAACTGTGAACTAGTCCTTTGCCACTTAACTGTTCCTCTCTTCTACATCATATGATGACAGAAACAATTAATCCTTAAATCTTGAACATTTTACACAGTTCCGCAGACACGATAACACGCGACTTAACTTGAAATGGTGCAATGAAAGAAAGGCAAGTGATTCCAAGGAAATCAACTGCAAATCTACATATATGTTCTTCAAAGTAAGGATTCCCTTCGAGCTTATCTCGCAAGCTTAATTTTTTTGGCAGGAATACATTTTTGATTTCAAAACGCAAGTAGAGATTCACTGAAATGCTTATCAACATTACAAAACAAGCCATGCCAATAACTGATAAGGATCCTTACGTGGAATGTTGAAGGCGTCAGAGTGGCAGTGAACCTGACTATTCAAACAATTTAAAAGTAAAAAAAGAATGTCTAATACCTATAAATAAATACTAAAAAATCAGCTTAGCATTTAGTTTGAACATTATTAATTACATTCCTGTTCATGTAAAAACCTAGTGTACACAAATTGGATAAAAACTGAAGCAAGTTGTTGGTCTGAAAATCATTATTTCAGTTACATTAGTTTATCAATGATTTACTTATTATTTGTGACTGTTAATGTCAGGAACTAAATCAGTAGATTATAGTATAGTATATAGCAAAAATTAAACTACTAGTGGATCAAGATCTTACCAGAACAAGAATTCAATTGGCTGTTAAGTAATGTTAATTTTTCCCTTGCTTTACATTTTTTTGATTAATAAATAATCACAACGAGCAATTAAATATTTGGTTAATTAGCAACACAATGTTACTCTTTTAATGCAAATAACAAAGAAAAAACAACTACGTTTCACATTAATTATGCATTGAAAATGAGAAATCTTTCTGTACAATTTGCCATTCTAACCTCTCCATTAATACGAAACAACTCTTTACTTACTTAACTAAAATTATATTAAAATTTCCGATGAAAGAATAATATGAAATATATTGATATATGTTGGTATTAATCTGGGAATTTCTTCAGTAAAAAAAAAACTTTACGAATGCATAAGATTTAAATTACGCAATTGTATCGTCCTTCATGACGAATCTATTGCCAACGTAGAAACAGAAAAGTTTCTGTATTACAACATCCATATCTTAAAATGTATCTTTCGAGCTCATTTTATCTCAACATCTTCATTTTAAAAAATTAATTTCCACGCTTCTTATTCCATTAATAAAGTTGTAAGACACGTTGAACTTAATATTTATTAAACGGGAAATTATCGTCCGAATATTCTTCTTGTTTTGCAGTTGGTGTCACTGGAGATCCGGCAGGTTGATAATATTATCGCATTCAAAATACAAATTAGTGTGGATTATTTATTTACACCATATATTAACATTTCCAAATATATAAGGCAAAACAAGTAATTCAAATGGGAATATTAAAAATATTGGGCATGCTTCGAAATCAATATGGCGAGTTGGATACGAAATTATATCAGCATATTTCTCAAATAAATGTTAAAAATATATTGGCACATGTTGGAGGAGAATGTAAATTGTTTTTCCTAGGATCTAAATTCGAAAGAATAAGATATTTTTAATATGCTTTGGCCCGAATGGAATTTTAGAAATGAAACATTATCTTATTAAAAGTATTGAAATGTCGCCTTTTTTTAATTCGCAATAAAACATTACAATACGTTACATAAAAATTTGATAGAATACTAATTGGAGGCAAAAAAGCAGATAAGGTAGGATGTGCTAGTTATGAATAAATGAAAATGCTTGCGCTAGATAGGTTGCATCAGACCCAGTCTTAGGACTGAAAACCACAACGAACCATAAAATAAATATATTGCAACGGCGATTTACAGTGATGTCTGCGAAATAAATAAACAAACCACGTTGCTAGGTAACCTGCGATGATCTTAGGAAAAAAGAATCTCTCTTCCAGCGATCAAACACACGCTACGTTGTTCGCCAAAGATGCATTAACCTTGGAGATTCGACAATATCAAGTTCTCTTTAGAACATAGAATTTATCACAGCATGCCGATGATATTGGAACCCAAAGAGAACAATTACAAAGATGTAATTGTAATCCACCCAGCATCTAATTCTCCTATAGCACCAAATTTCAAAGGCTTCTATTATTTTCCTTTCCGCAACTCCTACGGTCCACGTTTCGCACCCATATAACGCCAAGTTCCATACCAACATTTTTAGCAACGATTTCCTAATATTCACACTTATATTACCCGTAAGTAAATTCCTCTTCCTTGCTATCCTGTGCTATCCTACTCTAGTTATTACGCTTCCCAAGTAGCATAATTCCTTACCTTCCGTCAAAATATCCCTTCCCAATCTAACAGCCTTTGTTATTCCACTGTTTCCCATACTACACTCCATTACCTTGGTTTTCCCTCTATTAATCCTCATATTGAAGTCTTTCTCCAGGGACCACGTTCACGCTATTTATTAAGGTTTTCAAGTCTTCTTCTTACTCCCCTAATACTACAATATCATCGGCAAAGCGTAGTGTTTTTATTTCTCCACTTTGCAGTATTATTCCTTTTCCATATTCCGTTTTAACATTCTTCATCGCCTGTTCTATATATAAGTTAAACAGAACGGGTGACAGACTGTTGCATCCTTGTCTTACTGCTTTCTTGATTACGGCTTTCTTTTCTTGATCTTACTATTTATAATTTTTGATAAAGTACATAAAATAGCCCACGAGTCTCAAAAGGAAAAATACTTACAATCAATAAGTAATTTAAGGGCTGTTGTTGTATTCAGTCCTATGACTGGTCTGATGCAACCCTCCATGCTGATCTGCCTCGCGCAAGCCTTTTCACCGCCGCATAACAACCACATGCTCCCTGACCTGCCTAATAAACAACCGAGATTGGAGTCGAATCGCATAGCTCACTTCTGCCAGTTGTCGTGCTGGTTAAGTTGTTGTTGAGCCCCAAGGAGTAGAGTTTCGGGTACAATTGTAGCAATATCTGCATAAACTTTGTACACGTGTTACATACTAACAGCAACAAACACTGGGTGGGTAAAACAACCGTAGTGACGATTTAGCTAGATAGATGGCAGATGCTGAGCCCTGGTGGTGGCAACATGCATTTAATATTCCAATAAAGGAATAAAAGTTAAAGAAATAATAATAATAAGAAATTATACTAATATAAACATTCAATATGCAAATACTTTAACAGTTATTTTAAGCCTGATTAAATTAAGTTAAACCATTTCCCTTTTTCTGTCTCTAAATAATTTTACATTCTTCGGGAAAGTCTAGTAGACTAGGAACTGGCCAATCATTAGAGTCTTTTACTGTCCTATTTCGAAGGAGTATTCACCTACGCCCGTTCCTTGACTTCTCTCATTAATTTTAAATGGATGATCATTTCTCGCTACATATGTTGGTAAATGAATATGAGTTTTGATATGGCTCCAGGTTCTCTCTCTCTCCCCCCTCTTTCTCTCCTCTCTCTTCTCTCTCTGTTCTCTCTATCTCTTCTCTCTCTTTCTCTTCTCTCTCTCTTTCTCTTCTCTCTCTCTTTCTCTTCTCTCTCTCTTTCTCTTCTCTCTCCTATCTCTTCTCTCCCTCACCTCTCTTTCTCTCCTCTCTCTCCTCTCTTTCCTTTCTCTCTTCTCCCTCTCACTCTCTCTCAGTCTCTCTCTTCTCTTTATCTCTTCGCTTCTCTCTCTTTCTTCTCTCTCTCACCTCTCTTTCTCTCACTCTCTCTTCTCTCACTCTCTCTTCTCTCTATCTCTTCTCTTTCTCTCCTCTCTCTTCTCTCTCTGTTCTCTCTATCTCTTCTCTCTCTCTTTCTCTTCTCTCTCTCTTTCTCTTCTCTCTCCTATCTCTTCTCTCCCTCACCTCTCTTTCTCTCCTCTCTCTCCTCTCTTTCCTTTCTCTCTTCTCCCTCTTACTCTCTCTCAGTCTCTCTCTTCTCTTTATCTCTTCGCTTCTCTCTCTTCTCTTTATCTCTTCGCTTCTCTCTCTTTCTTCTCTCTCTCACCTCTCTTTCTCTCCTCTCTCTCTTCTCCCTCTCACTCTCTCTTCTCTCTCTTCTCTTTATCTCTTCGCTTCTGTCTCTCTTCTCTTTCTGTTCTCTCTCTCTCTCTCTCTCTCTCTCTCTCTCTCTCTCTCTCTCTGTTCTCTCTCCCCACATTTCCTGTGCCTCTAGAAATATTTGCCTTTTCCTGCCCTGTTTTGAAGCCTGTCCAACGCGTGTCTCTGATCCCATACACAAGGATAGAGACGTATAAGCCATGTCTTTGGTACTTTTCCGCAGTATTCTATTGACCTCCACCCTTTTCTTTTCCCAGTCACTGAATGTGTGTCTCCTCCGCAATTTAAGTCTTTGCTCAAAGTTACGCCCCCAGATATTTGCAAGTGTCCGCTTGTAATATATTTTCATTCCCTCAATTTTATATTAAACTTGGGAAACGTTTTCTCATTTTTGTAAATACAATCGATTTTACTTTTTGCCTCCCGCCGCATTTCCTTTCATCCCATTTTCGTCCTACCAACGACGATGAATTCTGTTTTTAGATCATATTGAAGAATATTTGCACCTTGGACGTTTCCAATTTTTTTCCTGTAAATGATACATACATACAGTCATCGGCAAATAATCTTATCCGAGATATCCAATGGGGCGGATATCGCGCGGAGTATTTTTCACCATCTTGGGGTACCCGGAATATTTTTTTTTTGACTCCCTATAAAATACCAGGAGTAATTTTGTCTCTAGTGGAACGAATTTAGACTCTCTGAAGGTAACAACGGTCTTTTTGATTCTCTCTGTCTCTTCAGATGTCGAAATATTTTTTATTCTCATTGGATTGTCGGGAGTTTCTCCGCCTTCTCTTAACTTACTCCTGGGTCATTCCACGTCAAATCAACCCAAAAAAAATACGATTCGACACCCATGGTCTCAGATTTTACTGAAACTTGGCATGTTTGTTCCTTTCATGGATATAAGAAATGATATGAAATATTTCTGCTCCTCTATCACAAACGGTTTTTATTTCACAGCCTGCTAAAGTTTTTGAAATCGCGTGTTTGTGTTTTTTTTTTCGATCGGCGGATGAAATGAAATTTGTTCTCCCATAGAAAATACATTATATCTTCCTTATTTACCAACCGATGTTGATGAAATTTTTTTATGGGAATACTTCAATAGGAAAGGAAGCCAGGAAAAAAAATATTGTATCTATAAGCTATCTGGAAGTGATACTTTTCTTTATTATTTTCGTAATCTGAGCATTAGGTTTATCCTAGAAAATAATTTTCAGGATCTATTCTGTAATATGTGCCGCAATATTAAAGCTGAAAAGAGGCATTTTTGGAAGGACGTCTACTCTGACGAAAAAAACTCGCATTTCAGTCACAAATGCATATTTCGAACTGAAAATTTTTCAGATGTTCATCTAAGGCCTTCCTCATAGTACAAACTGTAAAAATTTCATCAAAATGGTCGGAAATGGTTGCTCGGGGATCGGTTCTGATGAAAACCAAGCGCCACATACATGACTTGGAACGACCCATTTCCTATTTTTGAAGTGAAAAAAATCAATGAAGGAGTGAAAAAAAACCATCAATTTTATTTTTTCATGTGGTAGTGAGTGTATATATTTAAAAATAATAATTATAAAAAACTTTTGTCGTTATCCTTTTCCCCCCTCACTATGATGATATTCCGCTTCGCGTCGATAGTGATATTTCATTAAAAAAAAATTAATTTCACCACTTCCGAATTTTTTTTTCAGACCACTTCCAGATAGCTTATAGATACAATATTTTTTTCCCTGGCTTCCTTTCCTATTGAAGTATTCCCATAAAAAAATTTCATCAACATCGGTTGGTAAATAAGGAAGATATAATGTATTTTCTATGGGAGAACAAATTTCATTTCATCCGCCGATCGAAAAAAAGAAGAAAAAAACACGCGATTTCAAAAACTTTAGCAGGCTGTGAAATAAAAACCGTTTGTGATAGAGGAGCAGAAATATTTCATATCATTTCTTATATCCATGAAAGGAACAAACATGCCAAGTTTCATTAAAATCTGAGACCATGGGTGTCGAATCGCATTTTTTTGGGGTTGATTTGACGTGGAATGACCCAGGAGTAAGTTAAGAGAAGGCGGAGAAACTCCCGACAATCCAATGAGAATAAAAAATATTTCGACATCTGAAGAGACAGAGAGAATCAAAAAGACCGTTGTTACCTTCAGAGAGTCTAAATTCGTTCCACTAGAGACAAAATTACTCCTGGTATTTTATAGGGAGTCAAAAAATATTCCGGGTACCCCAAGATGGTGAAAAATACTCCGCGCGATATCCGCCCCATTGGATATCTCGGATAAGATTATTTGCCGATGACTGTATGTATGTATCATTTACAGGAAAAAATTGGAAACGTCCAAGGTGCAAATATTCTTCAATATGATCTAAAAACAGAATTCATCGTCGTTGGTAGGACGAAAATGGGATGAAAGGAAACGCGGCGGGAGGCAAAAAGTAAAATCGATTGTATTTAGAAAAATGAGAAAACGTTTCCCAAGTTTAATATAAAATTGAGGGAATGAAAATATATTACAAGCGGACACTTGCAAATATCTGGGGGACGTAACTTTGAGCAAAGACTTAAATTGGGGGGAAGACACACATTCAGTGACTGGGAAAGAAAAGGGTGGAGGTCAATAGAATACTGCGGAAAAGTACCAAAGACATGGCTTATACGTCTCTATCCTTGTGTATGGGATCAGAGACACGCGTTGGACAGGCTTCAAAACGGGGCTGGAAATGGCAAATATTTCTAGAGGCACGGGAAATGTGTGGAGAGAGAACAGAGAGAGAAGAGAGAGAGAAGAGAAGAGATAAAGAGAAGAGAGAGAAGAGAGCGAGAGAGAGAAGAGAGAGGAGAGAAAGGAGAGAAAGAGAAGAAATAGAGAGAAGAGAAAGAGGAGAGAGAATAGAGAGAGAAGAGATAGAGAGAACAGAGAGAGAAGAGAGAGGAGAGAAAGGGAAGAAATAGAGAGAAGAGAGAGAAGAGATAGAGAGAACAGAGAGAGAAGAGAGAGGAGAGAAAGAGAAGAAATAGAGAGAGGAGAGAGGAGAGAGAATAGAGAGAGAAGAGAGAGAGAGAACAGAGAGAGAAGAGAGAGGAGAGAAAGGGAAGAAATAGAGAGAAGAGAGAGAAGAGATAGAGAGAACAGAGAGAGAAGAGAGAGAAGAGAGAGAGAAGAAATAGAGAGAACAGAGAGAGAAGAGAGAGGAGAGAAAGAGAAGAAATAGAGAGAAGAGAGAGAGGAGAGAGAAGAGAGAGAAGAGATAGAGAGAAGAGAGAGAGAAGAGAGAGGAGAGAAAGAGAAGAAATAGAGAGAAGAGATAGAGAGAAGAGAGGGAAGAGAGAGAGAACAGAGAGAGAAGAGAGAGGAGAGAAAGAGAAGGGATAGAGAGAAGAGAGAGGAGAGAGGGAGAAGAGAGAGAATATTTTTTTTCCTGGCTTCCTTTCCTATTGAAGTATTCCCATAAAAAAATTTCATCAACATCGGTTGGTAAATAAGGAAGATATAATGTATTTTCTATGGGAGAACAAATTTCATTTCATCCGCCGATCGAAAAAGGAAGAAAAAAACACGCGATTTCAAAAACTTTAGCAGGCTGTGAAATAAAAAACCGTTTGTGATAGAGGAGCAGAAATATTTCATATCATTTCTTATATCCATGAAAGGAACAAACATGCCAAGTTTCATTAAAATCTGAGGCCATGGGTGTCATGGAACTGACATGGAATGACCCTCCTATGAACTACGAAGGGAAGATTTTTATATCTTTTCCGGATTTGTCACAGTTTTATATGGCCCTGGTTGTATTCGCGTCGCTTTCTGCTTTCAACTGCTAACTTAACTGTACCTTCCTTGTTTACCTCTCCGACAGACTTTCCTCGTCTTATTTTTAATCGAGTTGCAAACCTTTCTTCAAAAGTTTGCAAATACTTACTTTACCAAGCGTATATATTTATGAAATATTAAAGTTTGTAAAACGAAACACTAATTTGTTTCAAACAAATGGCGAGTTTCATGAATACGCGACTAGAAATCGTTTAGCTCTAAGGTCGGACAAGCATCGCCTTGCTCTACACCAGAAAAGTATTCACAATACCGGAATAATTTTATACAACAGCCTTCCTTCCTTCCGCCAGAGGTTAAAAATAGTACCTACAAAAGCTTCGTGAAGCAGAGTAAAACTATTCTTTTAAATGGCGCGTTTTACTCGGTACAGGATTTTCTTAATCGTCCTTCTAGTATTTAAATCAAGGTTCCTGCTGCAAGTGTTGAATGAACTGCCTTATAAAATAGCACATCACATATCTTAAAATTTCTATTCCGTTTTTTCTGCTCTTTTGTTTGTTTGTTTCATGTATTGCCTGGAGCAAGGACAGTTTCCTGGTCCAAGTAGTTAAAACTCCATTCCGTGTTCCTCAGTGTGTGCTTGTTTGTGTTTCCCAGTGTGTGTCCGTGTTGTGTTTATATTGAGTTTTGTCTATATACATTTTCTTTTATTAATTTATTTTAAGTTTATTTGTCTTTAATTATGTACTTTATTTTGTTCATTTTTAATTTTTAATGTATGACGTATCCTATTTCCTCAATCGAGGATTAATGGAAACAACAATAAATCTAAATCTTAACCTGATAAGATAATTTATTGATGACGTTCCATAAAGCCCCGTCCAGCAACAAGCTGAAACTTGCTCGGCTCGTCTCGTACGTTTCTAGTGGCAGCAGCGAACACGTAGATGAAAGAATAAAAGAGCATAATAGACATCTACGATTAAAACAACCCCAATAAGTCAGCCGTTGCCTTGTTTGGTTCACACGGGGGCCATAAAATAAATAGCTTTCGATAAGACGCGTATTCTGGAACAGAGCTAATTGCTGCTATTGGGGATAGCGTTCGTTATTTCGGAGGCAATTAAACATCAGGTCCAGTGAGAATTTACTGGAATAGAGATTCTGGATTCCCAATTG
>CM067376.1:7473393-7520893 GCA_034510155.1 Eucriotettix oculatus | reverse complement strand
ATGATGCTCCAATGTCGCATCGAAACGTCGGCCTATCTAAATTATATTTAAAAAATATCTACTTTTCCGAATTCAGATCATAGGAAAAACAATTTACATTCTCCTCCACCAACATTTTCGAAAAGAAAGTTATATATATTTTTTAACATTTAATGTAGAAATCTGCTGATATAACAACTTGGCTGCATCCAACTCAGCAATTTACCGATTTGTGAAACATGCCCAATATTTTTAATATCCACATTTGAATTGTTTCTTTTGCATTATATATATTTGGAAATACTAATATATATGTTGTAAATAAATAATCCACTTTAATTTGTCTTTTGCTGCTCTTATGGGAGAGAGCTACAGGGGAGTGATGACGTCACGCTGCCGCCATGTAGGCAAGGCAAGACGTGGCATCACCGCCTCTGTATCTGTTTAAGATACTCTTTGCCGTAGGCTACGTCATCAGGTAACAGAGAGAAATCTTTAGTCTTCCATATTATTATTATTGTTATATTTAATTTCCGCGCCATTGAAGACACAAATAGGATTCTTGACAATCTGCCAATTCAATGTGAGAGCCAATGACGGATTTAATCATCCACTAATTTACTTTAATAATCGAAACAACAACAACAGCAGAAGTTTAGTAAAATGTAGAATGTACCTCATTTATCACGTCAAAATAGTAGGAGAATATTTTAATATTTACACATAGGTCCACCCAAAACGCGTAGCTTCAATTATCAATTAAATAAGTGAACACACTGCGATAAATAAACACTGCAGCGGCCATCTTGTCCCAACGAATCTACGTCAGAAAGGCTATTTTAAGGTACTCTATGCATTGGCAGAGGAGGAGGAGCAAAGATATTAGAGCAGAGGCAACTCGCTGGAAACAGATTCATGTTCCGTTTTACAAACCTCAATATTTGGTGAGTACTTTGATATGTTATTGTAATTCATTTGAAGGATGGCTTCTTGCAACCCGATCTAAGAATCCGTAGTAGAAAGTATTCTCCAAACTAAGGCTAGGTTTACACGGGCAGTGATGACTGCCAGAAAACGAGGGGCAGTGATGTCAGTGGCGTGTCAACATACGTCAGTGCTGCGCTGACAACTGCCAATCCATGGCTGAGCACTGCCTCACTTTACTTGGAGCGTGTGGACAGTGTGTCAGTCAAGACCGACCTAGACTAAGCTGTCCTCATGGGAGGCCAGTTAGTGGCAGTTACGGTTGTCAACTATCGATTGTGAACGATGAGGCAAGGTTGACTATCGATTTCACAATGGTAAACAGTTTGTATTTTCAATACGCGTGCAGTTTGGTTTAGTGTGCGATTGGAGTAGGTGAATCGTTGTTGTGAACAGCAACGAGTAGTTTGGTTCAGAAAGCATTTAGGATAGAG
This sequence comes from Eucriotettix oculatus, assembly GCA_034510155.1. Taxonomy (NCBI): domain Eukaryota; kingdom Metazoa; phylum Arthropoda; class Insecta; order Orthoptera; family Tetrigidae; genus Eucriotettix; species Eucriotettix oculatus. The sequence continues at coordinate 7,519,496 of CM067376.1, read as the reverse complement.
TTAGTTTGTTGCATCTGTGTATGAGCCTATAAATTATTAGGTTAACTTATCAAAAACAATTACTGTCCAGCCTCCAACGGCACAAACTTTAACTAGAAAAAAATACGCAAAAGAATGATGTATAGCTATAAACATACTACTTACTATCACACGTGATGGAAAATAATTCATTTCGTTCTGTTCAGTAATTGACAACTTTAAGGGGAATAAAACAACAAGTAATAGAAACCGACCCAATTAAACACTGAAAACCAGCTTCAAAGTACAGGCGCTGGATGTTGTTATTATTGCTTGATTTCTGTAGTAATAATATAAAAAATATTACTAAACAACTGTTTTCATTTTTATGTATCTATAGCACAGGAGCGTAATACTGAGTTTGACTTTTTCGTGAGAATTTCAGGAACCTTTCCTCCTCGTTACGTCTATTCTGTCACAAATCTAAAATTATTAGTTCCTGTTTATTGACATTATGCGTGCGCGAAAACACTAAGGGGAAAATATTCAACTTGATATAAACAATATATCGACTCTATGCAACATCATCAACATTCCAACCTGACGTAGTTGCCAAGAAATGGCAGAGAAGTATAAACATGCATCACCAGAGTTCTCTGCCCGTTCTGTAGTGAGGGCAGCACTTGGCAGTTATCTCTTCCCAAGATGTAAACGGCAGACAGTGCACAGCCAACCCAACTTGGACGAACATCACTGCCCCTGCGTGTAAACCTAGCTTTAGTGTTATAACCATAAACCTGTGGTGTAGTGGCTAGCCTCTAGCGTCGCTGCCCTCACAACCCTAGAGGTCCCCGGGTTCGACTCCTCCTTTGTGTCGTCAAGACTGTCCTGTTTTATTATTTTTTTAAGAAAATAATTATTTATAAAATAAAATAGAATAAATCTGTAAGACAAACATTGTAAGAAATTAAAATAAGGCCTGTTATAGATACTCAAGAAAACAGGTTATTAGTGTAATTAGTGAATAATAATAATAATAATAATAATAATACAAAAAAAATTGTCCTGGAGGATCGACACACGCTGAACACCGCGCTGCGTCACTCTCAAACTCGGAATGAATGAATGTGTGTGTGTGTGTGTCGTCATCATGCGAGACGACAGTCCGCAGTCGACCCGGTAGGCCCAGGCCGTCGCTATGACCACTGAGGGAATCCGAGTGAAAGGGTGGTTAACCAGCAACCCGGAACCAAAAATTGTTAAGTATAAGTATAAAATCATATTCCATAGATCATCCTATAGAGAAGCAAGCACAAGCTTCAAGGATGATGTTGTGGAACACGAGTCAGAGATTTTATACACATAGTTAGGTTGCTTTATTAATATTAAAATATACTGTAACTATTCATTAATTTTTAACTTATAATAAGATTTTCTTAAGTTCTATACAGAAGACATACAATTTGTACCTTATATATATATATATATATAATTGATAAATATTTTTACATCCTATACTAAAAAATTAGTGTTCTATTTTCTTTTTATAAATAATGTTCTTACATAATTATAAATATCTACCCTATGATGATACATTCAGCTTCATAAATTCTTCAACAGAGTAGAAGGAGTGGCCTTAGTAAGAACTTAGTTAGTTCATATTTGAACTTGTTTGGATTTATTTTTAATTGTTTAATGGAGGTGGGAAGTTTATTAAATATGCTAATAGATGGCATTGTAATGTACACCCTTTTGTATTACGGTTAGAGACTTCCCTTCCTTCCTTCCTTCCTTCCTTCCTTCCTTCCTTCCTTCCTTCCTTCCTTCCTTCCTTCCTTGTGTAAATTGTTTTTACTTCTGGTATCAAAGTCATGTAACATATCTGAAGAGGTTACTGTTATTAATAACAAATAACATCATGAGTGATTGAATATGAGTGTCACAGTATTCCAGTTTTCTTGAAAAGTCCCCTACAAGATGTTTTCGGTGAGACCTGACATCATAATATTATTCTAACAGCCTTTTTTTGAAGTGTAAATATTTTATCTTTCCCTCCCTGATGCATTGCCCCAGAATATTATTATACCACCATATGATGTCATTATAGAGTGGAAATATGCATAATAAACTAATTTTCTTATTGTGTTGGTATCACTACAACTTGACATAATTCTCTAAGAGCAAAGGTTGCCGAATCGTAGGAGAATATTAATATGATGATCCTTCCAGTTTAATTTATTGTCCATGGATGATATACCTAAAAATTTTGTACATTCAACTTCAGTTATTTCACAATTATTTGTTGCTACTTTTATTGGGTTATGTGAAGCTGAGCTTCAGGAAGGAAGGAAGGAAGGAAGGAAGGAATAAGTGAAGATAAACTGGACTCCCACCCATCGAAAGAAGGGATGGGGAGCAGGGGGATAGAGAGATAAGAGGGGGGTTCCCTTCCTGAAACTCAGTGCAGCATAATATAAAATGGAGAATCGGGGTGGTGTGTAAACAGAGAATTTATCATACACACACACACACACAAAAAAAACCGAAAAGAAAAAAAAAGGTTACATCCCTAAAAACACAAGTCCATATCCACACAATAAATCCATAGGATTTTAAACTTATACATACAGTAGAAATAAGAAATATTAATATTGTAAAAAAAAAGTTACATATAAGTTGAGCAGAAAAAATAATATTTATATAAAAATTGTAACCAAAACTGAAAGAAAAAAAAAGTGGCTTCTTCGCTCGATAGGTCAAGCCGCCTCCTCGTGGCAGGGCAACGAGGCTAAGTGGTTTTTTTAAAAAAAGAAAATTTAACCAATCCTATGGCAAACCAAAAAAAAGGGGGATTAATATGCACTTTAGTATGTAATAATTTTATTTATCTATTTTTTTATAATATTTATATCCAAAATATGTATGTATGAAAAAAAAGAGCTTACTACAAAAAAAATACAAACAAATAAGAAAATAAGGCCTTCTTTAGTTAATCCAGATATTAGGCCATGAGTTATAATAATTTTTTTAAAAAAATAAAAATGTCCGAGGACCGACACGCTGACCACCGCGCTGCGTCACTCTCAAACTCGGAATGAATGAATGTGTATGTGTCGTCATCATGCGAGACGACAGTCCGCAGTCGACTCGGTAGGCCCAGGCCGCCGCTGTAGAGAGCCACAGAGAAAGAAAAGAAAAAAAATCCATTCTTGAACGGTGAAAGAGATTATTTCTGACTTCTTTGAAAGTCTTTACCTTCCTGTTTTTTTTTTGAGATTGAGAATTGCGGCAACAGGTTTTTTTTATTGGAAATTTAATCTTTCCGCTAAGTTACCTTGTTGTAAAACTATGGGTCGTTTAAATAATCAGCCCCAAAGTTTCATCTGACGGTTTCTTAAATTGTATAATTTTTTCTGGTCCGTGGATCCATCCGAAATGGGCTCTGTTCGGGTTTGAAGGTGAGTTGGAAACTTATTTTGTGTCCGGGAAAAACGAGAATTAATTAGCATTAACATAAGAACCGTGGAAAGGGGGAACGAGATAAAATGGCCGTTCAACAACAACAGAAGATAAGGCTCGTCCTTGCCGTGTTCTTGGCCTCCCGCCTAAGTCTTTTTTACAAAATCGTCACTGCAGACTCTAAACCCGAAATGGCCTAAAATTGTAGCTAAATTTAATTTGTGGAATACCAAAAAAAAATAAAAAATAAAAGACCTCGCCTGCACTTGTAGACAAGCTAAAAATAGTACCGAAAAGTTTCCGTAAAGTGCTGCCAACACTACTGCGACATTACATAAATAAATATTCGTATCAAAACGAACAAACAACTTTTATTTATATTTTAACAAAATGGTTAAACCGTTTTAATAATGCATGAAGAAAGCAAAGCACGAGCACTCAGGCCTAATGGGTATAATATTTTTGCCAGTAGTTAGTTTTCCCTTGGTATTGCTGTACCATGGTATGATGGTTGTAGCTGGTTCTGTAGCAAGATGGAGAGGATCTGGTGGTGCTTTGAGTTCGCGTCTCGGGGGAAATGCAAGCGTCGTGACGTCACTGGTCCTGACGTGACGTCATCAGCCAACCAGGGGCGAGTTTGATACAGTCTCTCGTCTTCAACGTGCAATCAATGTACTACATGTAATATTTGAAATGAATATAATTAATAACAATGGAAACAACAATTTCGGTTGACTTATATGAATATAACACTGATTAAAATTATTTAAGTAAATTTATTCAATTAACTAATTGAATAGATTGTTTATATATATAAATGTATAGAGACAATGAATCGTCTCCCTGGGATGTCTCCCTAACACACATCCAGCTCCAAGCCAAGCAACACAGAGAATCAACAATACGTTCAGTTCAAAGAAAATATAACTTCAATTGTTTTCCTTTACTGTTTATTCATTGTAATTTTCACTATTTGTGACCTTCAGTATTAATTTCCTTTGTGGTCAACAATTTAACATCAAACGTATATTAATGTTACACTTTTAAATTAATTTAAATCACGCGAAAAAAAATAATAAATGTAAATGACATATTCGCGAACCCAAAGATATTTCTGTTTACAACCAGGGATATTGATTGCTAACATACATACCAGAGACGTTGTTGCTTACGCGCGAATTATTACTATCTTTGAAAAGGAAAGAAATGCGCGATAACGTGTTACGTATGTCACGTTACACTACGAAATCTCACTGCGTACTCTTATCCGATGCTCATGCGCGAGTGTGTTGTGTGTGATGTATTTCTTCTTCTTTTTAATCATGGCGCCCGTCTCTCCAGACGTAGTCGTCGTCGCCGCCGCCGCCTCGCAACCTCGAGGAGACTCTTGTAGAAGGCTGCAGAAAATGGAAGGTAACGAAGTCACTTCGCTTTAATACTCTACGCAACTGGATTAAGTCGCTGCTTACAACGCAAGTGCTTCCAGAAACGCTGTTTTGAATGACTTGGCTTAAAATAATTTCGTTCGTCTGCCATCCCAGCCCCCCCTTAGCCCCCCTCCGTTGAGTCTTCATCCACCGATCAAACGATTTGTGTCGTTCTCATTCTAACCTTGGTGTGAATATCAATTACAAACGTTCCTTCAGTCGTCGTATTTTCGAGCTCGCAACCCCTTGTTACCTCGTCGCGAACGTTTTAGTTATTTATTACATAATTTTTTTTAATGTATATTTTCTGTGGTCTCTGGTGGAAGACAAGTTTTATCTTTCCTTAAAAACTAATTGTAATTGTCCATTTTCAAATATATTTACCTCCATTCAAAAGAAAAACGTTTAATTATACGAGTATTAGTAATTTTTCATGTAATTTTTTAAAAATAAATAAAAAACAATCAGTATATCGATGCATAAGGAAGGTGTTATTTGATTATCGCGAAATGTTCTGCTTGAAGTAAATAAAAAATAAATGATTTTCTTCCCCTGTGAAGTCATTTATTCTTAGACAGTTTATTGAAGTGTTGTGATGGAATCTGTGGAGCAGTAATGAAGGTAAGAAGTATGCTGTATTTATTTTGGATCATAATAAATAATTACTGACATTATCTGAGCGTTTGGAATTAATAAATAGTAAATGCAAGTCTAACATAATTTTCTGGATTCCCTAAAATGACGAGGTTCCAAACTGAGGAACGAAACGTCGTGTAAATAAAGTTTACATTAAATTTGTTCTGACTTATAGGTTTAATTAATACTGTGTAATAATGAAACAAATGCTGTGTTTGAAAATATCGGTCGCCCTTTATGACGTAGGGTTTTTTTGGGGGACAAGATGGCCGCTGCAGTGTTAATAGCAGTGTGTTGACTTATATAATTGAAAGTATAAGTATAAAATCATATTCCATAGATCCTCCTATAGAGAAGCAAGCACAAGCTTCAAGGATGTTGTGGAACGAGTCAGAGATTTTATACACATAGTTAGGTTGCTTTATTAATATTAAATAATATACTGTAACTATTCATTAATTTTTGACTTGTAATAAGATTTCCTTAAGTTCTATACAGAAGACGTACAATTTGTACCTTATATATAAAATTGATAAATATTTTTACATCCTATACTAAAAAAATTAGTGTTCTAATAATGTTCTTTCATAATTATAAATATCTACATTCAGCTCCATAACAGAGTAGAAGGAGTTGCCTTAGTAAGAACTTAGTTAGTTAGTTCATATTTGAACTTGTTTGGATTTATTTTTAATTGTTTAATGGAGGTGGGAAGTTTATTAAATATGCTAATAGATGGCATTGTAATGTACACCCTTTTGTATTACTGTTAGAGACTTCCCTTCCTTCCTTCCTTGTGTAAATTGTTTTTTACTTCTGGTATCAAAGTCATGTTAATATATCTGAGTTTAGTGTGAAGAGGTTACATGAGTAAGTGACTGAATATGCTGGCAGTTTTCTTGAAAAGTCCCTTGCAAGACCTGACATAATATTCTAACAGCCTTTTTTTGAAGTGTAAATATTTTATCTTTCCCTCCCTGATGCATTGCCCCAGAATATTTTACCACCATATGTCATTATAGTGTGGAAATATGCAAAATAAACTAATTTTCTGATGTTAGGATCACTACAACTTGACATAATTCTCTAAGAGCAAAGGTTGCCGAATCGTAGGAGAATATTAATATGATCCTTCCAGTTTAATTTATTGTCCATGGATGATAGACCTGAAAATTTTGTACATTCAACTTCAGTTATTTCACAATTATTTGTTGCTAGTTCAAATTGGCCATTCTTTGTCTGAAACTGCCATGGAGTGAGTTTTATCACAAGCCATTGGCTGAAAACCAACCAGTGAAGCAGCATCTGGCTTAATGTAACACTTTGCAGCATTTTCCAGACTATTTTGTTTATTTGTAACCAAAATACTAACTAGTATCATCAGCAAAAAGTATAGTTTTAGAAGAAGAATTTATGGATCTAGGTAAGTCATTTATATACATTAAGAAGAGCAATGGGGACCTAGAATGGAACCCTGTGGAACCCCAGTCTTTATTTGTCCCCAGTCTGAGTTAATAATTTGTCCAGAGTTAGAGTCTTTTAATGTACCCCCCTCTGTTTCCTATTTGTTAGGTAAGAGGAGAGCCAATTATGGGAAAAAAATTCCTGTTATTCCATAAAACTTCATTTTGTTTAGGAGGATATTATATGGTCTACACAATCAAAAGCTTTGGATAGGTCACAAAAAATTTCCTAATGGGTATCTTTTTTTTTGTTTAGTTGTTCCAAGATTTCATGAGTGAGAGTGAAAAATAGCAATGTCTGTTGAACATTTTTTTTCCCTGAAGCCAAATTGTGAGGTTATATTTATTTAAGTGATCAAATTTAAGTGAATTTTAACGTAACAGTGGCAACACTGCTGCTGGTTATTTGTCAGTTTCTCGTTTGAATTTAGGTGTATTTTGCGGAAATAATCGATGATGTAGTGAATCCAGATAGTGAATAAAATTCTGAACAAGTTACCTTTATAAGAGTAATTAGTGTTGTGGCGATCCTGACATATAGATGTCTCTGCTGTCACTCACTCACTCAGGTGCATGCTTATCCTTACATGGCTTTTGACCCTGGCCTTAGTTAATAACACATGATATACGACTTCATCTATCACAGGAAGGTTAAGAATCAGAGTGAACTAATTACAAACTTTAAATTCCTCCTTCAAGAGCCATATTTGCTGGTGGAAGATGATGCCCCAATGTCGCATCGAAACGTCGGCCTATCCCAATTATATATATTTTTTAAAAAAATATCTACTTTTCCGAATTCAGATCCTAGGAAAAAACAATTTACATTCTGCTGCATCATTTGCGAATAGAAAAAATTATATGTTTTTAATATTAAATGTAGAAATATGCTGATATAACTTCGCCTCATGTAACTCGCAATTTACCGATTTCTAAACACGCTCAATATTTTTAATATTCCCATTTGAATTGACTCTTTTGCCTTATATATATATATATTTGGAAATAATAATATATGGTCTAAATAAATAACCTGCTTTAATTTGTCTTTTGCTGCTTTAAGAAGGATTTTAGCAGCCTCGTAAAGCGCTGTTTTTACATGGCAGGCTTTTATGGGAGCTACAGGGGATGACGTCACGCTGCTATTGCCGCCCCTCCATCTATTTAAGATATTCTCCGGCCTACGTGGGTTTGGTCCCACTGAGCGCCCCTTTATTATTGGTGGTTAGCTAACGGGAGTATGACGTCAGCAAGATGGTCGCCATCAGCCGGCAGAAGGCCGGCGGCCATCATGTCAAGGCGCCAGCCAATCAGGAGATAACGCCAGTCTTTCACGTCTCAGCCAATCAGCTGCAGCCACCTCGAGGCCACGCCCACGACACTAATAGCCGAGGGAAAGGTTCCAATCTCTCATAAAGTTATGCTAGAAAATATTCAACAAAATAAAATAACTCCTTTTACTCATTATCGTCATAACAAGGAAATTAATTATTTTCACCTATTCAAGCTCGAAAGTAAATTCAATTTGAATCTGTATTCTTTTCAAAGACTTTAAAATTAAATCCAATAATAGTTCCTCATTATATAAAATACATCAGACCACATATTTTAACACAACGTGACTCAAATCAATATTCATCATAAATATATATATATTTCATTTACATATTCTTGCACAGCTATGGAGCCGGGGGGAAAAAAATTGTATTCCAAAAGCACATGATGGACGATAATTAATTTCAATTGCATTTCTGTTCCGTGTATTTATTTGCTTGCTTTGTGACCCGTAAATGACGCAAGACAGAGGTAATTACAGAACCTGACGTCATCATGGCAGGCTTTAACTCCTGATTGGTCCAGCATCACGGGCGTGTCACGTCAACTACCAATCAGCGCGCAGGTTGCTGCATCATCAGCCAATCACCGCGCAGGTTGCTTTCCCTCCAAGCCTCGCGGCATTACATGCAGCTGTATTGTATTGATGACATGTTAACCGTGTTTGATGGTTCCAAACTTACATTTACATTTTAAACCTAAATAAAATTACTTTTCTAAATCTCTGTTACGCGTAGCCATCGGACTTTAATGTTTAACTTACCACAAACTAACCTCTTCAAGCCGTGGACCGGATTGGCTAATATTCATTCCAGTCACAATTTAATCAATGTCATAAGAAATTGGTTGAGAAAAATTCCATCTAAGGAATGGCTTAAGGACTGATGCACACACAATGAGTAATACATTCTTTTACGTCACCGTGGTAATTTATATTTTAATCTGATTAAACCGACTGAAAAAAAAGCTTCATCTTAGTCTAATTTTTTTAGTCAAAATCTTATTTTTCTGGTCTCATCAAGGGACGCAAAGGACATAGAGACAAGTTTTTACCCCAGTTAATTTTGTTGATAAAGATTTAAGATTTATTACTATTCAATCCATTAGTCCTCGGTTGAGAAAATAGGATACGTCAAATATATAATATTACAAGAAATATTACAATTTACAAAATAAACTGTTCTAACCGTGGGTTTTGTTATACCGGCCAAAGGGAAAAAGGTACTTTGAAAACAGAAATTAAAGACCGTAAAGGGCTACTTTTGAACTGTCTGCTTGTATAAAAAACAATCCTATTGTATTAAATATATATATATAAATATATATATATATTAGAAAGGGAGCCACATATTTTGTTCTATAAGATTAATTTCTGACAAATTTCATGTTTTAAATGAACGGAATGCAGTTAATATTAAGCACGATATGCCACAGAAAATAATAAGGTAGATATTATGTCTTGCATTAAATACTTTGGTGCCCTTTTCTCTATTATCTCTGTTTTCTTTTTCGATATCTTCTACTGAGCTTCCGGCTGCTGTCATATTTCCGCCGTTAAGTAAAGAACGCAGAGGTGCTTGGGAACGTCTGCCGCTTCTCAACTTCTTAGGGACTGTAGCTAACTGCTTCTTGTCCGCCATTTCTCTCAACTGCCAGCCAATCAGCTGATCACCTCTCCCAGCCAATCAGCTGCTGCCGTCGCACCACGCAAAGGCCACGCCCACATCCGGCTATCTATCTATTCCAGTAAATAATGGTGACTGTACTTTCTAAACAAAATGGTCGCTTAAAAGTCGAAAGCTGACGCCAGTTTATAACTCACTCAATTATTAACAACAACGACAATAAAATTCGGACGAAATATCTTTATAATAGGATGCAGTGGACATGTTACTAATGTATTTAACGTCGTGTCAATATATATATATATATATATATGAGAATTAAATGGCAATGGCTACTTGCTTTTCTCTCTCTACTTTGGCTTGTGTTGATTCGGTTTGGAATTTTTCACAAGTATCTCTAAAATTACATATATATTGTAACATGAAAAATTACACTTAACAATCAATGCAAGGCCAGCAGCTTGCGAGTTGCAATTGTTGAGGAACTTGGGCCAACAATGTAGTCTGGCGAGACTTAAGAGAGTCGTCATGGGGTGGTGATGAAAGGAGCAGCAGGTTGTGTCGGCGGGACGACGAGAGAGAGAATGACCACGGCCATCCATGCAGATATTATTTTTTTCTCATGCTCTGATTGGCATTAAAACTATTAATTCATCTTTTGGTATTTTTTTTATGAAAAATACCTGGCGCCTTAAAGGAATTAAGAAATCCTCGAATACGGAGGAACGCGGAATCCGCTACAATATATATATATATATCGAACTACTGATGAGCGAAGTTAAAAAGGAATCGTACTGCACGGAGAATAAATAAAAGCCGACGAGAGGTTTGTTAATGAAGTTGTCGTATTAGGGGGAGTCAGAAGAAGACTTGGAAACCATAATAAATGGCATGAACGTGGTACAGAAGACAGGCAGCAGTAAGTAGAATAGAAGACCAAGAACAGAAAGCCGTAGTCAAGAAAGGAGTAAGACAAGGATGGAGCAGTCTGTCGCGCAAACTCTTTAACTTACATGTAGAACAGGCGATGAAGAATGTTAAAACGGAATATGGAAAACGAATCATACGGCAAGGAGAAGAAATATATATAGCACTGTGATTGGTCGATTCAAGATCCTCGCGCCATCCCTTTTCCTTATTTGAAAAGACGCGTCTTTAGAAGCCAAAGAGAAAGAATGTGTGACGTCACACTCTTCTTAACACGTGTTGTGATAATGATAACGGTAAGATCAGTTTTTTAATTGTAACCGGAGGTTGTTTTTTTTTCTGTCTGGTCTTCAGTAATCCGTCAGCTGCTGTTCTGGATCCTTTTGATTCAAGCCATTAGCATCGAGTACCAGAGGGAGAGCGTCACCCGCCACGTGGAGAAGGAGGAGGGACAGTGGGCCAGCTTCCAGGAAGTGAGGATGCGGTTAGAGATCCGCAGTCAGCCCTTAGTCAGGTGAGTTCAACCTCTACATAAAAGTTCCACCTGCTGTTGTCTTCCATGCATCACTGACTAACTCTTGGACTCACCTCTCGCTCCTAGGTGGAACTTCAGCACGTCGCTGTCCGACCTGGTGAGGATGATGATCGAGGAAACTCTCGGGTGAGTCTCCCTCTCCTCTTCTCCCTAACTCCCCCCTTCTTGTCATTACCTGAAGACGTTTCGCTCTCCTTGCAGATACCTGACGGAGGAGTAACCGCACTCTCCCGAAGCACGTGACTGGAGAGCGAGGAATATGGCGACGTCGTCGTCGTCCTTCATTGCTCCTTCTCAACAGTTGTGGCTCCAAATGTCGACATGAGGTTGTATCAATTAATTTAGAAGAAAGAAAAGAATGGAAAAAGTGACGACCGGACCCAGGACCTCCCCGAGGGTTACTGGGCGCGGGCACCCTAACCACTGAGCTAGGCCTCTACGACTCCTCTAAACCTAACCAACACATTCTACACAACCTAAACTCGCCTACACACTCTTTCCTTTGAGCATCAACTGAAGCACTCATTCCTTCCTTCCTTCACCATCTGGAAATAATTTTAAACCCGGAGAGTGACATCTTAAAAGTGGGACAGTGGAATAATAGTTTAACGTCGGTAAAGGGTTCATCTGATTATATATGTAGCATAACTGAGGACACAATAAATTTTTTCAAATTACAAGCCGGTCTTGAAGCAAGTCTAGTTTCCTTTTAAAGTCATCACTGAACATAAAAACATAAAGTTGTGGCGATGATCTCAGTGCAAATACAGAAAAGAGGGTCAACGTCCTCCGCATTGTTCTCTCTTCCCCTGTTCTCCTTATAATTTCCCCGTTAGTGATTCAGCCTTCTCCTATCGAACCACATTTCAAGGTCTTCTATTCTTTTCCTTTCCCCAACTCCTATCGCCACGCTCCACAATAATATTTCCAAATATTCATATTAGGGAACAAAGTAAATTCCTCTTTCTCGCCTGTACTATCCTGCCCTAGTTATTTAACCCCCTTCCCAATTTACCAGCCCTTGCTATTCCGCTGTTTTCCCATACTACACTCCAACACATTGGGTTTCTTCCTATTTATTCTCACCTTGAACTCTTTCTCCGGGACCACGATCATGCCATTTATTATGGTTTCCAGTTCTTCTTCTTCTGACTCCCCCTAATACTACAATATCATCGTCAGCATTGCGGAGGGTTTTCATTTCTTCTCCTTTCAGTATAATACCGTTTCCATATATATATATTTTATGTGTCACTAGTTTTTGACCTTATATAAACTTATAAATATAAAAATAAGTTTACTTCAAAGACACCTTCTGACTCCCCCACAACACCACACGACTGTTTGAACTACGTGTTTTATTATTTGGGAACGTCGTCGTCGCCGCCGCCGCACGTACGCAGCGGGTAAGCTACTTATTAATAGTGGTTAGGTTGGTATTGGCAATGGAAGTGCCCCGAGACAGTTTTAATCAGATGTTGGCAAAAAAGATGAAACTGTCGATATCCGTTCGATGACTACATTGACAAAGACTTTTATTGCCGAATTTCAACGCCGGGCACCCAAACAGCAGTAAAATATGTCACAAAGAAAAGTAGAATGTTCATATAGTTCACTGTGTGAAATTTAGGTTTATTAAAAATGTAGTACAGCAGGGTAAAAAAAAACACTGGTGGTCAGCCCTGCACTGGAGGCCCTCAAGGGTCTAAAGTGGAAACAACGGAGCGACACTGCGACTGCTTCGTGGCAGAAGAATTGTGCCTTGGACGGTTGGCGTTTGACAGACGAGCGTGGTTACGTCACCAGCTCTCTCTCTCTTAGGGAGGTGCGTGGACTTGGGTCGTACACCTCGGGCATACCAGGGTGAGAGTTTTCCGCTGTTCCCATCGGGTCAGTCGGCCAGCTGCCTCCTTAAGCCTGTGTGAGAAACACGGAGAAGGGAATAATGCCGCGGCGACCCCACAGCAAATTCATCACTCCTGTGCCGTGAGAATAGTACAGAAAAGTCCGACCTACGTCTCTTTTAGGTGAATCACCGGGTAGGATCCTTAAACCCTAGCCCGAGCGCCCTAGTCAACCCTTCCTCGGTCGGCTACCATCCTTCCGCTCCCTTCCACATCCCTTCCTATGCTGTTAAGGGGAGCTTGTTGCCTGTTGCACCCAAAATACTTAATAAAGATTAAATCCTTAAAAACAGGAACGATGGAAATTACACAGATTAGATAGGAATCCGTTGTGCGGCAGCGACGCTAGCCACTAGGCCACAGGAGGCCGGCAACTCTCTTAGGTTAATCGCAGCGAGGGTAGGATCCTTAAACTATAGTCAACGCTGGGCCACATCAACCCCCCCTCCTTTTCAATTCCCTTCCCATGCTATTAAAGGGGAATAACAGTGTTTCAGGATCAACCCCATGCAGCCTGTTTCCCCCACACCCTACGAAAAAAAAATTAATAAATATTAAATCACGAACAGGGGAAAATGACACAAATTGGTTGTATGACTTCCATTAATTAGCGACGAGGAAATAGGACAATTCAAATACGAATAGAATAAGGTTGACGTTAAGGATTAAAAAGTAACGTAAAAGATTGAAAGGGAACATGTTTTAAAACAAGGATCAGGGGAATAAAGCGTTGACGATTATGTAAGCATTACTTTATTCGAGGGCGCTCTGATAAGTTCCCGACGTCGACAAGAAGATGGCAGCACTCGACAACGTAACAAAGCTATAGGCAATGTTCTGTTTTTCCGGATCCCGGAAACCGAAAATTTCAGCCATCTTGGTCCAAACACGTTCCCCAACCTTTATTACGTCGACGAGTGCTGCCATCTCCATGTCGCGGTCTGAAACTTTCCACAACAAACCCTCTGATTACAGCCAGCACGTATGATAAACAGCATCTCTGACGTGAACGACGCTTCCCAGGAGCCTCTGCGCCTTGCACGCCGCCATCTTGTTCTTCTCGGCGACGACATGAAACAAACAATTGTGAAGTATCAGTTGACATTATTACTACTAGCTGGGTGCCCGGCGGTGACCGGTAATTCAGTTATATTTCTGACTTAAATATTTACAATAAATAAAAAGACGACCAAAAAAGCCAGCATCAAATAAATATGTAACTATTTGATTAACAAAAGCGACGTTTCATCTCCATTTTGAGACTTCCTCAGGTTTAAAATTTAGTAATACGTCATATTTCTCCTTGACTCCCTCAGTCGAAAAGATTATTCAGTTTAACATGTGAAGAATTTCGGACGTAAAACTGTCGCCAGAGATTGGCGCCTGTGGGAGTTTCTCTCGCAGGCGCTTCTCCCCTAGAGTGACTGCGGCGAGGCTCACCTCACTATGTCGGGAATGCCTCGCACACTTCTCTTGGTTTTTTTTAAAAATCAAAGTTCTCACATACCGAGACAGCTTCAGCTATTTTAGGAGGTATATGTGATGGGGTCGAAGACCTTGGGCATATGGCAAGAGTTGTTTTCCGCTGATCATCCCATTGGATCAGTCAGGGGCCAACTGCCTCCTGAAACTGGTGGAGACACGGAGAAGGGAATGCTGCGTCCCCACAGCAAACTCGTCTCCCGTCATTCACAGGGAAGGGCGTGAGAATAGTAGCCAATGCCCCCCGACCTACCTGATGCAGGTTTTCTAGGGTTTTCCCTGCATCTCTTTAGGTGAAACACCACCGCGAGGGTAGGATCCTTAAACCATAGCCCGGGGGCCCTAGTCAACCCTTGCTAGGCTACCTTGCTCTACCTTCCACATCCCCCCCTCTTCAATTCCCTTCCTATGCTATGTAGCCTGTGAACCCGCCAAAAAAACTGGAGATGGTCCGCGACACCAAGAAAGAAGAAAGAGAAACCCTACAAGAATTATATTAGCGAAACCATAATAAATGGCATGAACGTAGTCCTGAAGAAACAGTTCAATATGAGGATTAATAGAGGTAAAACCAAGGTAATGGTAGTATTAGGGGAGTCAGAAACCATTATAAATGGCATGAACGTGATCCTGGAGAAAGATTTCAGTATGGCGTTTAATAATAGAGGCAAAACCCATGTGATGGAGTATAGTATGGGAAACAGGGGAATAACAAAGGCTGTTAGAATGAGAAGGAATATTTTGACTGAAATTAAGGAATTCTACTACTTGGGAAGCGTAATAACTAGAGTAGGAACAGGATAGCAAGGAAGAGGAATTTACTTACGGGTAATATAAGTGTGAATATTAGGAAATCGTTGCTGAAAATGTTTGTATGGAGCGTGGCGTTATATGGGTGCGAAACGTGGACGATAGGAGTTGGGGAAAGGAAAATAAAATGTGGTGCTGTAGGCGAATGCTAAAAATCAGGCGTGTGGATAGAATCACAAACGAGGAAGTTCTAAACAGGACAGGGGAAAAGCGAACAATATGGAGGACGTTGACTAAGGGAAGGGATAGATTAATAGGTCACGTACTAAGACATGAATGTCTTGTAAAAATTATCATTAGAGGGAAGTGTGTGTGGTGTGGTGAGAACAGAAGAATGAGGCATAGGATGGAATACGCTAAGCAGATTAGGGAGGATTTGGGGTATACTAGCTATAGAGAATGAAAAGGCTTGCGCAAGATAGGTTAGCATGGAGGGTTGCGTCAGACCAGTCTTAGGACTGAATACAACAACAACAACACTTCACTTCACTTTGACTTAAACATTTAAATTCGAATATGCATTTATATTATTGAGAATAACCAATTCACTTCACACGTTTTTTTGAAATTTGTCCTGAATTTCTTTTCCTGTCCTAAGTAAATTATTCCAGTCGTTAGGAATGAGAATTTGCCAACATTCTACATGATCCACATCTGCCTGTATAACTGAAGCTAATTGCCACTCCATGGATTTTGCCCCGTGTAAGGTTTGAATAGCGATTACCTTGCGCCATATCCTTTTCCTCCTTCGATGAACTGAATGTTACCGTCGAAAGAGCAGAGAAGCAGTGTGTGTGTGTGTGCGCCCCTGCGACTCGTAAAACATTTTGCCTTATTAATATTATTGATCAATTAAAAGTCACCATCACTTAAATCACACGGCAGTATAATTACCTCGCTTGACAGGCTTGATAGAGAGATAGATATAGAGATAGTGAGACAGAGATATATCGAGATAGATATACATAGTCAGATAGAGATAAAGAGATAGAGCGATAGAGATAGGAAGATAGAGATAGAGAAATACATATAAAGAGATAGAGCGATAGAGATAGGGAGATATAGATAAAGAGATAGACATATAGAGCGATAGAGATAAAGGGATAGAGATAGAGCGATAGAAATAGAGATAAAGAGATAGATAAAAAGATAGTAGAGAGATAGAGATAGAGCGATAGAGATAGGGAGATATAGATAAAGAGATAGACATATAGAGCGATAGAGATAGGGGGATAGAGATAGAGCGATAGAGATGGAGATAGAGATAAGAGATAGAGATAAATAGAGATAGAGCGATAGAGATAAAGGATAGAGATAGAGATAGAGATAGAGATATAGAGATAGAGATAGAGATATAGAGATAGAGATAGGGATAGGGATAGAGCATAGAGATGGAGATAGAGATAGAGATAGATAAAAAGAGATAGAGATAGAGCGATAGAGAGATAGAGCGATAGAGATAGGGAGATATAGATAAAGAGATAGACATATAGAGCGATAGAGATAGGGGGATAGAGATAGAGCGATAGAGATGGGGAGATAGAGATAAAGAGATAGATAAAAAGAGATAGAGATAGAGAGATAGGGAGATAGAGATAGAGCGATAGAGATAGGGAGATATAGATAAAGAGATAGAGATAAAGAGATAGAGATAAAGAGATAGAGATAGAGCGATAGAGATAGACATATAGAGATAGAGATAGGGATAGAGATAGAGCGATAGAGATGGGGAGATAGAGATAAAGAGATAGATAAAAAGAGATAGAGATAGGTAGATAAAGATAAAGATATAGAGATAGAGCGATAGAGATAGGGAGATATAGATAAAGAGAATAGAGATAAAGAGATATAAATAGAGCGATAGAGATGGGGAAATAGAGATAAAGAGATGAATAAAAAGAGATAGAGACAGAGCGATAGAGATAGGGAGATATAGATAGCGAGATAGATATAAAGAGATAGGGAGATAGATATAAAGAGGTAGAGCGATAGAGATAGGAAGTTAAAGCCCAGTCATCGTTGTAAAGGGAGGCGATTTTAGTGCGGACCCTGGGATAGTATCTTTCGAAGATATTCACCTGCCCTCGGAAAAAAAAGAAAAAGATATATATATACATATATATATATATATATATATATAGAGAGAGAGAGAGAGAGAGAGAGAGAGAGTAAGAGGACATACAACTCACCGCGGCTCATGGACGGCGATGCTCCTCCAAACGCGATGACGTCATCCAATGACGTGGCCAGGCAGAGATATGAGGCAGGTGAACGTCTCTGGACGACGACTTACAGAGAAGAAGGCGTCAGAGATGATGTTGCTATGGATCCAGCCAGCGCTGCAGAAGCCACCACCTTACAAGCGGAAAACAATAAATTATTATAAGAAAAATAAATAAACCTTATGGAAATATATTTTAATTTTATCTTCCTTGGTTTTAAATTTGTTGTAAATATTTACTCTATAGAAAGGTAACCTGAAATTATGTCTAAACGTTGTTCTAAATCTTTTTTTTTTAAAAAAAAGATAATAAAGTGCGTGAAAGGTCATGGAGTCTGTTATTACGTACTATAAATGATTTGTATCAGCATCCCATAAGCCCTGAAGTGACGTCATTCTCCCTTTAAGACGGTGTTTCGTGATGTCTGTGCGGCGCGCCATTTCTGTTTCTTTAAACGCACGTTTACGATTCAAATTTCTGCTTGTGGCTCTTAGTCCTCGCCCTTCATACAGTAAACGAATGGAATATTCATTTGTTGATGTCCCGAAGAACCTGAAACGTATCAACAGATAAGATAATAAATAAGTGTGACGTCGTTATCATCCTTTTGTGTTACGTCGCACATCCTCAACGACAACAGTAACCTTGCTCAAGGTTAGACATGCAATAAATCTATTTCCCCCTACAATGCCCCTCTATACGACTTATTCGATTTGTTTCCTCTTAATTTTCCGCCTTATGCAAGCCTTTTCATTTCTACATAACTATCTCATCCTCCCTAATCTGTTTAGGGTATTCCACCTACGCCCTCCCTCTTCTGTTCTACCCACACACACTTCCCTCTAATCCTAATTTTACTAGACCCTAGTTTCTTAAAACGTTGCCTATTAATCTATCCCTTCAAAGTCCTCCATATTGTTCTCTCTTCCTCTATTCTGTTTAGAACTTCCTCCTTAGTGATTCTATCCACCCACCTCATTCTCCTATAGCACCACATTTCAAAGGCTTCTATTCTTTTCCTTTCCCCAACTCCTATCGTCCTTTATCTGATGCATATAACGCCACGCTCCATACCAACATTTTAGCACCGATTTCCTAATATTCACACTTATATTACCCCTAAGTAAATTCCTCTTCCTTGCTATCCTGTGCTATCCTACTCTAGTTATTACGCTTGAAAAGTAACAGAATTCCTTAACGTCCTGCAAAATATCCCTTCGCAATCCAACAGCCTTTATTATTCCACTGTTTCCCATACCTACGCTCCACCACATTGGTTTTCCCTCTATTAATAATCACGTTGTTCTCTACCTCAAGGACCATTTTCATGTTATTTATTATGGTTTCCGGGTTTTCCTCTTCTTCTTATGACTCCCCCACAGTATAATCAGAAAACCTTAGGAGTTTTACTTCTTTTAATTATTTACATTTAACAAAAAAATCATTCAGCCTGTATGTGGTCGTTTATTTATCTCGTTAAATTATTGAAAAAGGGAAATACCCTTTATTTGGAAAAAATGTTGCCTCTGCGACGAAACTCGACCAGAAATGGAAAGGAGGAGAACAAACCCTGTTGGGGCGCGAGGCCACAGCCACGTGTAAACGTAACTATGTAACTTTCAATTCCTGTCGACAGTTACGGGGGGAAAGAACCAAATACGTAAGGTCTGGTACGTATTCACGACCGCCGTGGCTGCCATATTTGACTTGATGACGTGGCTCCTCGTCCGGCGTAATAATGGACTTGGTTCCTTTTCAGATGAACGTCGCTGTTAAAACCTTTGACCCGGTTGGAAACCCGAGGAGGAAATTTATACATCCTAAATGTTTAAATGCAGGTGGAAGGGCCACAGAAGACAAACACACACACACACTCACATGAATGCATTGTTATTACGGTCACGCCGCACGTACGTTCTCCATGCGTCCGTTCCAGTGGACACGTCGCCAAGGAACTGGACAATGACGAAGGTCGCCAGATAAGAATTGGCGGGCGGAATGAGCAAGCGAGGCTTCGTAGGGCTGCATTCAAACGACGACGACGACGACAAACGTGATGTTTTACACCCTAGACGCTAGGAGTTGCAAAGAAGAAAAGAGTCGAAGATTTTGAAATGTGGGGCTATAGGAGAATGAGATGGGTGGATAAAGTAACTATCCAGGCAATTATAACCAAAATAAGAGAGAACAATATAGAAAAACACTGAGAAAGAAGAGGGATAGATTTTTTTTTGAGGCATGTAAAATTATCATTAACAGGGAAGTGAACAGAAGAGAGGAATTTGGCAGGTTAAATCTGTCGAAAACTACCGGTTACAATAAATCACTTGTTCATTAAAAAAAACAGCTGTGACCGTCAAATTGCCTTTTTTTAAAATTTATTCAATGGAAGGGAATAGACATTCGTCGTCGTTGTTCAACGTTTTTATTTTAAGCGCGGGAGTTTATTTCAGTTGTTCAGGTTCTTTATTAATAAAAAGTTGTGGTATGATGGCCCTGAGTGGTCTACGGTTGTTGCTGCATGTTGTTGTTGTGGTATTCATTCTGTAACGTGACATACGTACACACACACGTTACCGCGCATTTCTTTTCTTTTCAAATATAGTAATGATTCGCGCTTAAGCAACAACGTCTCTGGTGGTAGTATGTTAGCAATCAATATCCCTGGTTGTAAACAGAAATATCTTTGGGTTCGCGAATATGTCATTTACATTTATTGTTTTTTTTCTCGCGTGATTTAAATTAATTTAAAAGTGTAACATTAATATACGTTTGATGTTAAATTGTTGACCACAAAGGAAATTAATACTGAAGGTCACAAATAGTGAAAATTACAATGAATAAACAGTAAAGGAAAACAATTGAAGTTATATTTTCTTTGAACTGAACGTATTGTTGATGTCTGTATTGCTTTGCTTTGCTTTGCTTGGAGCTGGATGTGTGTTAGGGAGACATCCCAGGGAGACGATTCATTGTCTCTATACATTTATATATATATAAACAATCTATTCAATTAGTTAATTGAATAAATTTACTTAAATAATTTTAATTCATATAAGTCAACCGAAATTGTTGTTTCCATTGTTATTAATTATATTCATTTCAAATATTACATGTAGTACATTGTACGTTGAAGACGAGAGACTGTATCAAACTCGCCCCTGGCTGATGACGTCACGTCAGGACCAGTGACGTCACGCTTGCATTGCCCCGAGACGCGAACCAAAGCACCACCAGATCCTCTCCTCTTTCACAGTCCATCTTACTACTGCTGGTGCAACAGAACCAGCTACAACCATCATACCATGGTACAGCAATACCGAGGAAAAACAACTACTGGCAAAAATATTATACCCATTAGGCCTGAGTGCTCGCTCGTGCTTTCCTTCATGCATTATAAAACGGTTTAACCATTTTGTAAAAATATAATAAAAGTTGTTTGTTCGTTTTGATACGAATATTTATTTATGTAATGTCGCAATTCCTAAGACTCCATGCTAACCTATCTATCGCGCGATAGCCTTTTCATTTCCTCAAAACTAGCACATATCAAATCCTCTCTATTCCATCCTTGGCCTCCCTCTTCTAATCTTCTTACCCCACACACACTTCCCTTCATCTCTCAACACTCCTACCGTCACACGTTTCACCCCGCACATAACGTCACACCCCATGGAAATATTTTCCTAACATTCATGCTTATATTAGCTGTAAGTAAATTCTTGTTTCCTGCCTGTATTATCTTAGTCTCGAATCGAACGTTTTGAGATATCGACAGAGGGAAATTCACAAGGGCTGATTTTCCTTTCCTACTGTATTTTCCTGGCCCCACGTGTGATGGTTTTTAAATTGAAGTATACCATTAATTTTATGCTGGCTAAGCTGAAGGCAAGCATTGGGGTTACAGACCTCGGGCTTACTGTAAGAGTTGTTCTCTCTGTAAATAAATAAATAAATAAAATTCACTTAAAATAGTCTTTTGCTGCTTTAAGGAGGATTTTAGCGGACTCAAAATAGCGCTGTTCGTTTTTTTTACATGGCAGGGCAAGCGGCGGGACTCCGAGCGGCAGAGTAGTGAGCGACGGTAGAGAATCATTGAGCGGCAGTCGCCGTGTCAAGTAGCAAAGCTTCTCTTGCTCGGCGACAATAGGAGCCTTTATATATATATATATATATATATATATATAATTCCCAAGGACTGTCCTTGTCCACCCTACGCAAGCCCTTTCTCCCTCTTAGGTCAATTTTGCTGCACAAAGAAATTAATTTTTCTACCATCTATCTGTTATTTGTGTTCCGTTTACTATTTCCTTAAAAGCCGTAATTATTTCACCAAAATCATTTTATCGACCTTTTAAAATCTTGGGCTGATTTTCTAAACCTTATGCTATTTTCGTTCAAGGTTCAACTAACTCTCCCACCGTAGTCCTTCCAAAACTATTAACACTCCACAAGATAAAATAATATTTTAAGTAACTATTAACATTCCCTCTCCTAGCCCAAGATAAGTCTAGTCTAGTCTAGTCCTGCCATCAATAACTCGGTTGATAATTTTTTTCATAAGACAAGGAAACAAGTTTTGTTTCCTACACTTACTAAATATAATAAATAATTTAAATAATTAATTATTTGAGGTTATCAACGTTTCATGACCTATATTTTTCTTTTGCTGCCATCATCAATTTTTCTTGCCGCATGCTGCATGATATTGAAGTCTGTGATGCATCCACAAGAACAGCGCGTCTGTTGCTAAATGTTGTTTGTTAAAGTCGTACGTCGTTGGTTGCTTCCAAAAATTAATCAATAAATTATGATGATTTTAAATAACTATATATCAACACTTCCCTTCGCGTCTTAATTTGTTAATATTCTCGAAGCAGGGAATTGCTCAATATTAATGTAATATTTTTATATAAAAAAATGTAAACTTATTTTCTTCCTTTCCTTTTTTAACATTTAATAAACAAATTAAATGATTTTTTTACTAACGGAAATTACAGTTGGCCTCGTCCTGTTTGTTTTTGTTCATTCAGTTGGGCTCGAGAGTGTTTTTTTTACAGTCCCTGCCGCTCAGGAGGGGTAAAAAATTAATGTCCTGGGGTTGGTTGTTGAGCGGCAAGCTGAGCGGCGGAAGACTTGAACCGCTCCACCGCTCACCCCCTTTACCATAGCCAGTGGAACAGCCGCGGACCCATTGAATTACACTGGAACATTAAAGTGAACTCTGACTGCCTGCTCCTTGCCGCTTTTATCGTACCCCGCAAGCCCCTTATGGGAGCTACGGGCGAGGGAGGGGATGACGTCACTCTGCTATTTCCGCGTCTCTATCTACTTAAGGTACTGTCTGATAAAATGTGTATGGAACAAACAATAGTACTACATGTCACAATGAAAAAAAAAAGGAGCGGAACAAAGAGATAAAAAAAAAGAGAGACAGGTTTGCTGATAATAGAAATGATTGTAGGTGCATAAGAGATAAACCCAGGTAAATAAGTTCATTGGAAAGCAGAAGAGAGAGACACGTGTAAAGACGTTTATAGGAGAAGAAGCAGAAATGTGACCCTTATGAAAGTAATTGAGTATGTGTGTGTGTAAAACAGTTAAACATATTATTAATTGTTTAAATACTTTCCTTCAGCTTCATTTTATAATAATTTGTCTCCATAGAATTTAGTTTTCAAATTTGTTGGTAGTAATTCTTTTTTTTTAATACTTAATAAAAGGGTAAGGATAATATAATTTTAAATGTTTGATGTTTTTTTTTCATCACGACGGTCATGATTCCACAGTTGACCAAAGTTTATGAAGATTGTGTCTTTGATGTTTTGAAACGTTTGATAAAAATATCAACAACAAAAAAGTATTAAGTTTTAATTAAATTGTCCATTATTATAGACAATTTGATGACTGCGCGGTTTAAAAATATTACGGATACTCGAGAAAGAGAATTACAAAGGATGCCACAGGGAAACACTGAAAAAGTTACTAAAAATGTCCAGCATTGAATATTCATCATGCATTAAGAAGAAGTAATCTAAAATGGATAAGCAAATTTTCATTGCTGTTGTTGTTGTTATCATTTCCTGGTTGGCTTTCACCATATTATTTACAATATTTTCCTGCATAGCCTTAAGTGAAGACTTGATAAACGTTTCTGCCCGCTTTTTTTCCACGGTTCACGAAGACATCAAAGCACGGGCTTTATGTAAGATACTAATAACCTTTGTCTGTTCCAACCACTGGTCCGCACGTGTTCCTCAGCACCACATCATCTTTAAGTTGTTATTGAGGTATTCGGTCTGATGTTAACCTAACTAGCGCAAGCCTTTTTTTTTTCTTTTTTTCTCCCACATCCTCCCTAATCTTCTTATCGTATTGTTCGCTCTTCCCCTATCCTGTTTAGAAGCTTCCTCGTTAGTGATTCTATCCACACCTCATCATCTCATTCTCCTACAGCACCACATTTTAAAACCTTCTATTCTTTTCCTTTCCCCAAACTCCTATCGTTGCATTTTTAGCAATGATTTCCTAATATTCACACTTTATATTACCCGTAAGTAAATCCCTCTTTTTCGCGAAAGCCTTCCTTGCTATCCTGTGCTATCCTACTCTAGTTAATTCGCTTCCCAAGTAGAAGAATTCCTTAATTTCCGTCAAAATATCCCTTCCCAATCTAACAGCCTTTGGCATTCCTCTTTTCCCTATACTACACTCCATTACCTTGGTTTTCCCCTCTATTTATCCTGATTTTGAACTCTTTCTCCAGGACCACGTTCATGCCATTTATAATGGCTTCCAAGTCTTCTCCTGACTCCCCCTAATACTACAATATCATGGGCAAAGCGTATTCTTTTCTATTTATTTCTTCTCCTTGCAGTATGATTTCCTTTCCCATATTCCGTTTTAACTTTCTTCATCGCCCGTTCTATAGATAAGTTAAACACCATGGGCGCGACAGACTGCTTGATCCTTGTCTTACTCCTTTCTTGATATCTGCTTTCTTTTCTTGGTCTCCTATTCTAATTACTGCTGCCTGTCTTCTGTAGAGGTTATGCATAAGCCTCCTTTCTCGATATTTTATTCCTGTTCTCTTCAAAATCCTTAATAATGTGTTTCACCTCACATTATGAAAGGCTTTTTCTAAATCTACAAATACCATGAACGTAGGCCTTTTTTTCCCACTTATCCTGTCTTCTAAAATTAGATGCAGTGTCAGTATTGCTTCTCTTGTCCCTTCACTTTTCCTATAACCAAACTTATCTCCTACTGAATCGCATTCTATTTGACGTTCCAACGTCCATTATACTATTTTCGTTAATATTTTGCAGGTATAATATACTAAACCTATCGTACTCCACCTTTCAACCCCATTATTCTTCTGAATAGGTATAATGATGTTTTTTATTTATTATACTTTATTAAATTCCATAAAAATAGTATCAAAAAAATGTTTAAAAAAATATATTAGTCGTATAGGGGGGTTTCGTGTCATATACGCGCATCGAGAAATCCCAAAGTGGATGAGAGTTGGATATATCGCAGACAGAGAACGACGTCACTGAGAAATAATAAACTTCTAACCAAATAAAATTTGGTACAAAGCCAGAAAACGAAATAAAAAAAATTATTTAACCCAAGTTAAAGATAAAATTCCGGTAAAAGAACAAAATAATGTAATATTTAAAATTAACTGTAATGACTGTAAACACAAATTCTGTTTGACAAACAGGAACGGACCTGAATACTAGAATATATAACCATGGAAATAAGGCTTAGAGCAATACTAAAACAAATACAGCCTTTGTCAATGCACTACATAATATAGGTTATGATAATGTTAAAAATATACACAAACAAAGTAATATGATTACTTTATATATATATAAACACTATGCAAGAGTAAAATATTTAAAATAAGAGGTAAATGAGTTATAATTTAACCATTTGTTGATTTTGACCAAAACTTATCAAAAATCGTTCTACAAGATTCGATATATCGATTTAAATATTACGATCATCATCGACACTTTTGACGTGGCCAAATTTAAAAGTTCAGGGCTCATTGAAAAAAGATTTTCAATGTAAATTTTAGACAATTCATCGGTTAGCAAAATCAACAAAATAGTTGTACAATCCACGAAAGAAATTTGTTACAACAATGGGTTTTATTATTAAAAATTTTGGCGCGCTAATTTCCGTTATATAATATATAATATCGTATGCGAACGTCTGCGGGTCGTGACGTAGTCATTACGTAACAGGCTGACTATTGCTTGCGATGTTAATGCAACTCTTTAATCAATTTGACAATTAAATAGAAAGGTAATTATAAATTTAAAACGTACTTGTCAATGGGTTTAATTTATTGGAAATTTGATTCATCTTCTCAGAATAAATACTATTGGGCCATATAATAAGTATTCCATGGATTCTGTAGCATGGAAGATAAATAAAAAAAGAAGAACGCGAACATTAATTTTAACATCAAATCATTGGGTGGGGGAGGAAACAAAAAATTTGTTTTATGTCGTAATTTTAAACAAATTTCATTATATCAGGATTATATGGTGATTTTTGGGGTTGTTGGGCCACGTTGCCATATAATCCTGATATTAATATGGCCACGAAAACAATCAGTAGCTTTTTATAAATTCCATTATTTAAAAAATAAATCAATCAGTAGCTTTTTATAAATTCCATTATTTAAAAAATAAATCAATCAGTAGCTTTTTATAAATTCCATTATTTAAAAAATAAATCAATCAGTAGCTTTTTATAAATTCCATTATTTAAAAACTAAATCAATCAGTAGCTTTTTATAAATTCCATTATTTAAAAAATAAATCAATCAGTAGCTTTTTATAAATTCCATTATTTAAAAAATAAATCAATCAGTAGCTTTTTATAAATTCCATTATTTAAAAAATAAATCAATCAGTAATGATTCAAAAAATATGAAATCAAAATTAAACTAAAGTTTTGGTTATTAATGTGACTGATTAACATAGGGAGAAAAATTATCATATTAGTTTTTGTTATTTTTCTCGCGTGATGCAAATTTTAATATTTATTAATTGCTCATTTGTAAAAGCGTATGAAATATGATGCGTACGACAGACACATTCAAAAAAGTGACAATGTCAACAAACCTCGGTTCCTCGTACGTCCGCGTTCAACTAAATCCTCACCGCAAACGTCATTGGTTGCCAGGGTACGGCGTGTAGTTTGCTGTCTTTGCCGCCAGATGGCAGAGCAGTGCAACACGCGGAGCTCGCTTATCACATGGAATTTCCTATTCCTTTATTAAAATTTATTATTTTCCTCTCATTTAACAAAAGCCAAATTAATATATCTGTAATTATTACTGCTGTGGTATTCAGTCCTAAGGCAGGTCTGATGCAAGCCCTTTCCTTTTCCGCACAATCACCCCACATCTTCCCTAATCTACTAAGCGAATTCCTTCCTTTCCCTCCCTCTTCTGTTATTACCCCGCACACACACTTCCCTCTAATGCTAATTTTACAAGACCCTCGTGTCTTAAAACGTGGACCATTAATTAGATTAGGGAGGATGTGGGTTGTGCTAGTTATAATGGTATGAAAAGGCTTGCGCGAGATAGGTTAGCATCAGACCAGGAGGCTTAGGAGTGAATACGTCAACACAAAAAAATGTATTTCTATAAAAGTGTCGGAAATTAGGCAACGCACGCTGTCAAAAGTTGGGTCTGGAAACTTATTTCCTACACGAGCCTTGAAAACATCTTGAAAACTTAACAAATGTTTTAAAAAATAGTATTGAACATAAATTTTGCTTATCTACCCATACCTCGCTGGAATACTTAAAACAGTGTATAAACATAGTATGCATATCGCACACCCCTTAGACTACGCCTATTACAAGGTGAATTGTGACACACTTTAAGGATAAAAAGTAGATCTTGTATACAGAAAAGTTGGCCACCCCTGGTCTATACATAGTAAGTTTGATATGTGGTAAAATGTTTGAAATTTTGGTAGGTAGGAATCTGTGACTAATTAATTTTGGAGGTTAAATATTCTGTGCACACACAAATTAATCTCAGGTTGATCTGTATTTAACATAACAGAATTTGTTTTTCATGCATTAATGATATATCTTTAGAACTGTGTGGAAAGTAACACTTTACTATGTCTCAAATGCCTTGCTTCACATTTAACACGACTCTATTCTACTCTACTCCCAACAACAGTCTACACATACAATCATTTGCTATTACTACTTAAAAAATAGTTCCGATTGTCGCAAAATGACAAGAACTGTGAGAGAGTTTATTAAAACGTTCAAGTTTATTTTCGGTTCATAAAAAAAAAATCTGCTTCAAATGTATGATATCAGTAATCTTTCTACACAAAACACGTGTAAGACTAATTACGTCGATTTCCTAGACACTTGTCACGTCCCAACTGCTCTAACTCGATGCAGGATGTGATATCCTGCCTCTTGCCATATAATTAAAATTGTGCGACATTCATGCCACGCAAGAATAAATTCTTGATGATCCGTTATTTTCCTACACCATGTTAATTGTTAAAAGGTGGTTATTTTTCACTATCGACACTCCTGTCTCGAATATTTTACAATTCTCGTTTCGTAGTAATATACAACAGATTGCAATGGAATAGTAGATCCGGCATAGAAAAGCAAAGTCTAGACATTTTGGAGTTGGGATCTCCTTTTAATTAACTGCATTTGATTGCCACCCGTCCCTTTTTCCTCTTCATGCATTTTTTTCCCTAGTCTCTTAACAAAACTCTAATTTATAATTAATTTATCAGGAACATATATAAATATAAAAATACACCATATTTTACACCTTGAGATATATGGACATTAAAGATGTGGAGTTTGATACTGTGAAGTATAGAAGATTGCAGAGGAGTTCACAGTAAATTCTCTAACACTGTAGAAGAGAAAATTTGAATGGAAGGAATATTCAATTACAATTAACTTAGCATATTTAATATGTCTAATGCATAAAATCAAATTATGAGAAACAAAAATTTATAATCATTAATTACAATAGAAACAAAAAAAGTTTGAACAATTAAGATTGTGGAAAACTTAATATTTTAAATATTTCAGTGTAATAGGCTAATTATACAGGGCGCAAAAAAATTAATATCAGGGTTTTAAACCTTTATAGAATTTATTACATTGACCTTACAATTACAGATTATACATCAGATGAATGAGCAATTCAAACAGTTTGTCCTACAAGTGTTAAACGTGAGCACCCTTCGTCACACATCAAGTGACCTTGCTCGATTTGTCTGGAGTAATTGATACAACTGCAGCTTAAATCCTACGTCATTTAGGTCAGCTGGTAGTGG
Source organism: Eucriotettix oculatus (assembly GCA_034510155.1). Taxonomy (NCBI): domain Eukaryota; kingdom Metazoa; phylum Arthropoda; class Insecta; order Orthoptera; family Tetrigidae; genus Eucriotettix; species Eucriotettix oculatus. The sequence continues at coordinate 7,490,344 of CM067376.1, read as the reverse complement.
AGGAACACAAACCCCCTCCCTCCCCCCAAGGTAAAAATCACATGGTGACATCTGGTGAACATGGAGGCCATGCGAAAGAAGCTGTCATCCAGCTTCAGGAACTACACTGTTTATCCAATTGCATACGAATACGTGTAAGACAACTATTTGAGATGCTCGTTCATTTGATGTATACTTTCTAATTGCAAGTTAACCGTAATAACTTCTACAAAGCCTTATAATGCCGATGCCCATCTTGGTATGCCCTGCACATTCTCTTTCTGCTCCCTCTTATGATAAACTACTGAAGTACAAGCCATGGTTTCATATCATGTGTCTGAACGAGGCTTCTATAATCGGCAAATGCCTCGCAATAAACTCAACATTAATAAACCTTTTCGCTAATATTCATGTTAACTAAACTACATTTTTGTGAGAATGTTCTTAAAACTTTTACACATTTGAATGGTTTTTCACCCTGTGAAGCCTCGTGTGTGTTCTTAAACTTAAATCCTATAAGAAACTTGCATCACACTCCACACATTTATTAACTTTTTAACCAGTGTGAATTCTCATGTGTCTAATTAAATGATCTTTTCGTGAGAAAACTGTATCACACTCAACACAACAGTATGGCTTTTCACCAGAGTGAATCCACTTGTGCGTAATTAAATGACGTTTCTGGACAAATGTTGCATTACACACAACACATTTGTACAGTCGTTTTTCATCGGTGTGAATTTTCATGTGCTTATTTAAATGATCTCTTCGTGAGAATGCAGTACCACACTCAACACATTTGTGAGGTTTTTCACCGGTGTGAATTCTCAAGTGTTTATTTAAATGATCTTTTCTTGAGAAAGCAGCATCACACTCAACACATTTATATGGCTTTTCTCCCGTGTGAATAATAGTGTGCTTCTTTAAAGAATTTTGAACAGTGAATGTTTTACCACACACTGTACACATGAATGGACTTTGACCTGTATGAATCATCATGTGAACAAGTAGACTACTTTTATGTGAGAAAGTTTTATTACACAGATTACATTTAAATGGCTTTTCTCCACAGTGAACTCTCGTGTGTGAAAGTAAATGGTGGTTCCTTGAGAAAGTTTTATGACACTCAACACACTTGTACAACTTTTCTTTAGTGTGAATCCTCATGTGTTTAATTAAATGATCTTTTCGAGCGAAAACTGCATCGCACTCTGCACAATGGTAAGGCTTTTCACCAGTGTGAACCCTCATGTGTATTTTTAATCTTGAATTTTGTAAGAACCTTGCATCACATTTGACACATTTGTAAGGTTTTTCACCGTTGTGAATCATCATGTGGATTGCTAAACCTCCTTTCTGTGAAAAACTTGTATCACATAAAGCACATTTATATGACTTTTCACCTGTGTGAATTCTCATGTGTGTAATTAAATAATCATTTCTTGAGAAGGTTGCATTACAATCAACACATTGATATGGCCTTTCACCTGTGTGAATTCTCATGTGCTTAGTTAAATAATCATTTCTTGAGAAGGTTGCACCACACTCTACACATTGATATGGCTTTTCGCCAGTGTGATTTCTCATGTGTATTCCTAGTTTCCATTTATCTACAAATGTTGCATTACACTCAGCACATTTGTATGACTTAGCATGAATTCTCCTTTGTGTTGCTAAACCTTGTTTTACTACAAACGTTGCATCACTCTCAACACATTTGTATGGCCTTTCAGCAGTGTGAATCTTCATGTGTTTAATTAAACGATTTTTTCGTGAGAAAACTGTATCACACTTAACACATTGGTAAGGCTTTTCACCAGTGTGAATCCTCATGTGTATTTTTAAACTTGAATTACATACAAACCTTGTATCACACTCCACACATTGGTAAGGCTTTTCACCTGTGTGAAACCACATGTGGGTTGTCAGACCTGTTTTTCGTGAGAAACTTGCATCACATAAAACACACTTATATGGCCTTTCACCAGTATGAATCCTCATGTGTTTAATTAAAAGATCTTTCCATGAGAAGACTGTATCACACTCAACACATTGGTATGGCTTTTCACCAGTATGAATTCTCATATGTGTAATTAAATGGTGTTTTCTTGAGAATGTTGTATCACACTCAACACATTGGTATGGCTTTTCACCAGTATGAATTCTCATATGTGTAATTAAATAGTCTTTTCTTGAGAATCCTGTATCACACTCAACACATTCATATGGCTTGGGACTATTGTTATTCTTCTTATACATTGTCATTGTTTTAGAATCTATATTAACGGCAGCTTCACTTCAAATACATTAGGGATACCTATAACAAATACAAATTTTTATGTTAATTAGGAAGCCTTTAAAAACTCTGAAGTTTGACAAAAATATAATTGTACTCATATTGCTATATAAAGTAAACAGCAACATTTGTTATAAAAGGTTGTCATTCTTTATATTTAATTATAACAAATTAGTTTGTTTTAATGATCACTTGCAGGATCCATGTAACTGAGAATCACTTCCACCTAATAGTAAACAACCTATAACATTTTAATTTTCCTTTCATACCCTGCAGTACTAGGATAACTAATTTAATATATACAAAAATTTAAGAGCAAATTGCCAATCATACAGATGAATTATGCAAGCCTGCAAAAATGAGCATAAAGTACATTTTGCTTGTAATAGAATATGATGAAATGTATAAAACATTTAAATCTTAAATATTCTAACTTTTGTAAATGAATATTCTCCAAGACCCATAAATGTATCACAGAAATAAGACTTTTAACATAACTCAAAGTATTTGTTGACAATACTACACTCAATCCATGAATTTAATAAATAAATGATTGTGTCTTAAAAAGTAAGCAGACACAATTACTCTAAACTTGACTTGAACAAACATTAAATAATAATAATAAATGAGTTAAAACAGCCTCTTTGACAGTTGATATTTCAATTTAAATATTAATCAGGCAAAAAGATAATTAAAAATACACATTTCGGAAGAACAGTAGGCAGTTCACAAAATCATTCCGCTTTTCCTAAACACACAATAATGAATAACCGTCAAATGGATTGAAAGCATGTCACAATTCTAGATGAACAAAATTATTTCTCGAGAATAATGAGCAAGATGCTCCACATTAGAAAACACATTCATTGCATTAAAATAAATAGTGATACCAACAACAAATATAATATATATTGTTCTTTACTGTTGTAGTCCATTGTTGGTCTAAATTTGTAAGGGAACTTTACTCCTAGGCCAGATTTGCAGTACTTGTCTCCAATTCGGTCAAAGGCGTGAGGTTCCATGTAAAGCTAAATTTTCTAAGTTCAAAACCATATATTGCATTAAAAAAATTATAACATATTTCCTAATGATATCATTTATAATTTTCATTTTAGATTACCTGAAGAAGTCTCAAATGAGTGACAAAACTTACAATAGTTAAATATTTAAATTAAAATAAAAACTGATACAGGAGGCTGTGTTAACTCATTTATTGTATATTTAATTGTCAGACAAACTATTCATTAAAGAATAATGTTTTATTTGTTATAAAAGCCCAATGTAATTGAAGGAGTTTCTAATGTACAGTTTGGTCGATTAGATAACTTACCCCTTGGATCTGTAAGGAAACAACGAAGAATGGTGATATTGAGGGAGGGCAAAATTTTAAGAAGGCCTGACTGATAATTTATACATAAGGATTCATACTAGTTTAATACCAGTTGTTATATTTGTGACCAAATAAATTAAAGGTTAATATTGTTAAAAAATATAAAAACAAGAACTGTTTGTATAACTATTTCAAAGATATTTATGTCGCTGCATTTCATCTTTGCCACGCAATCACTGTATATCACAATCAGGTGCATTTTTTTTTAAATTTTTGCCAAGACATCCAAATACACCAGTGATTCCCAAGTGTTACAGCCCTGTCACAAAGGTCCTACAACATTCAATCCATTAAAACGTTCCACAGGATTCTTAAAAATCACTTACATTTGCAATCAGCTTGAAGTAATCCTCTCTGTTGAATGAACAGCATAACAGCTTAATCCTCAATTTTTGCACCACACAAAGAAAGGATTCTACCTTCAGTAAAATTAATATATTTTTAATCTCTTTACAGATTTAAAAGAGGGATGTGAGTGACACTGCCACCCAATGACATCATGTTATGGCGCTAAGAATAGAAAAATTTCTCAAGCACAGTTTACGAGAAATGAATATATATATATATATATATATATATATATATATATATATATATATATATAATATTCATACTACACCACTAAATAGGTTATTCTTAAAATTGTTAACCATGAACTAAAGATGTCTCAATTATATATCACAATACCTGAAATATCTATTATAACTTTTTTGACACACTTCAAATTTTACAACAATGAAGAATGATGAAACCAAGTGAAACAGCTAAACCTATATTGCGCAAGCCTTTTCATTTCCTTATAACTAGCACACTCGCTGACAAAGTTCTAAGCAGAATAGGGGATGAGAGAACAATTTGGAGGATGTTGACCAAGAGAAGGGATTAATTGATTAATAGGCCACATTTGGAGACATGAGAGTTTTGTAAAATTATCACTAGAGGCAAGTGTGTGGAGTAAGAACAGAAGAGGGAGGTCAAGGATGGATTATGCTAAGCAGATTAGGAAGGATGTTGGATGTGCTAGCTATGAGAAATGAAAAGGCTAGCATAAAATAGGTTAACATGGAGGGTTGTATCACACCAGTCTTAGGACTGGATACCACAACAAATACATTTTCCAATTAGCTGTGTCAGTTTACGTAATGCAGTTAAATGAAGTTGCTAAAATAATGGAAAAACTTTTACCAATTTGATAACACTGAATAGAAAGCTGCCATAACTCATAATAATTAATCTAAGGAAGTAGAAAAAATGCTTTCACTCAAAACTCACGCAGGAGCATATAAATATTTTAGAAGACAAGAATGAAGAATGGAAAAATGTCAACAGGGCCAGGGATTCAATGACATCCATTCTTTCTAGAATCAGGGTGTGAAAATTGTGATTAGTGAATTGGTAGGTGAGCTTAGTGGTCCGTGCACCCCCCGGAAATCTGAGGGGTCCGGGGTTCGAGTCCCTGGTCCAGTCGACATTTGTCCATTCTTTCAGTCTTCCTACAATAATTATTTTCTAATTAAAAGAAAAGCATCTACATAATCCACCTAATACATTCGTAATTTTATGATACAAAAGTAAAGAACTTTAGAAGTTAATAAACGTGGTTTCACTTTCTGGAAGTAATGTTTACTACAAATCTATCTCCTACAGATGGAATTCACCCTTTAAAAAAAAAGTGGGGGGTAGGAAATTAAGGAGGGTCAATGTGAAGTGAGGTTGAACGTTGCTAAGAGTTGTGGCTTTGGGAATATCACCTATTAGATAGATAGATTTTATTACGTTACAATGGGCTGAGCCCTGGTGGTGGCTACATACATCTAATATTCCAATAAAGGAATATAAGTTAAAGTAATAAAAAATAAATAAATAAAAATAAAATAATACTCATATAAACATTCAATATATAAATACTTTAACACCAATTCTAAGCCCGAATAAATTAAGCTTTAACTATTTCCCTAATTCTGTCCCTAAATAATTTTACACTCTTCGGGAAAGTCTCTAGTAGATTTGCAGGCAAATCATTCCAGTCCTTTATGGTCCTATTTACGACGGAGTTATTACCCACGTCCATTCGTCGTCTTCTCCAATTAATTTTAATTGGATGATCACATCTCGCTACATATGTCGGTAAATGAATATGAGTTTTGATATCACTACAGGCCGGTTCGTCTGTATACGCTTTGTACAGCGCACAAAGCCTGGCCCTCTTTCGTCTAGTTGCTAGCGCCTCCACATTGCCCGTGCCTCTAGAAATATTTGCTTTTCCTGCCCTGTTTTGAAGCCTGTCCAATGCGTGTTCTGTAGGGATCCCAACACACACTGCCCCATACTCAAGGACAGAACGAACCAAAGACCTATAAGCGACGTCTTTGGTACTTTTCCGCAGTATTCTATTGACCTCCACCCTTCCCTTTCTCAGTTACTGAATTTGTGTCTTCTCCCCAATTTCAGTCTTTGCTCAAAGTTACGCCCAGATATTTACAAGTGTCTACTTGTATTATCGTTTCATCCCCTAATTTATATTCAACTTGAAAAAAGTTTCTCATTTTTGTAAATACAACCGATTTACTTTTTGCCGCGTTAACTTTCATCCCATTTTCGTCCAACCAACTATGAATTCTGATCAGATTGAAGAATATTTGCATCTTGGAAGTTTCCAATTTTTCTGTAAATGATACAGTCATCGGCAAATAATCTTATCTGTGATTCAATACCTATCGCCAAGTCATTTATAAATGCTAAAATAACTAGTGGCCCGATTACGCTTCCCTGACATGACTTCAACCGGCTCAGATATTTCTCCATTTATCCGAACATTGAGCTTTCTGTTATCCAGAAACTCGCGAATCCAGTTTAAAACTCGTTTCTCAATTTCATTAAAAGAATATGATTGCGGTATAAGGTCAAAAGTCTTTGAAAAGTCAATTACAACAGCATCAATTCTTCCCTCCCTCATCTATCACATCAGATATATCTTGACACACTGTCACTAACCGACTCTCGCAAGAGTATCCTGGCCTCTAAAACTGTGCTGCTCGCTGTGTAACCACCCTGTTTCGTCCCAACGTCTACGTAAATACTCCACTAATAATCTCTCCAACAGTTTGCATGCCAATGAAGTAAGACTAAGCAGCCTGTAGTTACTAGTTACCCGCTTTGTATATAGGTACTACAATCGCATTTCTCCAATCGTCCGGGACTTCATTATCGTCAATTGACGTTTCAAATAACCGCATGAGGTACGTTATCCCGGCTTCCCCTCCTAATTTGAGTACTTCGCCCGCAATTTCATCTGGTCCAACCGATTTGTGTAACTTAATGTTTTTTGCGTGTTCGAGTAGCGACCCCGGTAAGATTTTGAAAACTGTCCTACTATCCTGGATATGAGGGTTTAAGCTGGCTTCTTCAAGTGTATTTTTTTTTCATTTCTACCGCCATATTGATACGAAGATGTCGGGAGTGTATATATCCTTGTCTGTTCAATGAGGGAAACCGGAATTCCGGAGCTGGAAGTACAGCCTGTGCTAGAGAAGTGGAGATGCAGGAAGGAAGGGTGGAGGAAGCGAACATTGAAAGACTGTCTCCTGCCTCCAAAAGGAAGCCCAGGAGACAAGAATAGAGCAATGGCCGACGACCTGCATCTCCACACATCTTTACTGGTAGAACTTATGCAGAGAGAGCGTCTTCTGCTCTACAGACCCCCTGCAAAAACTATACTTCCATATTTGATGTTTATATATATATATAAAAACAAGTGGGGTCTACGAAATTCCGTGCAACTGTGGACTAAAATACATAGCGAAACAATCCGCACAGTCGTGATGAGGTGTTCCGAGCATGAGAGATGTATCCGTTTAAAAGCAGCACACCAAATCTGCCGTGGCGGAACACGCTCTCATGACCGGCACAAAATTGATTTCGCCAATACAAGGATTTTGGACCACACCCAGAGGTGGGTGGAACAGTATTATCACCGAAGCTGTATGAACCGAGACAGCGGGTGTCCAGCTCAGCAAGGCCTGGGACCCTATCCTTGCTTCAATGAGGCGCAAAACAACGCAAAAACCAATCGAGGGAGGAGCGACCAATCAGGACCCTGCACTTCGACCACGAAGTCTTGTGGAGGGGAGCGAGGACACGGATATAAGCGGCACAAACACGGTCTCCGGCATCAGTTACCTGAAGACGATGGCGGAGATAGCCTTCGAAACGTCGTATCCAATGATTGACATAACCCGGGTGAAATCCCGAGAACTTCTTGTTCACTATATATATAAGTATTATAAAAAATGTTAAAAAAAATCTCAGTCTGTAATGTAATGTAAGATGGAAGCAGCTATGACTTAACATAGTTTTCCTCTCCCTTCATATTAGAGCGCCCGCTCTTTCTTCCCTTCCATATTCCGCCAGTAGCTGTGATCTCACAGCACTTTCCCTTCAATCCTCCTACTCCCATTCACCCTATACCCTTCTGTCTTTAGTTTTAGTTTATTAGTTTTTATTATTGTTAAGAAAATAATTATTTATAAAATAAAATAGAATAAATCTGTAACACAAACATTGTAAGAAATGAAAATAAGGCCTGTTATAGATACTCAAGAAAACAGGCTATTAGTGTAATTAGTGAATAATAAAAAAAAAGAATGTCCTACTATCCTGATTTGTAAATATTAGAAAATCTGTTTTCTTCCCAAATACTGATGCAAAATATTTTGCAAATTTATTTGCATTAGCAATTGGGATTTTGAAAGATGAACAATTCTACAGCAGTGGGGTTGGGCAATACACATCCCGAGAGAGGTCTTTCAGTCCGCAGACTGCATGCAGAGTCTGCAATTAATTTGATAAGATGATACAGAAGCAGAGGCTGCTGACATTTTCCTCTATATATATTTTTTTCCTTTTCTTTGATATGATTGGAATGAATTGAAAGATAGAGTAACCTGTGCCCCTGTTTATACTTCTAGGGGACGAGTGTGTCGTACAGGGCATGATGACACTTGACGTGTGTTTCCTTTTCTCTTGAAGGAGACCGTTGCTCTTTAAATTTTGAAGGACCTTTCCTTGTCCTCAATGGAGATGTGAAGCTTCAACTCCACGCCCTTCCTCTTCCTATATATCTAATTTTGGATGTGCATGTGTAAGAAGCATGGAGCAAATTAACTAAACTTGGTACCCACATAAGCCCAATACCAATAGTTATAGAATATTAGGGTTTTACAACATAATATGTGCAATGCCAAAGATTGTAGTACACATAGAGAAAAAAAAAGTGGGAATTGAAGGGAGAAAAAAATTCTATTTTTGGAGTCAATGAGAGAAATGCCACAATCTGTACTGTTTAAATTGAATTTCTGTCCCTATCAAGTTAGGAGAAATGGTGAAAAGCAGTTAATAAAATGTCTTAAAACTTTAAGAGACGTGTTAATTCCAGTTCCCTGTAAAACTTGATTGGAGCAGTCTATGGAGTACAGTGTCGTGGTTTCTCATTCTGCAATTTGATTTCAATGTATAATAAAATTTCAAGTGCTTTCACACTGTATGACACAGAATGCGTTCAGTTTTCTAATAACCTATTCATCATCAACTTAGACAAAAAAAAAATTAAATCTGTGACATGGCAGATTAGACTTGATTTATAGTAGAATTAAAATCTCTACAACTTTTAACGACAACAAAGCTCTTGATAAAATTAGGGTACAATAAATATGACCAGAGGATGTGTATTGGGATAACTTTCACACAATATGTAACCCTAGGATATTGCAACATATATATTATGCTTTCATAATTTCTCTCTATTATACAGAAATGGGATAAATTCTGAAAATCAATTTTATGTGAAGGTATTTTTTTTCTCCGGGACATGAATTACAACATAATAACAGTCTACTATTTCATAGATTATTATTATTTGCAACAACTTTTTCTAATGTTACCACCTCTAATTTGTGTGCCACTTGCAAACCCTGGAAGCCAATTAATAACCTAAAGAGCATTTACATATAAGTTGCTCTAATTATGGCAATTCCAAGTTTTTATTTTTTTTTTAAAAAAAAATTATTCAGTATTCAGTTCAGTCTTACTGGCTAGTAATTGATATTAAGAAAAGTTTACTTTGCATGTTACATTGTGATGTAAATTACGTTTGGAATAAAGACGACAATGTTTACCAGGGTAATATGGAATTATCAAGTTTAATTAGAAATTAACAAAGTTCCATTGTGTACTTACTCGAAGAAGCCGTTAAGAAGACAAAGGGAAGCCACAAAAAAAAAATTAACGGTAACTGGTTTACAACGGCAGCAGTCGAAATCCCCTGAAAGTAAAATTTATTCTGGATTAACTTTCTTTTTTATGAATGTGCTTTAAAAAAAGATATCTACAACAGGTTGGATTTCTTTAATGATATTAACTAGAAATGTAAACGAGTATGTTTGTTTTAAATGCACAATTCCTAAGGTAAAACTATTTTACACACAGATCTCGTCAGACATCAAAATTTCTTCGCCCACAAAATTAGACATCATCAGCCTAAAATAATCCAAGTTCCTTCATTACACTCCCTGCAACATTTATGAATGGAAAAATATGTGTTCACATCTGGTACGTTGAATTAATATTAAACAAAAACGAAAAAAAATTATCACTTTTAGTTACTTTTTGAGTTTGTAAGTTGGTTGCGCTGGTGTGTGTCTGGCGCAGAATCCGTTGAATTTTAAAATCTCTAGAAACCGAAAAAATTGAATAAGGGTAGGTTTTATTTTTAGTAATTTGAATTAGCACAAACGGATGATACATAAATACATATGGAGATCCGCTGTTTGTCACGTTTAACATTAACCGTGACATTCTTTAATGCACGCAGGACACGTAAAATATATAAAACTCAGCTGCGATTTAATTAAAAGTACACTAACTAAAACACAAAGGCAAAGAATAATAGATGAAATAAATACCTCACAACAACTGATTCTCCTCCAAGCTCTGATCCTTTATGAAGGTGAACGAAATAATGCGAATATCAAATCACACAGAACAAGCGACGAACTCAAAGATAATGTGAAATCAAAGATGTTATCTATGAATATTAATGTTTATTAGCCAGTGTTTCTTTGTTAGGCTGCGTTTACACGGGCAGTGATGACTGCCAGGAAACGATGGGCAGCGATGTCAGTGGCGTGTCAACATACGTCAGTGCTGCACTGACAACTGCCTATACATCGCTGACACGAGAGCACTGGCTCACTTTTCTTGGAGCGTGTCAACAGTATGTCAGTCATGACTGACCTAGACGCTGCCCTCATGGGAGGCCAGTTAGTGGCAGTTACGGTTGTCAATTATCGATTGTGAACTGTGAGGCAAGGTTGACTATCGATTACGCGATGGTAAACAGTTTGTATTTTGCATTTTCAATACGCGTGCAGTTTGGTTTAGTGTGCGATTGGAGTAAGTGAATATTTGTTGTGAACAGTGACGAGTAGTTTGGTTCAGAAAGCATTTAGGATAGAGTTCGTTTGTTGCACCTAATCGCCTATAAATTTTTAGGTTAACTTTCTAAAAATAATTATTGTCCAGCCTCCAACGGCACAAACTTTAACTAGAAAAAAATACGCAAAATAATGATGTATAGCTATAAACATACTACTTACTATCACACGTGATGGAAAATAATTCATTTCGTTTTGTTCAGTAATTGACACCTTTAAGGGGAATAAAACAACAAGTAATAGAAACCAGAGCCAATTAAACACTGAAAACCAGCTTCAAAGAACAGGCGCTGGCTGTTGTTATTATTGCTTGATTTCTGTAGTAATAATATAAAGCAATATTACTAAACAACTGTTTTCATTTTTATGTATCTATAGCACAGTAGCGTGATACTGAGTTTGACTTTTCAGGAACCTTTCCTCCTCGTCACGTCTATTCTATCACAAATACAAAGTGATTAGTTCCTGTTTATGGACATTATGCGTGGAAAAATAAAGGGGAAAATATTCAACTTGATATAAACAATATATCGACTCTATGCAACATCATCAACATTCCAACCGGTCGTAGTTGCCAAAAAATAGCAGAGAAGTGTAAACATGCATCAGAGTTCTCTGCCCGTTCTGTAGTGAGGGCAGCACTTGGTACAGAATTGTCAGTGGGCAGCTATCTGGCTAAGATGTGAATGGTAGGCAGTGCACAGCCAATCCAACTTCGACGAACATCACTGCCCGTGTAAACCTAGCTTAACAACAGGGGGAGACAATAACAAGGTCAAGAACTTTGACCGTATGTACTGTGTTTAAAATGACTGAGGTTGAATAATCGTGTATTTTTGTGATTAAAATATATTGTTTTTCATCCGAAATCATGCCAAATGTGTGTTCAGCGTACAATTGTACTAATCGTAGTTCAAAAACAACTGGAATATCGTATTTTAAGTAAATATCATCATCATATTTTCACTTTTGACAGCACGTGTTTGTAACTTGGATATTTACCAAATTTCTGATCTTGGTGGTGCTCTAGAATATGCAAGCCCATGCTCTTGTTCTTTTTATGAAAGTAGTTCTCTGTACTGTAATTAATGAATGTGTTTTTTATTTTTCGTTTAACCTTGATCCCTATCAACTTTCAACTATATTTAATGTCAGTCTAGATGCATTTAGATGTTACTTGTACAACGTACAATTGTAAAAAAATTAAAATTTTAGATATTGGGAGTAATCTTTATTATTATAGACTGATGAGCGAGATGCTTCATCATATCTCATCTAATAATTCGGCCATTAATATCAGAAATGACTGATTTAAAACAAAAATTATAAATTAACTATTATTATAAAGTTTCCTGTCAATGTTTACATGTTGTATTTAGCATTGAGATGATGTTAATAATGAGCCCCTCCTTTATCCCGTGTTAACTTTCCTTGTGTGACAACAGAAATAATTTACAATTTTTAAGTGATGTGTTATATATATATATTATATGTAATGAAACACTTTCTAGCTGGTTTCCGCTCATTTGTAACTTTAATACATGTGTATATATAGTTTTTAAATATTGATTTACGAGATACGCTTCCTGCACGTATTCCTAAGTCCACCTCAATTCAATGCCATGCAGCAGACGACAGGACACACGCCCCCACCTTACCATTCAAAAAATGGCGCCTGAGCCTTCAATTTGCTTCAAATATGGCGGCGCCTTGTGTCCAGCCAGTCTATGTTGTTTATATATGTCTTTGTTTATTTTGCCAGTGTTTCTTTGTTACCATTTTTAGAAGATTCCAGAGTAATTATATTTACTTACATACAATTTTAAAATGTACATTTTAGATTCAAAGCATGCGCACAACCTTCAAACGGCAACGTAATATTTTTATTTCTGGGAAAGAGGCCATTAAAAACACCGGAGATGTTTTTGCTCCAAAATATGCATAAACTAACGGTGGGGAGGGAATCAGGAAATTATTTATTTTCTTGTCAAATTATTTATCATAATACGGTATAATAGCAAATATGGAGGAAATGAAGCAGTAATTAGAATAGAAGGTGAAGAAAAGAAAGCCATAAATAAAAGCACCAAAAATAAAATATCAAGAAAGGACGCTTATACATAACCTCTGCGCAATGTCAGGCGGCAGTAATTAGAATAGAAGACCAAGAAAATAAAACTGTTATCAAGAAAGGAGTGAGACGAGGAGGATGCAGCAGACTGTCGCCCATGCTGTTTTACTTATATATATAGAAAAGGCGATAAAGGGAGTTAAAACGGAATATGGAAAAGGAATCATGATGCAAGGAGAAGAAATAAAAATCCTACTCTTTGCCTATGATATTGTAGTAGAAGAAGACTTGTAAAGCATAATAATTGGCATGTACGTGGTTTTTGAGAAAGAGTTCAATATGAAGATTTAACACAGGTAATGGAGTGTGGTATGGGAGACAGTAAAATAACAAAGGCTGTTAGATTGGTAAGGGATATTTTGACGGAAGGGAAGGAATTCTGCTACTTGGGAAGCGTAATAACTAGAGCAGGATAGCAAGGAAGGGGAATATACTTACGGGTAATATAAGTGTGAATATTAGGAAATCGTTGCTAAAAATGTTGGTATGGAGCGTGGCGTTATATGGGTGCGAAACGTGGACGAAGGGAGTTGGGGAAAGGAAAAGAATAGAAGCCTTTGGAAAGTGGTGCTATAGGCGAATGAGATGAGGAGTGGATAGAATCACAAACGAGGAAGTTCTAAACAGAATAGGGGGGGGGGAAGAGAGAACAATATGGAGGACGTTGACTAAGAGAAGGAATAGATTAATAGGCCTCGTTTTAAGACACGAGGATTTTGTAAAATTATCATTACAGGGAATTGTGTGAGGTAAGAACAGAAGAGGGAGGCTAAGGATGCAATTAGCTAAGCAGATTAAAGAGGATTAATTTGTGCGAAACGTGGACGATAGGATACAAAGGAATATCTTCCCACACCCTGTTCTCTGGTTCCCTTTGCTTTATTTGGTAATTATGACAGTTTTTGAGAGAATAAAAAATTAGGTACACTTAACCTGTGCCCAGAAAAGTATTCATTTTAAAGAATAGTTTTTTACTCTCTGCTTCACGAAGCTTTCGTAGGCACTGTTATTAACCTCTGGAGGAAGGATAATAATATCTCTGCTTTGTAAACAGGGGGTGATAAGGGACTGGGAGATGCAAGGGAGTCTACTACGGACTTTCCCTAAGAATACAAATGGTTTCAAAAAGAAGTTGGGAACACGGAAAAGTTAGGTGCTTATTTTGTAAAAACAAAAAGTGACGCGATATATATTTTAAATTTGAATTTAAAAAAAATTTTCCCCTTCAATTATCTTTGTTTGATTTCATTTATCAACAATTTAGATTTGTACTTTAATTTTATCGATACTGCCAACGGTCAACCTCTAGCAATAATAAATACAACACAATAGACGACAAATATGTGTGTAATGTTATTTACTATGAATTTATCGCAATACTTGACTCGTCCCAATTATTGTATCTCAAGATAATTGGATTAAATAAATATAAAACAATTCAAAATCGCCGAAGTCTAGGTGTGACGTCACGGTCGCGCGATAGATTCGCCATCGGCCGCCGCCAGGGGCGGGCAGCGCAGAGGCGCCGCGCGCAGATTCTTGGGAGCTGTACACGTCACGGCACACGTCACACGTAACGTCACGTCAATCTGTGCAATCTCCGTGAAGACGCTTACGGCTCTGTTTATTGTTCTTACGCTTTTCTGTGTGAGATCGTCTCAAGAAGGATCGCTAATATATATATATTTATATCGGTGAGTAGAAATGTCAATTATAGTTTTGCAGAGTGAGGTTAGGGTCGGGCTTTGGGAAACTTTTCGCCGAGGAATTGTTTCAGCAATTCTAAACTCGTTCCAACAGCTCTTACTTGTAAATGCTGTCGACTGTTGTTGTTTTTTTTAAATTTATTTAACCGTTAAAACGTACTCTTGTTGTTGAGGTTGTCAAGTCCTCCCTCAGACTGGTCTGACGCTCAAACCCTTCCACGCTAACTTATCCTGAGCAAGCCTTTTCATTTCCTCATAATTAGCTCAACCCACCCAACATCCTCCCTAATCTGCTTTTTTGCGTATTACATCCTTTGCCTCCCCTCTTCTGTTCTCACTTCTCCTCTAATGCTAATTTTAAAAAGACCATGGTGTCTTAAAACATGGCCCTTTTAATCTGTCCCTTCTCGTAGTCAACGTCCTACATACTATCCACTTTTCCCCCCTATTATGTTTAGAACATCCTCGTTTGTGATTCTATCTCATTCTCCTATAGCAGCATCACTTTCCAAAGGCTTCTATTCTTTTCATTTTCCCCAAATCCTATCGTCCACGTTTCGCACAAATTAATCCTCTTTAATCTGCTTAGCTAATTGCATCCTTAGCCTCCCTCTTCTGTTCTTACCTCACACAATTCCCTGTAATGATAATTTTACAAGACCCTCGTGTCTTAAAACGTGGCCTATTAATCTATTCCTTCTCTTAGTCAACGTCCTCCATATTGTTCGTTATTCCCCCTACTCTGTTTAGAACTTCCTGGTTAGTGTAGTGATTCTATCCACCGACTCATCATCTCATTCTCCTATAGCACCAAATTTCAAAGGCTTCTATTCTTTTCATTTTCCCCAACTCCTATCGTCCACGTTTCGCACCCACATATAACGCCATGCTCCATACCAACATTTTTAGCAACGATTTCCTAATATTCACACTTATATTACCCTTAAGTAAATTCCTCTTCCTTCCTTGCCTGTTGCTATCCTAATCTAGTTATTACGCTTCCCAAGTAGCAGAATTCCTTAACTTCCGTCAAAATATCCCTTCCTAATCTAACAGCCTTTCTTATTCCACCGTTTCCTATACTACACTCCTTTACCTTGGATTTCCCCTCCATTAATCCTCATATTGATCTCTTTCTCCAGGCCCTAACCTATCTCGCGCAAGCCCAATCATTCCCTCATAACCGGCGCATCAAACGTCCTCCCTAACCTGCTTATCGTATCCCTCTATCCTCGGCACTCCCACCTCTGTTCTCACTTCGCTATAATACTAATTTTACAAGCTCCTCGTGTCTCTTGGTCAACGTCCTCCATCCATAGTGTTCGCCTTTCCCACTATTCCGTTTAGAACTTCGTCGTTTGCGATTCTACCCACCTCATCTGACGCCAGTCCGCAGCCGCCTCGGTAGGCCCAGGCCAATCAATTTCGAAATTGTAAAAAAAATTATTATAATGAAGTTTTCATTTTTAAAAAAATATTAAAAGTTGTTTTCTATTACATTACATCGCAATATAAATAAAATAAACTACCCGCTTCCTATATGTGTGTTGCGTTTAATAAATCTTTCCTCGGTTCAGTTCCTTATACAATCAAATCACTTGCTCGCTGCTTGGAGTATAATGTCTCCTTTCTCGTGGCTCGTGTTCGCTCGTTGCTCGGTTCGCAAGTTTCAGCAGCTTGTTGCTCGGTTCGTGCTCGCAAGTGTGGACGGGGCTTAACAGTGTCCGAACGTTAATGGTTTGAAGAACTCACCTTCAATTTATTGAAGTAAAAAAAAAAATTGAGAGAGGATGGAGAGAGTTAGATGAAAGCCTGAACGTATTAAATTATTCCAATGAAATTTTAGTAATTCAGTTAACTATTTACTCTCGCTGCTCTATTTACCAATGAAATCTTTCCCTGATTTTTTCAAATTCTGGTTGTTGCTCGGCTTCGGTGCTCGTCTCACTCTCGGCTCGC
>CM067376.1:7430200-7473293 GCA_034510155.1 Eucriotettix oculatus | reverse complement strand
TTTAAAAAAATAAATCAATCAGTAGATTTTTATAAATTCCATCACCTAAAAAATTTATGTAATGATTCAAAAAATATGAAATCAAAATTAAACTAAAGTTTTGGTTATTAATGTGACTGATTAACATAGGGAGAAAAATTATCATATTAGTTTTTGTTTGTTTTTTTCTCGCGTGATGCAAATTTTAATATTTATTAATTGCTCATTTGTAAAAGCGTATGAAATATGATGCGTACGACAGACACATTAAAAAAAGTGACAATGTCAACAAACCTCCGTTCCTCGAGTGTCCGCGTTCAACTAAATCCTCACCGCAAACGTCATTGGTTGCCAGGGTACGGCGTGTAGTTTGCTGTCTTTGCCGCCAGATGGCAGAGCAGTGCAACACGCGGAGCTCGCTTATCACATGGAATTTCCTATTCCTTTATTAAAATTTATTATTTTCTTTCATTTAACAAAAGCCAAATTAATATTTCTGTAATTATTACTGCTGTGGTATTCAGTCCTAAGGCAGGTCTGATGCAAGCCCTTTCCTTTTCCGCACAATCACCCCACATCTTCCCTAATCTACTAAGCGAATTCCTTCCTTGCCCTCCCTCTTCTGTTATTACCCCGCGCACACACACTTCCCTCTAATGCTAATTTTACAAGACCCTCATGTCTTAAAACGTGGACCATTAATTAGATTAGGGAGGATGTGGGTTGTGCTAGTTATAATGGTATGAAAAGGCTTGCGCGAGATAGGTTAGCATCAGACCAGGCTGCTTAGGAGTGAATACGTCAACACAAAAAAATGTATTTTTATAAAAGTGTCGGAAATTAGGCAACGCACGCTGTCAAAAGTTGGGTCTGGAAACTTATTTCCTACACGAGCCTATATCTTGAAAACTTAACAAGTGTTTTTTAAAAAAAATAGTATTGAACATAAATTTTGCTTATCTACCCATACCTCGCTGGAATACTTAAAAACAGTGTATAAACATAGTATGCATATAGCACACCCCTTAGACTACGCCTATTACAAGGTGAATTGTGACACACTTTTAAGATAAAAAAGTAGATCTTGTATACAGAAAAGTTGGCCACCCCTGGTCTATACATAGTAAGTTTGATATGTGGTAAAATGTTTGAAATTTTGGTAGGTAGGAATCTGTGAATAATTAATTTTGGAGGTTAAATATTTTGTACACACTCACGCACAAATTAATCTCAGGTTGATCTGTATTTAACATAACAGAATTTGTTTTTCATGCATTAATGATATATCTTTAGAACTGTGTGGAAAGTAACACTTTACTACGTCTCAAATGTCTTGCTTCACATTTAACACGACTCTATTCTACTCTACTCCCAACAACAGTCTACACATACAATCATTTGCTATTACTACTTAAAAAATAGTTCCGATTGTCGCAAAATGACAAGAACTGTGAGAGAGTTTATTAAAACGTTCAAGTTTATTTTCGGTTCATAAAAAAAAAATCTGCTTCAAATGTATGATATCAGTAATCTTTCTACACAAAACACGTGTAAGACTAATTACGTCGATTTCCTAGACACTTGTCACGTCCCAACTGCTCTAACTCGATGCAGGACGTGATATCCTGCCTCTTGCCATATAATTAAAATTGTGCGACATTCATGCCACGCAAGAATAAATTCTTGATGATCCATTATTTTCCTACACCATGTTAATTGTTAAAAGGTGGTTATTTTTCACTATCGACACTCCTGTCTGGAATATTTTACAATACTCGTTTCATAGTAATATACAGATATAATAGATCCAGCATAGAAAAGCAAAGTCTAGACATTTTGGAGTTGGGATCTCCTTTTAATTAAGTGCATTTGATTGCCACCCGTCCCTTTTTCCTCTTCATGCATTTTTTCCCTAGTCTCTTAACAAAACTCTAGTTTATAATTAATTTATCAGGAACATATATAAATATAAAAATACACCATATTTTACCCCTCGAGATATATGGACATTAAAGATGTGGAGTTTGATACTGTGAAGTATAGAAGATTGCAGAGGAGTTCACAGTAAATTCTCTAACACTGTAGAAGAGAAAATTTGAATGGAAGGAATATGGCTTAAATTCAATTACAATTAACTTAGCATATTTAATGTGTCTACTGCATAAAATCAAATTATGAGAAACAAAAATTTATAATCATTAATTACAATAGAAACAAAAAAAGTTTGAACAATTAAGATTGTGGAAAACTTAATATTTTAAATATTTCAGTGTAATAGGCTAATTATACAGGGCGCAAAAAAATTAATATCAGGGTTTTAAACCTTTATAGAATTTATTACAGTGACCTTACCATTACAGATTATACATCAAATGAATGAGCAATTCAAACAGTTTCTCCTACAAGTGTTAAACGTCAGCACCCTTCGTCACACATCAAGTGACCTTGCTCGATTTGTCTGGAGTAATTGATACAACTGCAGCTTAAATCCTACGTCATTTAGGTCAGCTGGTAGTGGAGGAACACAAACCCCCTCCCTCCCCCCAAGGTAAAAATCACATGGTGACATCTGGTGAACATGGAGGCCATGCGAAAGAAGCTGTCATCCAGCTTCAGGAACAACACTGTTTATCCTATCGCATACGAATACATGTAAGACAACTATTTGAGTTGCTCGTTCATTTGCTGTATACTTTGTAATTGTAAGTTAACCGTAATAACTTCTACAAAGCCTTATAATACCGGTGCCCATTTTGGTATGCCCTGCACATTCTCTTTCTGCTCCCTCTTATGATAAACTACTGAATTACAAGCCATGGTTTCATATCATGTGTCTGAACGAGGCTTCTATAATCGGCAAATGCCTCGCAATAAACTCAACATTAATAAACCTTTTCGCTAATATTCATGTTAACTAAACTACATTTATGTGAGAATGTTCTTAAAACTTTTACACATTTGAATGGTTTTTCACCCTGTGAAGCCTCGTGTGTGTTCTTAAACTTAAATCCTATAAGAAACTTGCATCACACTCCACACATTTATTAACTTTTTAACCAGTGTGAATTCTCATGTGTCTAATTAAATGATCTTTTCGTGAGAAAACTGTATCACACTCAACACAACAGTATGGCTTTTCACCAGAGTGAATCCACTTGTGCGTAATTAAATGACGTTTTTGGACAAACGTTGCATTACACACAACACATTTGTACAGTCGTTTTTCATCGGTGTGAATTTTCATGTGCTTATTTAAATGATCTCTTCGCGAGAATGCAGTACCACATTCAACACATTTGTGAGGTTTTTCACCGGTGTGAATTCTCAAGTGTTTATTTAAATGATCTTTTCTTGAGAAAGCAGCATCACACTCAACACATTTATATGGCTTTTCTCCCGTGTGAATAATAGTGTGCTTCTTTAAAGAATTTTGAACAGTGAATGTTTTACCACACACTGTACACATGAATGGACTTTGACCTGTATGAATCATCATGTGAACAAGTAGACTACTTTTATGTGAGAAAGTTTTATTACACAGATTACATTTAAATGGCTTTTCTCCACAGTGAATCCTCGTGTGTGAAAGTAAATGGTGGTTCCTTGAGAAAGTTTTATGACACTCGACACACTTGTACAACTTTTCTTTAGCGTGAATCCTCATGTGTTTAATTAAATGATCTTTTCGAGCGAAAACTGCATCGCACTCTGCACAATGGTAAGGCTTTTCACCAGTGTGAACCCTCATGTGTATTTTTAATCTTGAATTTTGTAAGAACCTTGCATCACATTTGACACATTTGTAAGGTTTTTCACCGTTGTGAATCATCATGTGGATTGCTAAACCTCCTTTCTGTGAAAAACTTGTATCACATAAAGCACATTTATATGACTTTTCACCTGTGTGAATTCTCATGTGTGTAATTAAATGATCATTTCTTGAGAAGGTTGCATTACAATCAACACATTGATATGGCCTTTCACCTGTGTGAATTCTCATGTGCTTAGTTAAATAATCATTTCTTGAGAAGGTTGCACCACACTCTACACATTGATATGGCTTTTCGCCAGTGTGATTTCTCATGTGTATTCCTAGTTTCCATTTATCTACAAATGTTGCATTACACTCAGCACATTTGTATGACTTAGCATGAATTCTCCTTTGTGTTGCTAAACCTTGTTTTACTACAAATGTTGCATCACTCTCAACACATTTGTATGGCCTTTCAGCAGTGTGAATCTTCATGTGTTTAATTAAACGATTTTTTCGTGAGAAAACTGTATCACACTTAACACATTGGTAAGGCTTTTCACCAGTGTGAATCCTCATGTGTATTTTTAAACTTGAATTACATACAAACCTTGTATCACACTCCACACATTGGTAAGGCTTTTCACCTGTGTGAAACCACATGTGGGTTGTCAGACCTGTTTTTCGTGAGAAACTTGCATCACATAAAACACACTTATATGGCCTTTCACCAGTATGAATCCTCATGTGTTTAATTAAAAGATCTTTCCATGAGAAGACTGTATCACACTCAACACATTGGTATGGCTTTTCACCAGTATGAATTCTCATATGTGTAATTAAATGGTGTTTTCTTGAGAATGTTGTATCACACTCAACACATTGGTATGGCTTTTCACCAGTATGAATTCTCATATGTGTAATTAAATAGTCTTTTCTTGAGAATCCTGTATCACACTCAACACATTCATATGGCTTGGGACTATTGTTATTCTTCTTATACATTGTCATTGTTTTAGAATCTATATTAACGGCAGCTTCACTTCAAATACATTAGGGATACCTATAACAAATACAAATTTTTATGTTAATTAGGAAGCCTTTAAAAACTCTGAAGTTTGACAAAAATATAATTGTACTCATATTGCTATATAAAGTAAACAGCAACATTTGTTATAAAAGGTTGTCATTCTTTATATTTAATTATAACAAATTAGTTTGTTTTAATGATCACTTGCAGGATCCATATCTCATTCATGTAACTGAGAATCACTTCCACCTAATAGTAAACAACCTATAACATTTTACTTTTCCTTTCATACCCTGCAGTACTAGGATAACTAATTTAATGTATACAAAAATTTAAGAGCAAATTGCCAATCATACAGATGAATTATGCAAGCCTGCAAAAATGAGCATAAAGTATATTTTGCTTGTAATAGAATATGATGAAATGTATAAAACATTTAAATCTTAAATATTCTAACTTTTGTAAATGAATATTCTCCAAGACCCATAAATGTATCACAGAAATAAGACTTTTAACATAACTCAAAGTATTTGTTGACAATACTACACTCAATCCATGAATTTAATAAATAAATGATTGTGTCTTAAAAAGTAAGCAGACACAATTACTCTAAACTTGACTTGAACAAACATTAAATAATAATAATAAATGAGTTAAAACAGCCTCTTTGACAGTTGATATTTCAATTTAAATATTAATCAGGCAAAAAGATAATTAAAAATACACATTTCGGAAGAACAGTAGGCAGTTCACAAAATCATTCCGCTTTTCCTAAACACACAATAATGAATAACCATCAAATGGATTGAAACCATGTCACAATTCTAGATGAACAAAATAATTTCTCGAGAATAATGAGCAAGATGCTCCACATTAGAAAACACATTCATTGCATTAAAATAAATAGTGATACCAACAACAAATATATTATATATTGTTCTTTACTGTTGTAGTTCATTGTTGGTCTAAATTTGTAAGGGAACTTCATTCCTAGCCCAGATTTGCAGTACTTGTCTCCAATTCGGTCAAAGGAGTGAGGTTCCACGTAAAGCTAAATTTTCTAAGTTCAAAACCATATATTGCAATTAAAAAATTATAACATATTTCCTAATGATATCATTTATAAATTTCATTTTAGATTACCTGAAGAAGTCTCAAATGAGTGACAAAACTTACAATAGTTCAATATTTAAATTAAAATAAAAACTGATGCAGGAGGCTGTGTGTAACTCATTTATTGTATATTTAATTGCCAGACAAACTATTCATTAAAGAATAATGTTTTATTTGTTATAAAAGCCCAATGTAATTGAAGGAGTTTCTAATGTACAGTTTGGTCGATTAGATAACTTACCCCTTGGATCTGTAAGGAAACAATGAAGAATGGTGATATTGAGGGAGGGCAAAATTTTAAGAAGGCCTGACTGATAATTTATACACAAGGTGTCATACTAATTTAATACCAGTTGTTATATTTGTGACCAAATAAGTTAAAAGTTAATATTGTTAAAAAATATAAAAACAAGAACTGTTTGTAGGCAACTATTTCAAAGATATTTATGTCGCTGCATTTCATCTTTGCCACGCAGTCACTGTACATCAC
This sequence comes from Eucriotettix oculatus, assembly GCA_034510155.1. Classification (NCBI taxonomy): domain Eukaryota; kingdom Metazoa; phylum Arthropoda; class Insecta; order Orthoptera; family Tetrigidae; genus Eucriotettix; species Eucriotettix oculatus. The sequence goes on along the minus strand of CM067376.1, from coordinate 7,466,930 downwards.
AATCAGGTGCATTTTTTTAAAAAATTTTGCCAAGACATCCAAATACACCAGTGATTCCCAAGTGTTACAGCCCTGTCACAAAGGTCCTACAACACTAGATACATTCAATCCATTAAAACGTTCCACAGGATTCTTAAAAATCACTTACATTTGTAATCAGCTTGAAGTAATCCTCTCTGTTGAATGAACAGCCTAACAGCTTAATCCTCAATTTTTGCACCACACAAAGAAAGGATTCTACCTTCAGTAAAATTAATATATTTTTAATCTCTTTACAGATTTAAAAGAGGGATGTGAGTGACACTGCCACCCAATGACATCATGTTATGGCGCTAAGAATAGAAAAATTTCTCAGTCACATTTTACGAGAAATGAATATATATATATATAATATGATATTCATACTACACCACTAAATAGGTTATTCTTAAAATTGTTAACCATGAAGTAAAGATGTCTCAATTACATATCACAATACCTGAAATATCTATTATAACTTTTTTGACACACATCAAATTTTACAACAATGAAGAATGATGAAACCAAGTGAAACAGCTAAACCTATATTGCGCAAGCCTTTTCATTTCCTTATAACTAGCACACTCGCTGACGAAGTTCTAAGCAGAATAGGGGATGAGAGAACAATTTGGAGGATGTTGACCAAGAGAAGGGATTGATTAATAGGCCACATTTGGATACACGAGAGTTTTGTAAAATTATCACTAGGGGCAAGTGTGTGGAGTAAGAACAGAAGAGGGAGGTCAAGGATGGATTATGCTAAGCAAATTAGGAAGGATGTTGGATGTGCTAGCTATGAGAAATGAAAAGGCTAGCATAAAATAGGTTAACATGGAGGGTTGTATCAGACCAGTCTTAGGACTGGATACCACAACAAATACATTTTCCAATTAGCTGTGTCAGTTTATGTAATGCAGTTAAATGAAGTCACTAAAATAATGGAAAAACTTTTACCAATTTGATAATACTGAATAGAAAGCTGCCATAACTCATAATAATTAGTCTAAGGAAGTAGAAAAAATGCTTTCACTCAAAGCTCACGCAGGAGCATATAAATATTTTAGAAGACAAGAATGAAGAATGGAAAAATGTCGACAGGACCAGGGATTCAATGACATCCATTCTTCCTAGAATTAGGGTGTGAAAATTGTGATTAGTGAATTGGTATGTGAGCTTAGTGGTCCGTGAACCAACCAGAAATCTGAGGGGTCCGGGGTTCGAGTCCCTGGTCCAGTCGACATTTGTCCATTCTTTCAGTCTTCTACAATAATTATTTTCTAATTAAAAGAAAAGCATCTACATAATCCACCTAATACATTTGTAATTTTATGATACAAAAGTAAAGAACTTTAGAAGTTAATAAACGTGGTTTCACTTTCTGGAAGTAATGTTTACTACAAATCTATCTCCTACAGATGGAATTCACCCTTTAAAAAAAGGGGGGGATAGGAAATTAAGGAGGGTCAATGTGAAGTGAGGTTGAACGTTGCTAAGAGTTGTGGCTTTGGGAATATCACCTATTAGATAGATAGATTTATTACGTTACAATGGGCTGAGCCCCTGGTGGTGGCTACATACATTTAACATTCCAATAAAGGAATGTAAGTTAAAGTAATAAAAAATAAATAAATAAAAATAAAATAAAATTATACTCATATAAACATTCAATATATAAATATTTTGACACCAATTCTAAGCCTGAATAAATTAAGTTTAACTATTTCCCTAATTCTGTCCCTAAATAATTTTACACTCTTCGGAAAAGTAGCTAGTAGACTTGCAGGCAAATCATTCCAGACTTTTATGGTCCTATTTACGACGGAGTTATCACCCACGTCCATTCGTTGTCTTCTCCGATTAATTTTAATTGGATGATCATTTCTCGCTACATATGTCGGTAAATGAGTATGAGTTTTGATATCACTACAGGCCGGTTCGTCTGTATACGCTTTGTACAGCGCACAAAGCCTGGCCCTCTTTCGTCTAGTTGCTAGTTACCCGTGCCTCTAGAAATATTTGCTTTTCCTGCCCTGTTTTGAAGCCTGTCCAATGCGTGTTCTGTAGGGATCCCAACACACACTGCCCCATACTCAAGGATAGAACGAACCAAAGACCTATAAGCGACGTCTTTGGTACTTTTCCGCAGTATTCTATTGACCTCCACCCTTCCCTTTCTCAGTTACTGAATTTGTGTCTTCTCCCCAATTTCAGTCTTTGCTCAAAGTTACGCCCAGATATTTACAAGTGTCTACTTGTATTATCGTTTCATCCCCTAATTTATATTCAACTTGAAAAAAGTTTCTCATTTTTGTAAATACAACCGATTTACTTTTTGCCGCGTTAACTTTCATCCCATTTTCGTCCAACCAACTATGAATTCTGATCAGATTGAAGAATATTTGCATCTTGGAAGTTTCCAATTTTTCTGTAAATGATACAGTCATCGGCAAATAATCTTATCTGTGATTCAATACCTATCGCCAAGTCATTTATAAATGCTAAAATAACTAGTGGCCCGATTACGCTTCCCTGACATGACTTCAACTGGCTCAGATATTTCTCCATTTATCCGAACATTGAGCTTTCTGTTATCCAGAAACTCGCGAATCCAGTTTAAAACTCGTTTCTCAATGCCCGATTTTTCCAATTTCATTAAAAGAATATGATGCGGTATAAGGTCAAAAGTCTTTGAAAAGTCAATTACAACAGCATCAATTCTTCCCCCCCTCATCTATCACATCAGATATATATCTTGACACACTGTCACTAACCGACTCTCGCAAGAGTATCCTGGCCTCTAAAACTGTGCTGCTCGCTGTGTAACCACCCTGTTTCGTCCCAATGTCTACGTAAATACTCCACTAATAATCTCTCCAACAGTTTGCATGCCACTGAAGTAAGACTAAGCAGCCTGTAGTTACTAGTTACCTGCTTTGTATATAGGTACTACAATCGCATTTCTCCAATCGTCCGGGACTTCATTATCGTCAATTGACGTTTCAAATAACCGCATGAGGTACGTTATCACGGCTTCCCCTCCTAATTTGAGTACTTCTCCCGCAATTTCATCTGGTCCAACCGATTTGTGTGACTTAATGTTGTTAGCGTGTTCGAGTAGTGACCCCGGTAAGATTTTGAAAACTGTCCTACTATCCTGGATATGAGGGTTTAAGCTGGCTTCTTCAAGTGTATTTTTTTTTTTCATTTCTACCGCCATATTGATACGAAGATGTCGGGAGTGTATATATCCTTGTCTGTTCAATGAGGGAAACCGGAATTCCGGAGCTGGAAGTACAGCCTGTGCTAGAGAAGTGGAGATGCAGGAAGGAAGGGTGGAGGAAGCGAACATTGAAAGACTGTCTCCTGCCTCCAAAAGGAAGCCCAGGAGACAAGAATAGAGCAATGGCTGACCTCCTGCGTCTCCACACATCTTTACTGGTAGAACTTATGCAGGGAGAGCGTCTTCTGCTCTACAGACCCCCTGCAAAAAAATATACTTCCATATTTGATGTTTATATACATATATAAAAACAAGTGGGGTCTACGAAATTCCGTGCAACTGTGGACTAAAATACATAGGACTAGATAGTATTATAAAAAATGTTAAAAAAATCTCAGTCTGTAATGTAATGTAAAAGAAGATGGAAGCAGCTATGACTTAACATAGTTTTCCTCTCCCTTCTCTTTCTTCCCTTCCATATTCCGCCAGCTGTGATCTCACAGCACTTTCCCTTCAATCCTCCTACTCCCATTCACCCTATACCCTTCTGTCTTTAGTTTTAGTTTATTAGTTTTTATTATTGTTAAGAAAATAATTATTTATAAAATAAAATAGAATAAATCTGTAACACAAACATTGTAAGAAATGAAAATAAGGCCTGTTATAGATACTCAAGAAAACAGGCTATTAGTGTAATTACTGAATAATAAAAAAAAATGTCCTACTATCCTGATTTGTAAATATTGGAAAATCTGTTTTCTTCCCAAATACTGATGCAAAATATTTTGCAAATTTATTTGCATTAGCAATTGGGTTTTTGAAAGATGAACAATTCTACAGCAGTGGTTAGGCAATACATCCCGAGAGAGATGATACAGAAGGAGAGGCTGCAGACATTTTCCTCTATATATATTTTTTTGCTTTTCTTTGATATGATTGGAATGGATTGAAAGATAGAGTAACCTGTGCCCCTGTTTATACTTCAAGGGGACGAGTATGTCGTACAGGGCTGTACTGCACGATGACACTTGACGTGTGTTTCCTTTTCTCTTGAAGGAGACCGTTGCTCTTTAAATTTTGAAGGACCTTTCCTTGTCCTCAATGGAGATGTGAAGCTTCAACTCCACGCCCTTCCTCTTCCTATATATCTAAAATTTTGGATGTGCATGTGTAAGAAGCATGGAGCAAATTAACTAAACTTGGTACCCACATAAGCCCAATACCAATAGTTATAGAATATTAGGGTTTTACAACATAATATGTGCAATGCCAAAGATTGTAGTACACACAGAGAGAAAAAAAAGTGGGAATTGAAGGGAGAAAAAATTCTATTTTTGGAGTCAATGAGAGAAATGCCACAATCTGTACTGTTTAAATTGAATTTCTGTCCCTATCAAGTTAGGAGAAATGGTGAAAAGCAGTTAATAAAATGTCTTAAAACTTTAAGAGACGTGTTAATTGGAGCAGTCTATGGAGTACAGTGTCGTGGTTTCTCATTCTGCAATTTGATTTCAATGTATAATAAAATTTCAAGTGCTTTCACACTGTATGACACAGAATGCGTTCAGTTTTCTAATAACCTATTCATCATCAACTTAGACAAAAAAAATTAAATCTGTGACATGGCAGATTAGACTTGATTTATAGTAGAATTAAAATCTCTAGAACTTTTAACGACAACAAAGCCCTTGATAAAATTAGAGTACAATAAATATGACCAGAGGATGTGTGTTGGGATAACTTTCACACAATATGTAACCCTAGGATATTGCAACATATATATTATGCTTTCATAATTTCTCTCTATTATACAGAAATGGGATAAATTCTGAAAATCAATTTTATGTGAAGGTATTTTTTTCTCCTGGACATGAATTAGAACATAATAACAGTCTACTATTTCATAGATTATTATTATTATTATTATTTGCAACTGCTTTTTCTAATGTTACCACCTCTAATTTGTGTGCCACTTGCAAACAACTGGAAGCCAATTAATAACCTAAAGAGCATTTACATATAAGTTGCTCTAATTATGGCAATTCCAAGTTTTTATTTTTTAAAAAAAATTATTCAGTATTCAGTTCAGTCTTACTGGCTAGTAATTGATATTAAGAAAAGTTTACTTTGCATGTTACATTGTGATGTAAATTACGTTTGGAATAAAGACGACAATGTTTACCAGTGTAATATGGAATTATTAAGTTTAATTAGAAATTAACAAAGTTCCATTGAGACAAATGGACGCGACTGTGTACTTACTCGAAGAAGGCATTAAAGAAGACAAAGGGATGCCACAAAAAAAAATTAACGGTAACTGGTTTACAACGGCAGCAGTCGAAATCCCCTGAAAGTAAAATTTATTCTGGATTAACTTTCTTTTTTATGAATGTGCTTTAAAAAAAGATATCTACAACAGGTTGGATTTCTTTAATGATATTAACTAGAAATGTAAACGAGTATGTTTGTTTTAAATGCACAATTCCTAAGGTAAAACTATTTTACACACAGATCTCGTCAGACATCAAAATTTCTTCGCCCACAAAATTAGACATCATCAGCCTAAAATAATCCAAGTTCCTTCATTACACTCCCTGCAACATTTATGAGTAGGAAAAATATGTGTTCACATCTGGTACGTTGAATTAATATTAAACAAAAACGAAAAAAAAATTATCAATTTTAGTTACTTTTTGAGTTTGTAAGTTGGTTGCGCTGGTGTGTGTCTGGCGCAGAATCCGTTGAATTTTAAAATCTCTAGAAACCGAAAAAATTGAATAAGGGTAGGTTTTATTTTTAGTAATTTGAATTAGCACAAACGGATGATACATAAATACATATGGAGATCCGCTGTTTGTCACGTTTAACATTAACCGTGACATTCTTTAATGCACGCAGGACACGTAAAATATATAAAACTCAGCTGCGATTTAATTAAAAGTACACTAACTAAAACACAAAGGCAAAGAATAATAGATGAAATAAATACCTCACAACAACTGATTCTCCTCCAAGCTCTGATCCTTTATGAAGGTGAACGAAATAATGCGAATATCAAATCACACAGAACAAGCGACGAATTCAAAGATAATGTGAAATCAAAGATGTTATCTATGAATATTAATGTTTATTAGCCAGTGTTTCTTTGTTAGGCTGCGTTTACACGGGCAGTGATGACTGCCAGAAAACGAGGGGCAGTGATGTCAGTGGCGTGTCAACATACGTCAGTGCTGCACTGACAACTGCCTATACATCGCTGACACGAGAGCACTGCCTCACTTTTCTTGGAGCGTGTCAACAGTATGTCAGTCATGACTGACCTAGACTAAGCTGCCCTCAGTTAGTGGCAGTTACGGTTGTCAATTATCGATTGTGAACGGTGAGGCAGGGTTGACTATCGATTGCGCAATGGTAAACAGTTTGTATTTTGCATTTTCAATACGCGTGCAGTTTGGTTTAGTGTGCGATTGGAGTAAGTGAATCTTTGTTGTGAACAGCGGCGAGTAGTTTGGTTCAGAAAGCATTTAGGATAGAGTTCGTTTGTTGCACCTAATCGCCTATAAATTTTTAGGTTAACTTTCCAAAAATAATTATTGTCCAGCCTCCAACGGCACAAACTTTAACTAGAAAAAAAATACGCAAAATAATGATGTATAGCTATAAACATACTACTTACTATCACACGTGATGGAAAATAATTCATTTCGTTTTGTTCAGTAATTGACACCTTTAAGGGGAATAAAACAACAAGTAATAGAAACCGAGGCAATTAAACACTGAAAACCAGCTTCAAAGAACAGGCGCTGGCTGTTTTTATTATTGCTTGATTTCTGTAGTAATAATATAAAGCAATATTACTAAACAACTGTTTTCATTTTTATGTATCTATAGCACAGTAGCGTGATACTGAGTTTGACTTTTTCAGGAACCTTTCCTCCTCGTCACGTCTATTCTATCACAAATACAAAGTGATTAGTTCCTGTTTATGGACATTATGCGTGGTGCACAAAGGGGGAAAATATTCAACTTGATATAAACAATATATCGACTCTATGCAACATCATCAACATTCCAACCTGTCGTAGTTGCCAAAAAATAGCAGAGAAGTGTAAACATGCATCAGAGTTCTCTGCCCGTTCTGTAGTGAGGGCAGCACTTGGTACAGAATTGTCAGTGGGCAGCTATCTGGCTAAGATGTGAATGGTAGGCAGTGCACAGCCAATCCAACTTCGACGAACATCACTGCCCGTGTAAACCTAGCTTAACAACAGGGGGAGACAATAACAAGGTCAAGAACTTTGACCACCGTATGTACTGTGTTAAATGACTGAAGGTTGAATAATCGTGTATTTTTGTGATTAAAATATATTGTTTTTCATCCGAAATCATGCCAAATGTATGTGTGTTCAGCGTACAATTGTACTAATCGTAGTTCAAAAACAACTGGAATATCGTATTTTAAGTAAATATCATCATCATATTTTCACTTTTGACAGCACGTGTTTGTAACTTGGATATTTACCAAATTTCTGATCTTGGTGGTGCTCTAGAATATGCAAGCCCATGCTCTTGTTCTTTTTATGAAAGTAGTTCTCTGTACTGTAATTAATGAATGTGTTTTATTTCGTTTAACCTTGATCCCTATCAACTTTCAACTATATTTAATGTCAGTCTAGATGCATTTAGATGTTACTTGTACAACGTACAATTGTAAAAAAATTAAAATTTTAGATATTGGGAGTAATCTTTATTATTATAGACTGATGAGCGAGATGCTTCATCATATCTCATCTAATAATTCGGCCATTAATATCAGAAATGACTGATTTAAAACAAAAATTATAAATTAACTATTATTATAAAGTTTCCTGTCAATGTTTACATGTTGTATTGAGATGATGTTAATAATGAGCCCCTCCTTTATCCCGTGTTAACTTTCCTTGTGTGACAACAGAAATAATTTACAATATTTTTAAGTGATGTGTTATATATATATTATATGTAATGAAACACTTTCTAGCTGGTTTCCGCTCATTTGTAACTTTAATACATATGTATATATAGTTTTTAAATATTGATTTACGAGATACGCTTCCTGCACGTATTCCTAAGTCCACCTCAATTCAATGCCATGCAGCAGACGAGGACAGGACACACGCCCCCACCTTACCATTCAAAAAATGGCGCCTGAGCCTTCAATTTGCTTCAAATATGGCGGCGCCTTGTGTCCAGCCAGTCTATGTTGTTTATATATGTCTTTGTTTATTAGCCAGTGTTTCTTTGTTACCATTTTTAGAAGATTCCAGAGTAATTATATTTACTTACATACAATTTTAAAATGTACATTTTAGATTCAAAGCATGCGCACAACCTTCAAACGGCAACGTAATATTTTTATTTCTGGGAAAGAGGCCATTAAAAACACCGGAGATGTTTTTGCTCCAAAATATGCATAAACTAACGGTGGGGAGGGAATCAGGAAATTATTTATTTTCTTGTCAAATTATTTATCATAATACGGTATAATAGCAAATATGGAGGAAATGAAACAGTAATTAGAATAGAAGATGAAGAAAAGAAAGCCATAAATAAAAGCACCAAAAATAAAATATCAAGAAAGGACGCTTATACATAACCTCTGCGCAATGTCAGGCAGCAGTAAGTAGAATAGAAGACCAAGAAAATAAAACTGTTATCAAGAAAGGAGTGAGACGAGGATGCAGCAGACTGTCGCCCATGCTGTTTTAGTTATATATATATAGAAAAGGCGATAAAGGGAGTTAAAACGGAATATGGAAAATGAATCATGATGCAAGGAGAAGAAATAAAAATCCTACTCTTTGCCTATGATATTGTAGTAGAAGAAGACTTGTAAAGCATAATAATTGGCATGTACGTGGTTTTTGAGAAAGAGTTCAATATGAAGATTTAACACAGGTAATGGAGTGTGGTATGGGAGACAGTAAAATAACAAAGGCTGTTAGATTGGGAAGGGATATTTTGACGGAAGTTAAGGAATTCTGCTACTTGGGAAGCGTAATAACTAGAGCAGGATAGCAAGGAAGAGGAATTTACTTACGGGTAATACAAGTGTGAATATTAGGAAATCGTTGCTAAAAATGTTGGTATGGAGCGTGGCGTTATATGGGTGCGAAACGTGGACGAAGGGAGTTGGGGAAAGGAAAAGAATAGAAGCCTTTGGAAAGTGGTGCTATAGGCGAATGAGATGAGGAGTGGATAGAATCACAAACGAGGAAGTTCTAAACAGAATAGGGGAATAACGAACAATATGGAGGACGTTGACTAAGGGAAGGGTCAGATTAATAGGCCACGTTTTAAGACACAAGGGTCTTGCAAAATTAGCATTTGGGGGAAGTGTGTGAGGTAAGAACAGAAGAGGGAGGCTAAGGATGCAATTAGCTAAGCAGATTAAAGAGGATTAATTTGTGCGAAACGTGGACGATAGGATACAAAGGAATATCTTCCCACACCCTGTTCTCTGGTTCCCTTTGCTTTATTTTGTAATTATGACAGTTTTTGAGAGAATAAAAAATTAAGTACACTTAACCTGTGCCCAGAAAAGTATTCATTTTAAAGAATAGTTTTTTACTCTCTGCTTCACGAAGCTTTCGTAGGCACTGTTATTAACCTCTGGAGGAAGGATAATAATATCTCTGCTTTGTAAACAGGGGGTGATAAGGGACTGGGAGATGCAAGGGAGTCTACTACGGACTTTCCCTAAGAATACAAATGGTTTCAAAAAGAAGTTGGGAACACGGAAAAGTTAGGTGCTTATTTTGTAAAAACAAAAAGTGACGCGATATATATTTTAAATTTGAATTTAAAAAAATTTTTCCCCTTCAATTATCTTTGTTTGATTTCATTTATCAACAATTTATCTTTGTACTTTAATTTTATCGATACTGCCAACGGTCAACCTCTAGTAATAATAAATACAACACAATAGATGACAAATATGTGTGTAATGTTATTTACTATGAATTTATCGCAATACTTGACTCGTCCCAATTATTGTATCTCAAGATAATTGGATTAAATAAATATAAATACAATTCAAAATCGCCGAAGTCTAGGTGTGACGTCACGGTCGCGCGATAGCTTCGCCAGCGGCCGCCAGGGGCGGGCAGCGCAGAGGCGCCGCGCGCAGATTCTTGGGAGCTGTACACGTCACGGCACACGTCACGTTACGTCACGTCGCGTTGCATTCAGTGTAGTAGTGAAAGATCTCCGTGAAGACGCTTACGGCTCTGTTTATTGTTCTTACGCTTTTCTGTGTGAGATCGTCTCAAGAAGGATCGCTAATATATATATATATATATATATATATATATATATATTTATATCGGTGAGTAGAAATGTCAATTATAGTTTTGCAGAGTGAGGTTAGGGCCGGGCTTTGGGAAACTTTTCGCCGAGGAATTGTTTCAGCAATTCACAATTACTTGTAAATGTTGTCGACTGTTTTTTTATTTATTTAACCGTTAAAACGTACTCTTGTTGTTGAGGTTGTCAAGTCCTCCCTCAGACTGGTCTGACCTGAGCAAGCCTTCAACGCTAACTTAAACTGAGCAAGCCTTTTCATTTCCTCATAATTAGCTCAACCCACCCAACATCCTCCCTAATCTGCTTTTTTGCGTATTACATCCTTTGCCTCCCCTCTTCTGTTCTCACTTCTCCTCTAATGCTAATTTTAAAAAGACCATGGTGTCTTAAAACATGGCCCTTTTAATCTGTCCCTTCTCGTAGTCAACGTCCTACATACTATCCACTTTTCCCCCCTATTATGTTTAGAACATCCTCGTTTGTGATTCTATCTCATTCTCCTATAGCAGCATCACTTTCCAAAGGCTTCTATTCTTTTCATTTTCCCCAAATCCTATCGTCCACGTTTCGCACAAATTAATCCTCTTTAATCTGCTTAGCTAATTGCATCCTTAGCCTCCCTCTTCTGTTCTTACCTCACACAATTCCCTGTAATGATAATTTTACAAGACCCTCGTGTCTTAAAACGTGGCCTATTAATCTATTCCTTCTCTTAGTCAACGTCCTCCATATTGTTCGTTATTCCCCCTACTCTGTTTAGAACTTCCTGGTTAGTGTAGTGATTCTATCCACCGACTCATCATCTCATTCTCCTATAGCACCAAATTTCAAAGGCTTCTATTCTTTTCCTTTCCTCTACTCCTATCGTCCACGTTTCGCACCCACATATAACGCCACGCTGCTCCATACCAACATTTTTAGCAACGATTTCCTAATATTCACACTTACATTACCCGTAAGTATATTCCTCTTCCTTCCTTGCCTGTTGCTATCCTACTCTAGTTATTACGCTTCCCAAGTAGCAGAATTCCTTAACTTCCGTCAAAATATCCCTTCCTAATCTAACAGCCTTCATTATTCCACCGTTTCCTATACTACACTCCTTTACCTTGGATTTCCCCTCCATTAATCCTCATATTGATCTCTTTTCTCCAGGCCCTAACCTATCTTGCGCAAGCCCAATCATTCCCTCGTAACCGGCGCATCAAACGTCCTCCCTAATCTGCTTAGCGTATCCCTCTATCCTCGGCACTCCCACCTCTGTTCTCACTTCGCTATAATGCTTATTTTACAAGCTCCTCGTGTCTCTTGGTCAACGTCCTCCATCCATAGTGTTCGCCTTTCCCACACTATTCCGTTTAGAACTTCGTCGTTTGCGATTCTACCCACCTCATCTGACGCCAGTCCGCAGCCGCCTCGGTAGGCCCAGGCCAATCAATTTCGAAATTGTAAAAAAATTATTATAATGAAGTTTTCATTTTAAAAAAATATTAAAAGTTGTTTTCTATTACATTACATCGCAATATAAATAAAATAAACTACCCGCTTCCTATATGTGTTGCGTTTAATAAATCTTTCCTCGGCTCAGTTCCTTACACAATCAAATCACTTGCTCGCTGCTTGGAGTATAATGTCTCCTTGCTCGTGGCTCGTGTTCGTAGGCCGCTCGGTTCGCAAGTTTCAGCAGCTTGTTGCTCGGTTCGTGCTCGCAAGTGTGGACGGGGCTTAACAGTGTCCGAACGTTAATGGTTTGAAGAACTCACCTTCAATTTATTGAAGTAAAAAAAAAATTGAGAGAGGATGGAGAGAGTTAGATGAAAGCCTGAACGTATTAAATTATTCCAATGAAATTTTAGTAATTCAGTTAACTATTTACTCTCGCTGCTCTATTTACCAATGAAATCTTTCCCTGATTTTTCAAATTCTGGTTGTTGCTCGGCTTCGGTGTCGTCTATGCTGCTCCATTCTGACTAGTCAATTTTCAGCTCTTGTTGGCTTCGTGTGCTGTTCAGGCTAGTCTCCTCAGGCGGTTGTTGGACTAGAGCAAGTTTCAGCTCGTTGCTCGGCTTCGGTGCTAGTCTCAGGCTAGTCTCCCTCAGGCGCGTTCGTTGGGACTAGAGCAAGTTTCAGCTCGTTGCTAGGCTTCGGTGCTACGTCTCAGGCTATAGTTCCTCAGCGTGTTCGTTGGATAGAGCAAGTTTCAGCTGTTGTTTCGGCTTCGGTGCTCGTCTCAGGCTAGTCTCCCTAAGGCGTGTTCGGCGGCACTAGAGCAAGTTTCAGCTCGTTGCTCGGCTTCGGTGCTCGTCTCAGGCTAGTCTCCCTCAGGCGTGTTCGTTGGGACTAGAGCAAGTTTCAGCTCGGCTCGTGCTCGTCTCGTCCCGGGCATGTTTGACGGCACTAGAGCAAGTTTCAGCTTGTTGCTCGGCTTCGGTGCTCGTCTCACTCTCGGCTCGCCTCGGGCACGTTCGGTGGGACTAGATCAAGTTTCAGCTCGTTGCTCGGCTTCGGTGCTCGTCTCAGGCTAGTCTCCCTCAGGCGCGTTCGTTGGGACTAGAGCAAGTTTCAGCTCGTTGCTCGGCTTCGGTGCTCGTCTCACGCTCGTCTCGTCCCGGGCGTGTTCGGCGGCATTAGAGCGAGTTTCAGTTTGTTGGTTGACTCGTGCTCGTCTCACGCTCGGCTCGCCTCGGGCGTGTTCGGCGGCACTAGAGCAAGTTTCAGCTCGTTGCTCGGCTTCGGTGCTCGTCTCAGGCTAGTCTCCCTCAGGCGTGTTCGTTGGGACTAGAGCAAGTTTCAGCTCGTTGCTCGGCTTCGGTGCTCGTCTCAGGCTAGTCTCCCTCAGGCGTGTTCGTTGGGACTAGAGCAAGTTTCAGCTCGTTGCTCGGCTTCGGTGCTCGTCTCACGCTCGTCTCGCCTCGGGCGTGTTCGGTGGAACTAGAGCAAGTTTCAGCTTGTTGGTCGGCTTCGGTGCTCGTCTCACGCTCGTCTCGTCCCGAGCGTGTTTGGTGGGACTAGAGCAAGTTTCAGTTTGTTGTTCGGCTCGTGCTCGTCTCACGCTCTCGGGCATGTTCGGCGGCACTAGAGCAAGTTTCAGCTCGTTGCTCGGCTCGTGCTCGTCTCACGCTCGTCTCGCCTCGGGCATGTTCGGCGGCACTAGAGCGAGTTTCAGCTCGTTGCTCGGCTCGTCTCGACGCGACGGGGCTTTAAGACACCATGGACAGGGACACTTTGGGACCTCACGTGAAAGTACGGGACGGCATGCGACGACAGTCCGTTCCTAGCTTCAGAGAGGATAAACCAAATCCCGCGTTTTAAATTCTTCCCGTATTAAGCAGTAGGGGCGGAGAGTCTGCAAATATATATATAACAAGTTCGCTAATTGCTTGTGAAAGTCACTGCAAAAAATTAACCTGTACTTCATTCAGCCCCATAGTGTCGGGGGTGGGGGGTGGGGGAGGAATAGGCTGACGGCAATAACACGATATTATCCCAAGAGAATTGACTATTCAAGGGTTTTTTTTGTGTGTTACGAGGCTATTAGAAATATAACAAATACTAGCAACGCCGGGCACCCACCCAGTCGTTAATAAGTACATTGCAAAGAGTAACGGTCCTATTACGGGGCCTTGAGGAACTCCCGACACGCGACGTTGCGATGCTTCAATCCGAAAAAATTGTCGTCCGATTTTAACTTCTTCTATTTTTTTTCTTTTGCGATATCTGAGTCTTTAAAAAAATTATTCTACCCACAGAACAACTCTTTTATCTACAGCTGTTGGGAGAAATCAGCCAGGAAGTGATGGCGTAACTTCCTTATCTGCATCCCTTATTATCGCGGTTGTTCTGCCGCTGCGCGTTCCTCTACGTGAAACTGTAAACCTACTCAGCAAGGAAAAAAATCACGAAAACTTTTCATAATAAATGTGAGTGGGAATCAAAGCTTCCACCTCAATTTATCTTCACATCACTCCTTCATTCCATCCAAGTTCAGGTCTTCGTTTTTGTTTTGGTGATTGCCCAGTGGAATATTCTTAATGGCCTCCGTTCCTCCGGCAATTCAACCTCCTACCTTCTATTGTATCGAATATATTTCCTGTCGTAACCCCTATTTTATTCCCTAAGGTATTCATTCATTTCTTATCCTTTCTCTTCTCGTCACAACCACAGCTGCAGCATCATCTCCGTCGCTCTTAAACTTTCCTTCTAATTTTCCTTTGTTCCCCTCCTCCCCCCCCACCCCAAAACCTCATAACCATACAGTGCAATACTCTCCACTATCATTTCGTAGATTCTTCTTTTCACCTTTTTTTCTTTTTTTTATTTGCTTAACTTTTATTCCACATAATTTAGTGTAACTGTAATCTGTCCTTCGCTATTCTCTGCTTAATTTCCTCCTCGCTTCCTCTTTTACTGGTAAGTATTTACATGTGTTGCAGCACTTTACTAGGCTCTTCGTCTTACCATTTCTGTATCTCTTCCATGTACTCATCCAGGTTCATCAAAATTCCTCATTCACGGATGCAAAATATTAACGAAAATAGTTTATAATTGAATGGAACGTCAGATATAATGCGAGTTAGGAGAAGATCAGTTTGGTTCTAGAGGGAAAAAATAATAATGTGGTGACAAGAAGAGAAGCAACAGTGACTTTGCGTCTAATATTTAGAAGACAGGAAGAGAAGAAACCTGCCTATGTTCATAGCATTTGATAATGTGAATTGGAACACACTATTAAGGACTTTAGTATAAGTATAAGTATAAAATCATATTCCATAGATCCTACTATAGAGAAGCAAGCACAAGCTTCAAGGATGATGTTGTGGAACACGAGTCAGAGATTTTATACACATAGTTAGGTTGCTTTATTAATATTAAAAAATATACTGTAACTATTCATTAATTTTTAACTTATAATAATATTTTCTTAAGTTCTATACAGAAGACATACAATTTGTACCTTATATATATAAAATTGATAAATATTTTTACATCCTATACTAAAAAATTAGTGTTCTAATAATGTTCTTTCATAATTATAAATATCTACATTCAGCTCCATAACAGAGTAGAAGGAGTGGCCTTAGTAAGAACTTAGTTAGTTAGTTCATATTTGAACTTGTTTGGATTTATTTTTAATTGTTTAATGGAGGTGGGAAGTTTATTAAATATGCTAATAGATGGCATTGTAATGTACACCCTTTTGTATTAGGGTTAGAGACTTCCCTTCCTTCCTTCCTTCCTTCCTTGTGTAAATTGTTTTTACTTCTGGTATCAAAGTCATGTAATATATATCTGAGTTTAGTGTGAAGAGGTTACATGAGTCAGTGACTGAATATGCTGGCAGTTTTCTTGAAAAGTCCCCTACAAGACCTGACATAATATTCTGATAGCCTTTTTCTTTTGAGGTGTAAATATTTTATCTTTCCCTCCCTGATGCATTGCCCCAGAATATTATACCACCATATGATGTCATTATAGAGTGGAAATATGCAAAATAAACTAATTTTCTTATCTCTCTCCCCCTCCCCTCCTCTCTCCCCCTCCCCTCCTCTCCCTCCATCTCCCTTCCCTCTCTCTCCATATATTTTTTAGACGCTTACGGAGGTTATGACGCAGCGGCTGACCAGTTTATTTCGCCTGCATGAAGGCGGCGTATCGCGTGAAAGGTTTGGCGATAAAGGAACCACGCTTCTGCACATGGCAGCTGCCGATGATGATGGCGGCGATGGCGACAACGACGCAGCAGCAGCGGCGGCGGCGTCGAAGGTGTTAATAGACGCGGGCCACGACGTCAACTTGCAGAATGACGAGGGAGTGACGCCGCTACACGAATCGTCCACGTCGGGTCATGTGGAAGTCGTCAGACTGTTATTAGAGAATGGGGCTAATCCAAACATCACGGATCAACGTGGCGTCACGGCGTTGATCCTGGCGGCTTGTCAAGGTCATCTGGAAGCAGTCAGGCTGTTAATAGAGATGGGAGCGGATCCGAACTTGGAGACTGATGACGGCGAAACTCCGTTGATAAGGGCTGCTGGTCAAGGTCACCTGGAAGTAGTGAAGCTATTATTAGATAAGGGAGCAGATCCAAACTTGGAGACTGACGATGGAATAACTGCGTTGATCAGGGCAGCTGATCAAGGTCACCTGGGTGTAGTGAAGCAATTAATGGATAAAGGAGCAGATCCCAACTTAAGGACTTCTTATGGCGTAACTGCGTTGATTAAGGCAGCTACTGAAGGTCACCTTGGTGTAGTCAAGCTGTTAGTAGATAAAGGAGCAGATCCAAGTTTAAAGGCTGATGGTGGAGATACTCCGTTGACGGGGGCCGCTGCTAGAGGACACCTGGAAGTAGTCAGGCTATTAATAGAGATGGGAGCGGATCCAAACTTGGAGACTGATGATGGTGAAACTCCGTTGATCAGGGCAGCTGCTAAAGATCATCTGGATGTACTGAAGCTATTAATGGATAAAGGAGCAGATCCAAACTTAAGGACTTCTTATGGCGTAACTCCGTTGATAAGGGCAGCTGATCAAGGTCACCTGGGTGTAGTGAAGCAATTAATGGATAAAGGAGCAGATCCGAACTTAAGGACTGCCTATGATGTAACCGCGTTGATCAGGGCGGCTGCTAAAGGTCACGTGGAAGTAGTGAAGCTATTAATAGAGATGGGAGCGGATGCAAACGTAAAGATTAAAAATGGCGTGACTGCTTTGATGGGAGCAGCTACTAAAGGTCACCTGGGCGTGGTGAAGCTGTTAATAGATAAAGGAGCAGATCCAAGTTTAAAGGCTGATGGTGGAGATACTCCGTTGACAGGAGCAGCCGCTAGAGGTCACCTGGAAGTGGTGAAGCTATTAATAGAGGTGGGAGCGGATCCAAACTTGAAGACTGATGATGGAATAACTGCGTTGATCAGGGCAGCTGATCAAGGTCACGTGGAAGTAGTGAAGCTGTTATTAGAGGTGGGAGCAGATCCAAATGTAGAGACTAAACATGGCGTAACTGCTTTGATTGGAGCGGCTTTTCATGGTGACGTGGAAGTGGTGAAGCTGTTAATAGATAAAGGAGCAGATCCAAGTTTGAAGACTGATTATGGGGAAACTCCGTTGACGGGAGCCGCTGCTAGAGGACACCTGGAAGTAGTGAAGCTGTTAATAGAGGTGGGAGCAGATCCAAACTTAAAGATGGATGATGGAATAACTGCGTTGATCAGGGCAGCTGATCAAGGTCACGTGGAAGTAGTGAAGCTGTTAATAGATAAAGGAGCAGATCCAAGTTTGAAGACTGATTACAGTGAAACTCCGTTGACAGTGGCCGCTGTTAAAGGACACCTGGACGTAGTGAAGCTTTTAATTGAGAACGGAGCAGATCCAGACTTGAAGACCGATGAGGGCGAAACTGCGTTAATAGTGGCTGCTGCTGAAGGTAACCTGGAAGTAGTGAAGCTATTACTAGATAAAGGGGCTGATCCAAAATTGAGGGCTAAGAATGGGGACACTGCGTTGGCAGGGGCCGCTGCTCGAGGCCACGTGGAAGTAGTGAAGCTGTTAATAGAGCTGGAAACGGATCCAAAGTTAAAAACTGATAATGCCAAAACTGCGTTGATCAAGGCAGTCGTTCAAGGTCACCCAGATGTAGTGAACCTGTTAATAGAGATGGGAGCCAACCTAAACCTGAAGACCGATGATGGCATGACTGCGTTGATTAGGGCAGCTGCTAAAGGTAACCTGGAATTGGTGAACCTATTAATAGATGGAGGAGCGGATCCAAACTTACGGGCTGACGTTGGCGTAACTGCTTTGATGGTAGCTGCTGGACAAGGTCACGCGGAATTAGCGAACCTGTTGATAACGATGGGAGCAGATCCAAACTTAAAGACCGATTGCGGGCTCACCGCATTGACTAGAGCAGCTGCTAAAGGTCACCTGGAAGTAGTGGAGCTGTTAATAGAGGTGGGAGCTGATGTAAACTTAAAGACCAGCAGCGGAGTCACTGCATTGATGAAGGCGGCATGTCAAGGTCATCTGGAGGTAGTGAAGCTGTTGATGCAGATGGGAGCTGATCCAAACTTGAAGGCTGGGAAAGGCGTCACTGCCTTGATTATGGCAGCTGTTCAAGGTCACCTGGAAGTAGTCAAGTTGTTAATGGATACCGGAGCAGATCCAAACGTAAAGGCTGACGATGGAGTAACCGCGTTAATGGGGGCAGCGGTTCAAGGTCACGTGGAAATAGTGAAGCTGTTCATGGAGACGGGACCCCATTCAAACTTGGAAAATGACAATGGTGTCGTAGCTTTGTTTATAGCAGCTACTCGAGGTAACCTTGAAGTCATCAGGTTAATAATAGATAACGGAGCAGATCCAAATTTAAAGATTGAAGGCGGCGAAACTGCTTTGTTTAGGGCGGCTGGTAAAGGAAACCTGGAAGTTGTGAAGCTATTGATAGATAAAGGATCAGATCCAAATTTAAAGAATGGAAATGGTGAAACTGCGTTGTTTGCTGCGGCTGATCAAAGTCACCTGGGAGTGGTGAAGGTCTTAATAGAGATGGGAGCGGATCCAAACTTAACGACCGACAATGGCATAACCGTGTTGATGAGGGCAGCATCTCGAGGCCATCTGGAAGTAGTGAAGCTGTTAATAGAAAAGGGAGCAGATCCGAACTTTAAGACTGATCATCGCTACACTGCGTTGATAGGGGCATCTTTTCAAGGTCACCTGGGGGTAGTGAAGCTGTTAATAGAGAAGGGAGCGGATCCGAACTTAAAGGGTGACGGTGACTACACTGCCTTGATGAGGGCAGCTGCTAAGGGACATCTGGAAGTAGTGAAGCTGTTAATAGATATGGGAGCGGATCCAAACTTGAAGACTTATGACGGCATAACTGCTTTGATGGGGGCAGCTTCTCAAGGCCACTTGGAAGTAGTTAAGCTATTAATAGAGAAGGGAGCGGATCCAAATATAAAGGCTGTCAATGACTACACCGCGTTGATGGGGGCAGCTGCTCAAGGTCACCTGGAAGTCGTGAAGCTGTTAATAGAGATGGGAGCGGATCCAAACTCAAAGACTGCAAACGGCGTAACTTCATCTATGGAGGCAGCTGTTCAAGGTCACCTTGAAGTAGTGGAGCTATTAATAGATATGGGAGCGAATTCAAACTTGACGTCTTAAGAAGATGGATGGCATGACAGCGTTGATTGTGGCTATCGGTCGAGGTGATGCATCAATTAATTAATTATTTGACCTTGACAGCGTTGATTGGCATGACAGCGTTGATTGTGGCTATCGGTCGAGGTGATGCATCAATTAATTAATTATTTGACCTTGACAGCGTTGATTGGGATGGACAGTGTTGATTGTGGCTATCGGTCGAGGCGATGCATCAATTAATTAATTATTTGACCTTGACAGCGTTGATTGGCATGACAGCGTTGATTGTGGCTATCGGTCGAGGTGATGCATCAATTAATTAATTATTTGACCTTGACAGCGTTGATTGGGATGACAGCGTTGATTGTGGCTATCGGTCGAGGTGATGCATCAATTAATTAATTATTTGACCTTGACAGCGTTGATTGGCATGACAGTGTTGATTGTGGCTATCGGTCGAGGTGATGCATCAATTAATTAATTATTTGACCTTGACAGCGTTGATTGGCATGACAGCGTTGATTGTGGCTATCGGTCGAGGTGATGCATCAATTAATTAATTATTTGACCTTGACAGCGTTGATTGGCATGACAGCGTTGATTGTGGCTATCGGTCGAGGTGATGCATCAATTAATTAATTATTTGACCTTGACAGCGTTGATTGGCATGACAGCGTTGATTGTGGCTATCGGTCGAGGTGATGCATCAATTAATTAATTATTTGACCTTGACAGCGTTGATTGGCATGACAGCGTTGATTGTGGCTATCGGTCGAGGTGATGCATCAATTAATTAATTATTTGACCTTGACAGCGTTGATTGGCATGACAGCGTTGATTGTGGCTATCGGTCGAGGTGATGCATCAATTAATTAATTATTTGACCTTGACAGCGTTGATTGGCATGACAGCGTTGATTGTGGCTATCGGTCGAGGTGATGCATCAATTAATTAATTATTTGACCTTGACAGCGTTGATTGGCATGACAGCGTTGATTGTGGCTATCGGTCGAGGTGATGCATCAATTAATTAATTATTTGACCTTGACAGCGTTGATTGGCATGACAGCGTTGATTGTGGCTATCGGTCGAGGTGATGCATCAATTAATTAATTATTTGACCTTGACAGCGTTGATTGGCATGACAGCGTTGATTGTGGCTATCGGTCGAGGTGATGCATCAATTAATTAATTATTTGACCTTGACAGCGTTGATTGGCATGACAGCGTTGATTGTGGCTATCGGTCGAGGTGATGCATCAATTAATTAATTATTTGACCTTGACAGCGTTGATTGGCATGACAGCGTTGATTGTGGCTATCGGTCGAGGTGATGCATCAATTAATTAATTATTTGACCTTGACAGCGTTGATTGGCATGACAGCGTTGATTGTGGCTATCGGTCGAGGTGATGCATCAATTAATTAATTATTTGACCTTGACAGCGTTGATTGGCATGACAGCGTTGATTGTGGCTATCGGTCGAGGTGATGCATCAATTAATTAATTATTTGACCTTGACAGCGTTGATTGGCATGACAGCGTTGATTGTGGCTATCGGTCGAGGTGATGCATCAATTAATTAATTATTTGACCTTGACAGCGTTGATTGGCATGACAGCGTTGATTGTGGCTATCGGTCGAGGTGATGCATCAATTAATTAATTATTTGACCTTGACAGCGTTGATTGGCATGACAGCGTTGATTGTGGCTATCGGTCGAGGTGATGCATCAATTAATTAATTATTTGACCTTGACAGCGTTGATTGGCATGACAGCGTTGATTGTGGCTATCGGTCGAGGTGATGCATCAATTAATTAATTATTTGACCTTGACAGCGTTGATTGGCATGACAGCGTTGATTGTGGCTATCGGTCGAGGTGATGCATCAATTAATTAATTATTTGACCTTGACAGCGTTGATTGGCATGACAGCGTTGATTGTGGCTATCGGTCGAGGTGATGCATCAATTAATTAATTATTTGACCTTGACAGCGTTGATTGGCATGACAGCGTTGATTGTGGCTATCGGTCGAGGTGATGTATCAATTAATTAATTATTTGGTAGGTTAGTTGCACTGACTTTTAGGCTGACTTGCAAGTAATTGCAGCAAGTATTTTCATTACTTTACACTGCGGCAATCACAAACGACGGGGCAATTATTAAAAATGTGATACGCCATTTTGTATGATGATGTGTTATGCACTGTGTGCGTCGTCAGTTTGGGAGGTACTTGAAACAACTATTGATCAACCTACAGAAAAATGTTTTTTTTTAAAAAAAAAAGAAGCTTACTCGTGATTTCTCAACCGAGTTATAAATTTACTCACAAAGTATTCTATAAAAAAGTAAACAAGTGTGCTAAGTGAATTGCGACATTTCATAAATAAATATTCGTATCAAAACGAATAAACAACTTTTATTATATTTTGTAAAACAAAATGGTTAAACCGTTTTATTATAATGCATGAAGGAAAGCACGAACGAGCACTCAGGCCTAATGGGTATAATATTTTTGCCAGTAGTAGTTTTTCCTCGGTATTGCTGTACCATGGTATGATGGTTGTAGCTGGTTCTGTTGCACCAGCAGTAGTAAGATGGACTGGAAAGAGGAGAGGATCTGGAGGTGCTTTGGTTCGCGTCTCGGGGCAATGCAAGCGTGACGTCACTGGTCCTGACGTGACGTCATCAGCCAACCAGGGGCGAGTTTGATACAGTCTCTCGTCTTCAACGTACAATGTACTACATGTAATATTTGAAATGAATATAATTAATAACAATGGAAACAATAACTTCGGTTGACTTATATGAATTAAAATTATTTAAGTAAATTTATTCAATTAACTAATTGAATAGATTGTTTATATATATACATGTATAGAGACAATGAATCGTCGCTCCCTGGGATGTCTCCCTAACACACATCCAGCTCCAAGCAAAGCAAAGGAATACAGACATCAACAATACGTTCAGTTCAAAGAAAATATAACTTCAATTGTTTTCCTTTACTGTTTATTCATTGTAATTTTCACTATTTGTGACCTTCAGTATTAATTTCCTTTGTGGTCAACAATTTAACATCAAACGTATATTAATGTTACACTTTTAAATTAATTTAAATCACGCGAAAAAAAATTAATGGAAATGACATATTTGCGAACCCAAAGATATTTCTGTTTACAACCAGGGATATTGATTGCCAACATCATACATACCAGAGACATTGTTGCTTACGCGCGAATTATTACTATCTTTGAAAAGAAAAGAAATGCGCGGTGACGTGTGTGTGTGTACGTATGTCACGTTACAGAATTATAGTTAAAACAAAGAAATAATGAGGTTTTTGATAAGACTGTGAATCGAATAACTGCAATAAAAATCAATGTAAATAAAAAAAATTGAGGACCATTTAATAATTTATGATTTTTATTTTTTAAGCTATTTGAAATAATACTTGTATATAGAAGTTGTGTTTATTACGAAACTGTAAAGATTTCTTTGGTTAAAATGTACAGAAATTGGTTAGAAGAAAAGTAATGACACAAGCATTGTTGATGCAATGTAGCTCCAAAGTTTTTTGATAAGTGACATATTATTACAGCATGCATTGTAGAAAACTCATGTAAGCCAGTTAATTGTTGAATGTTCCTCAATTGTGTTAAAATAAAGTAACCATTTATTATGATCCTGTCTTATTATAATAATAATAAGAAGAAGAATGAATTAATTTTCCTAAAATATGTAATTCACTACTTACGTTATGAATCCCTCAAGCAACAGTAATACTGATTGTTTAAAACGCCTTGGAGAATTGCGGGGAAACTTTCTTTCCATGATGCAACGGAGACAGAATTATTGTATTGTATTTATTTTTTTGGTCTACAATTTTGTGGGCGAGCGCCCGGTGGCAGATACATAGTGAAATTACTTATACGCAATACTCCTAATCTTAAAAAAAAAAATCATAATCCTGAAACAAAGAAAAGAGAAACACCACAAGAGTCGTATTAACTTAACACTTCACTTTAACATTTACATTCAACTATGCATTTATATTATTTACAAATAACCACTTCACTTTACATGTTTTTTTCAGATTTGTCCTGAATTTATTTTCCTGAAGAGTATTTCCTTCCCCCAAACACTCCTCCCACAGGTAAATTTATTCCAGTCGTTTATGGTCCTATTTAGGAATGAGAATTTGTCAACATCTGTCTTTTGCTTCCTACATTTTACTTTGAATTTTGGTGTGATACCATCACCCGTATAAGCTTTAAATAACAAATGTAACCTTTCCTTCACTCAACCTAGTTGTTCCACCCTTTCGTTCCTATGTCCCGGCTCTACTTGCACTAAATTAGCGGCCCTTTCCTCAACTTTCCTTGATGATTCTATTTGATTTTTTTTAATATAGGAATCCCGACAAACCTGCATCTCTTTCAGTAGGAACCTTAAACTGCAGGTCAACCTTCCTCATGTAGCCAATGGATTATGAAGGGCACTGCGGGGATTTTCTCGCAGGCGCTTCAGCCCAGAGTGACTGCGGGGCTCACCTGATCATGTCGGGGATGCCTCTTGCACTCTCTCTGGGTAATTTTTATCAAAGTTCTCATATGCCGAGACACCTTCACTTATTTTAGGAGGTATATGTACCGGGGTCAAAGACCTTGGGCATATGGCAAGAGTTGTCCTCCGCTGATCCCATTGGATCAGTCGGCCAACTGCCTCCTGAAACTGGTGGAGACACGGAGAAGGGAATGCTGCGTCCCCACAGCAGACTCGTCTCCCGTCATTCACAGGGAAGGGCGTGAGAATAGTACAGCCAATGCCCGACCTACCTGATGCAGGTTTTCTAGGGTTTTTCCCTGCATCTCTTTAGGTGAAACACCACAAGGGTAGGATCCTTAAACCATAGCCCGGGGGCCCTAGTTAACCCTTCCTTGGCTACCTTGCTCTACCTTCCACATCCCCCCTTTTCAATTCCCTTCCTACGCTATTAAAGGGGAGTTGCCTGTTTCAGGATCACCCTCATGTAGCCTGTTAACCAAAAAAAATAAATAAAATCCTCATGTAGCCTGTTACCCCAAAAAAAAGGTTGCTTTGCTCCACATGCTTTTCCTATGGGAAGGTCATCTGCATCAGGATCACCCACTTATGGCCTGTTCAATCTTTGGTTCATTTTACAACACCGTAGCAGCTGGCAGGTTCCTGTATTTCTACATGGATGGAATAAAGAAACACGGTTTTCCCTACAGCTGTCCAAAATTATAATCAGCGTTGCATCAGTATCTGAAAGTGTTTCCTGGCTTGTAATTGAAGAGCTTGGTGCAAGAAGGTTTTAAACTCAAAAAATGGCCATAGGAGATATTAGAGATTTTGTAAATTTTCTTGGAACTTTTTATCGATCTGAAAACATTTCTATTTTTCCAAATATCCTTCTTTCTATTTATCATCTGATAAATGGGATTGGTTCACTATCTGTGCTCATAATTTTAATAAAACTACAAGGTATTGACATTATTTATGAGTTAACACCTAATGTTGCAACAAATACTTCATGGACCAAAGTGCAAGAAGGTTTTTAACACCACGCTGGGAAACATTTTGAGAAAGTTTTTGATGAAAACTAAATTGCTTAGCAATAAAAATGTAACTGTTTATATAAGTAAATGGTTGTTCTCTAATTACAACAGCACTTTATAAGTTATACAATTCACAACTTATCTACACCCATTTTATTTATCACAGGTATAACTTCATTCTGTCTCAAGTGTTTTGTAGAAATAAAATAACATTTTTTATATTCATGATAAAAATTGATATACAAATCAATGTCCCCTGTGCAGAGTCTTTAGGAATTCCCCAAAGACTGGATTTGTTTAATTAACAAACAGTTTCTTCCTATTATAAAATTGACCTGAAATCCTTGCGACATTTAATTGCAGTGTTCCTTCAGGCACTATTTATAACATTGGCCATCTAACCAAAATGCTGTAAACAATGCCACGTTTAGCAAATTTTCTTTTCAAATGCAGCAAAATCATGTCCCACATCCATAAAAAGTATGTCCTTCTTCTGGGAACATTGTGTTTTACAGTAAACAGCCAAAACAAAAATGCTCCAGAATCAAATACTGGAAACTACAAATTGTGAAAAAGGTTTTTTTTAAATTTTTTGGGCAATAAGATTCCTAAAACTCTATGGGGCTGTTTCTATAAAAGTCGTCAAAAAACTTGCTACTTGAGAACACCCCTGTGACCTTAATTTTCTGTCCAGAGGTGGAAATTTGATTTCGTTTTATTATTACCGTCCGCGATCACGTGTAGGAAGGTGTCAACTGTTAAGTTAACCCTGTCTTGTTTGCAAACTATGAAATAACACCTCCTCGCACACGCCATTTCCTACATTTGATGAATTGACACCTTTTTTTTAAACGTCGTGTATCTGAGAAAATACTGTGGCTTTCATGAAAAGTATTAATGTAAGTCATAGAAGACTTCCAGAAAACTCATATAACTATATAACTAAAAATCACATAAAAAATTTGCTTTAACACCTCCGCCAACAAAGTTCTTCAATTCAACATGTTAAACATAATTAGCTGTTTATTCCAATGGGTTAAAACCTTAATGCTTTCCCTTACTATAGTTATTACTAGGAAATTTGTTCTCCTCTCTAACTCTTTACTAAATTAAATCCTTGGATGAACTTTTTAAAGCCTCTTTTAATCCTTCTACTTCTTATTATTGCGAAAACTGAGTCCTGAACAGGGAGGATGGTAGGCTTAATGTGGAATCAATTCTTCTGTTTATTAGGCTTCAGAATTAAATACCCAATAGTACATTGGAAACACATGAGTTAACTTTCAAACAAAGGGGGGAAAAAATCCGGTAATATTATTAATAACAAGGCAAATGTTGCTCAAATTTAAAAGAATTTTTGTTTATTAATCATACACGACATAAGATACAATTTTGCTATAAGAATTAAGAGTATCAATTGCATAGTTATAATATTTTTGAGTAAATAGAAAATATATTATAAATATAATGTGCTTTTATTGCACTGGTTTTATTTTTATCAGCTAATCCTCATATGTCCATTTACACGTTGGTCAGAAGTTTACACCACACTAAATGAATTTATTTACTCTCCTTAGCAGCCAAAGGTCATGTACAAATCATTAATAGTTAAGATTCTGAAAATATTTTAAATACATAGTTTTTTTCATCTATGTGAGAACTCAGATGATTGGTCAAGTTTTTGGAATCTTAGAATGCTTTATTACCCCAATAAAGATTCATACGGTTAGAGACTCTCTTAATGGGTTTTGTTAAGTTTGAGAATTGAGAGAGCAATTTATCATTCTCAACACAATTCTATGGCCTCTCACCTATATTAATACTCATGTGCTTTGTAAAGCCTGAAGACAATTTTAATATTGCATCACACTACACAAATTTGTACACTTTCTCGCCACTGTGGATCCTCAAATGTGTTGACAAGGTCGAGTATTGTGAAAATGTTTTATCACATTCAACACATTTGTATGGCTTCTCACCAGTGTGAACCCTCATATGTTGTGTTAAGATAGAGTATTGTGAAAAATTTTTATCGCACTCAAAACATTTGTATGGCTTCTCACCAGTGTGAATCCTTATGTGCTGTGTTAATACTGAGGATCGTGAAAAACTTTTATCACATTCAACACATTTGTATGGTTTTACACCAGTATGAATCCTCATGTGCTCTGATAAGACCGAAGATTGTGAAAATGTTTTATCGCATTCAACGCATTTGAATGGCTTTTCACCAGTATGAACTCTCATGTGTTTTGTTAGGTCAGATGACCGTGTGAATACTGTATGACACTCAACACATTTATATGGCTTTTCACCAGTATGAATCCTTATGTGCCGTGTTAAGTGTGAGGATTTTGAAAATGTTTTGTCACATTCGTCACATTTCAATGGCTTCTCACCAGCGTGAGTCCTCATGTGCTGTGTTAAGTGTGAGGATTTTGAAAATGTCTTATCACATTCCACACATTTATATGGCATCTCACCAGTATGAATCCTCATGTGATTTGTCAAGTCTGAAGACCGT
Source organism: Eucriotettix oculatus (assembly GCA_034510155.1). NCBI lineage: Eukaryota > Metazoa > Arthropoda > Insecta > Orthoptera > Tetrigidae > Eucriotettix > Eucriotettix oculatus. Next base: position 7,439,087 of record CM067376.1, on the reverse strand, counting down.
GCGAATACTGTATCACACTCGACACATTTGTATGGCTTCTCACCAGTGTGAAGCCTTGTGTGTTGTATTAAGATTGAGGATTGTGAAAATGTTTTATCACACTCGACACATTTGTATGGCTTCTCACCAGTGTGGATCCTCATGTGTTGTGTTAAGACTGATGATCTTGAAAATGTTTTATCACATTCAACACATTTATATGGCTTCTCACCAGTATGAATCCTCATGTGATTTGTCAAGTCTGAAGATCGTGTGAATACAGTATCACACTCAACACATTTATATGGCTTCTGATCAGTGTGATACCTCATGTGTTGTGCTAAGATTGAGGATCTTGAAAATTTTTTATCACACTCAACACATGTGAATGACATCTTGTCAATGTGGATCCTCATCTGTTTTTTTTTTAAGATTGAGGATTGTGGAAATGTTTTATCACATTCAACACATTTCTATGGCCAGTACGAATCCTAATATGCTTTTGTTAAGTCAGAGGCCCGTGTGAATATTTTATCACACTCAACATATCTGTATGGCTGCTTACAGGTACAAATCCTTGTGTTCACTGTCAAGTGTGATGATTATGAGTATGTTTTACCACACTTAACACATTTGTACAGTTTTCCATCAGTGTATGCTTAGCGCATGAACCATCAAAGTGAAAATTATTCAAATTTATATCAATGGTTGTCCCATTGCTGTAAATTTTATATCATTTGATATTAGTGCTCAACACAGACTTGAGCAGCTCAGACTAACAATGTAAGAGTTGTAGAGCTGAAAATAAGTAAAAGATTTTAGGAATATTTCATTCTTGTACATTTAAATACCAGCCTTACAAATTTTATATTTAATTAATTTCTTAATAGTTGTAATAAAATTGCTTATTATGTCTGTAATTGTCCCATTTAAGTAGATAAAACAGCAGCATAAGTGAGTTAAATTAAAAAATTGCATATTTCTAGCACACGTCAAATGAAATAAGTGTAAATGGGGGAAAAAAATGAATGTGCTTTTTAACTTGAAAATGATCTTTAGAGAAGGAAATACAATTATTTCCTGAATTGTATCAGTTAATATGAAAATTGGAGCAGTAAATTGAAAAACAGGAAATTATCATGAAAATCAAATTAATTGTCAAGTATTATCTCAAAGGCAGTTAAATGTAACATAACTGTAATCAGATTTAATTTGCAATTTAAATATTTGTAAACAAAATTTCTCTAGAGGTTTGAACCTACAATGATTCTGTAACTAATTAAATATTATATGAAGAAGTAAAATTAATAAATAAATTAAGACAAATACTGAGTATGACAAATAGAATTAATTCGAAGTTGTAACACAGAAGATGTTTCTGAAGAATTTAGGTCGAAAATTCAAACATTCAAAACAATATAGGTTCATGCTGATACCACAAAACTTTAGGGGCGACTATGGTGTATATTGTACTAACTCTTCTGGCGATGGATGTGTCATGCTTTGATAACATCCTCACCACATTTACTCTAGGATCTGATCCTGAGGGGATCATTGTCGCTGACCACTCTGGAATATGGTTCAAGTTCTTGTTAGGACAAGATTGTTTCATGAATACTGCACGCAAATTAAAATAATTTTTTTAATGCTACAGTAAATTGGTGGATGAGATGGAAAAGGTGAAGGGGCACAGAGAATATCATGAAACCCCAAAACGAAGGAAATAAAAAGTGCATTAACAAAAGTATACCATTTGGAACTTTAAGAATTGGCGTGGTACATGAGATTTTCATCAACCCTGGCACGATACTGGTACCGAGTGAGTGATTTATTTACAATACTACATTCCAGACATCTTTTAATAGTTTAGCATCGCTTCACTCACAACATGTTTTAATTTATTTTGCAATTCCGTCAAAACAGGTAAGTCAAGTAACATTTCACCACCATCATAAGTTTTTTCATGTCTTTCATAATTACTATTAGGCTCAGGGATTGTCTTTATAATTTTCTCCATGTTGTTGTTGCTGTGGTATTAAGTCCTGAGACTGGTCTGATGCAACCCTACGTCCTAACCTATTTTGTGCAAGCCTTTTCATTGCAGCATAACTACCACTCCTCCCTAACCTGCTCAGCATATTCCATCCTTTTCCTCCCTCTTCTGTTCTTAGCCCACACATTTTCCATTCTAATGCTAATTTTACGAGACCCTCATGTCTTAAAACATGGCCTATTTAATCTATCCCTTCTCTCGGTCAACGTCCTCCATATTATTTGCTGTTCCCTTATTCCGTTTAGAATTTCCTCATTAGTGGTTCTATCCACCATCCGATTTTCAGCATTCACCTGTAATACCACATTTCAAAAGTCTTCTATTCTCTTCCTTTCGGTGACTCCTATCGTTCAGTATACTTTGAACAAAATTCTTATTTAATCTATTTTGCCATTTCTAAATTTTCAGACACCACCTCCCCTTCAAAATCTACAGCCAACGATTTCACTAAGAGTTTCTTACTTTTAATAATAATTTCAATGTTTTCCCAGAACAGTTATCTATACTTTCTTCATAATATTTTTTTGTTCCTCATTTCCTATAACAAAAAATTTATTCCTATGAATCTTGTATTGTTGCCATGCTCTGAAAAAACCTCATCTCTTTCTCTTCCTCGTCAGTGCCAAGGAAGAAAAAACAACTACAGCGGGACGTAAACCACTGGGCAAGAGATTACGGGTGATGAAAGTTTTGATACTTGCACAACAAAATACATTCAATTTTGGCAAGTATCAACATAGTTTAAAAAAGAACATCTCTGTCTGTGTAACAAAGGTATTATTACTAACATTTTAATGATCTGTGGAATTTGCTTGTAAGGACATAACTTCACTACCTTTAATTTTAATTTCTTCTATTGTGACACCGTAAACATAAGAAATTACCAGTAACCTCAGTTTAAAAGCTAAAATGGGGGAACGGCAACAATTTCATATTTTTATAATGAAAAAAACATGGGATCCTAATGCAATTAGTCACCACTTACTCTAAATTTAAACTGGAGCCATCAACTTTGTATTAAATTATATCTGTCAATAAGAGAATGTGGGCTTTCCCGGTGTATATTATTCATGAACAATTCTCGGGTTTTCAACCAGGTAAGTATAGAGTTTGAACACAACGTTTCCATGGCTTGCTCTGCCATCTTCTACAGAGCAAGCCATGGAAACGTTGTTTTCAAACTCTATACTTACCCAGTTGAAAACCCGAGAATTGTTCATGTATATCTGTCAAGTTTACATAACTTACTTAGGCAATATTTCAAGTTGGTGTTTAAATAATAATAATAATAATAATAATAATGAACTTGATACTGTTTTTTTAATTTCTCACCTTTCAATTTGTGTCGCACTCGGTTCATTTCAATTTCACTTCCACCCTGGACGTGGTGGCCAAATTCCATTTTGAAAAATCACTTCCCACTGGAACACAGTACAATTTATGAACGGCTCAATTAATAAAATATATTATTTACAGTCAATAACACAAAGTACAAGCACAGCGTTGGCTTATTTCCTTGAACATTGGTAATTACTTACTAAAAAAATTTTGATATTTCCTGTTATTTAATTTACATTTAAACATGGATGATCCATATAAATAAGAATCAAATTAATTACATGTAAAACTCAAATAAAGGAATTACACAAGTTGATTTCTTATAGACTGTATGATAAAGTAGAATAACCACAATAGTCTCATAAAATGTCTTCATTGTAATTTAAAGTAGCTTTTTGGACCTTGTGTCATATTCATCTTTAGCTTAATTTAATTTATCAGTTTCTAAGGCACAAGGTCAAAATCAACTTTAAATGTTGTAAATACAATAGGGACATTTTTTTTTGAGACTGTTCTGGTTATTCTTCTGATAAAGGAATTTCTTAACAACTAGCAACATGATATTTATTAAGTAATCACTGCACCTACCTTTGTTACACTATTTCAGTAATTGTACAAACTAACCTGTGTTAATTTCAAAATACAGGGCGAATACAATCTCTCAAGGAATCGCCATCAGTACTGTCGAACGGAAAAGGGTTGGCCAACGTAGCAGAACTAAACTAACTAATTTAACTGAAACACGTATGAAAATCGTTAACACTTTTGGGGGTAAATCATGACTCAGACACTTGTGCAAATAACAAATATTTTTGGATATTTTAGTTTAAAATTATGTTTCTCTAAAACTTGTATTTGCCAACATTTTTTAAAAAGAAGCCATATTGACTTTGCGTCTAATTTTAGAAGACAAGATAAAAAAAAAGCCGGGCCTACGTTCATGGCATTTGTAGGTTTATATAAAGCGTTTGATAATGTGAACTGGAACAAACTATTAAGGATTTTGAAGATTAACAGGAATAAAATATTGGGAAAGAGGCCTATACATAACCTCTACAGAAGACAGTCAGCTGTAATTAGAATTGAAGTTCAAGGAAAAGAAAGTAGAAATCAAGTAAGGAGTAAGACAAGGATGCAGCAGCAGTCTGTCGCCCGTTCTGTTTAACTTATTATATAGAACAGGCGATGAAGAAAGGTAAAACGGAATATGGGAAATAAATCATACTGCAAGGAGAAGAAATAAAAACACCTTACGCTTTGCCGACGATATTGTAGTATTAGGGGGGGAAGTCAGAAGAAGACTTGGAAACGATAATAAATGGCATGAACGCGGACATGGGGAAAAAGTTCAATTTTTCTGTCTACAAATTGCCACACAGAATTTGCAAGTAATATTACATCCTCGCCAACTGTAAGGTTACGGTGGCATACAGCATAGAACCGAACAAGAAAGATAACTCACTTAACAAGATATTCATTTACCAAAGAACATGGTAGTTCAGTTTATATATTCTATAACAGGAAAGCTTATAAAAAAGGAGATAGAAAGCTGGGGTTGTTTGCATTACATAAAGCATGGGAAGACATGGGAATGTTGGGCTAAGGGATCCGAGTTATTTGAATAGAACAGACCACATGTATATAATAAACACCAGGCTACAGAGAACAGACATTGGTAAATATTCTTACCTGAACAGGTTCATTAATAACTGGAACAGCAGCTGTATTTCCAGCTTTCGACATAATGTAAATAAGTTGCTGTAATCAACTTTGTGGTCCTCCACGCGCTTAGACCCTAAGGCTATATATTTAATGTAATTGCCACCAGTTTTTTTTTAACAATGATTAACCTGTCTAATTATTATCATCATCTTTGTATTTGTTCGTTGAACTTGTCAAAGTCTTTAAGTTTCGACACACGGGAGGAGATGCACGATGACGTGTTCAGCCCTGAGACTGGTCCTACGCAGCCTGTCCTTTCTCCATAAAATGAGGAACATTACTACGAATAATTCGACATGTTAGTATTGGTGAGAAACGTGGTCGGTACGAGGTGTAAAGAGGAAAAGAATAGAAGCTTTTGAAATGCGATGCTATAGACGAATGAGATGCGCGGCTAGACTAACTAACCACGAACTTCTAAGCAGAATAAGAGAAGATGGAACAATATGGAGGACTGTGAAGGAATAGGCCATGTTTACCATTAGAGGAATGTGAAGAGAAGAGGGGGAGATGAAGGATGGAATACGCTGAGCAGATTAAGGAGGATTGTGACTTGGTGCATGGGTGACGCCAGTCTAAGGAGTTAATATAACAACATTATATTATAATAATGAATACAATATATTGAACTCGAAACCATTTACATTCATCACTAATTAATAGAGGAAATTCTGGTATAAAGATTGAACAATATACATAACCTCTACAGAAGACAGGCGGCAGTAATTAGAATAGGAGACCAAGAAAGGAGTAAGACAAGGATGCAGCAGTCTGTCACCCATGTTGTATATATATAAACAGGCGATGAAGCAAGTTAAAACGGAATACTGCAAGGAGAAGAAATAAAAACTTTACTCTTTGCCGACGATATTGTAGTATTAGGGGAGTCAGAAGAAGACTTGGAAACCATAATAAATGACATGAACCTGGTCCTGGAGAAAGAGTAGAATATGAGGATTAATAGAGGGAAAACCAAGGTGATGGAGTGTAGTATGGGAAACAGTGGAATAACAAAGGCTGTTAGGTTGGGAAGGGATATTTTGACGGAGGTTAACGAATTCTGCTACATAGAAAGCACAATAACTAGAGTAGGATAGCAAGGGAAGAGGAATTTACTTGCGGGTAATATAAATGAGATTATTAGGAAATTGCTGCTAAAAAATGTTGGTAATGATCGTGGTATTATAAGGGTGTGAAACGTTGACGATAGGAGTTGGTGCTATAGGCGATTGCTGAGCGTTGCAAGTATGCGGGAAATTAAAGACACGGCTGCAGTTTCCCCGTGCAACAGTTGCACAACCATTAAAGCTGTTCCAGCCGTGCTTGTGTTTGTCCAACGTCGAGCCATTCCCGGGTCACTGTCCTCTCGCCTCAAGTCGGTAATAGTGAGGACTGTCACCACGCTAGTTTCTGTCCGACCCGAAACCTGGGGAGACGTCCAATGGAGGACTAGTTCTAAACAGAATAGGGGGAAGAGTGAACAATGTAGAGGATGTTGACTAAGAGAAGGGATGGATTAATAGGTCACGATCTAAGGCACGGGGGTCTTGTACAATTAGCATTAGAGGGAAGTGAACAGAAGAGGGAGGCCAAGGGTGGAATTCGCGAAGCAGATTAGGGGGCATGTGTGGCATGCTAGATATAGAGAAATGAAAAGGCTTGCGCAAGATAGGTTAGCATGAAGGGTTGCGTCAGACCAGTCTTAGACCTGAACACAACAACGAAAGGGCGATTGCTGAAAATCAGATGGGTGGATTGAATTACAAATGAGGAAGTTCTTAACAGAATAGGGGAAAAGTGGACAATATGGAGGACGTTGACCAAGAGAAGGAATAGATTAATAGGCCACGTTTTAAGATATGAGGGTCTTGTACAATTAACATTAGAGGGAAGTGTGTGGGGTACGAAGAGTAGACGGAGGCGAAGGATGGAATGCGCTAAGCAGATTAGGGAGGATGTGGGTTATAAGGAAATGAAAAGGCTTGCGCAAGATAGGTTAGCATGGAGGGTTGAGCATCAGACCAGTCTTAGGACTGAATACCACAACAACATGATTTTTTTTAGGTTTAAGCAGTCCAGGTGATACTTTTCAGCAGTTTTTAAGATGCACTGCCCAGAAATGTTAACTTAGGTGAGGAAGTGGCAGAGAAAAGAGTGGTGAATCTAGTTGGTGTCCTTCCTCTCCCTCCCTCTCTCTCTCTCTCTTTTGTTGATTGAGCAAAATGATCATGAAGCTGCGGGGAACATTATCCTCTTGAGTTGCAGAGTTTTCAAACCCTGCTGAGCTCCGTAATTCTGTTCTGCAGGAACTGCACTCTGCGGTACACGCGGGGATTGTCGTATGAATGCAAATGCTTACCTGATTGCTTATCTATTGGCCATGCTAGGGGCGGTGATATCGAATCCTTGGTAAAAAAGGGCGCAGCTGTGCCAGTTGCAGAGAAGAAGACTCCTTCCCCAGGACATCTGTTACCTCAGAACCATGCTGGAATTTCCTTCCTTCCTTCCTTCCAATATTCGTGACTTCCTCGCGTGAAATGTGTTATTCGTCAAACCTTTTCCACACCTCATTATCCAACAACTAATAGAACCGCCAAAGATCAACGTTCAACACAGCATTTTTCAAGATAACTTCCTCCTGCTAATTCAAGGAGTGTATCCCTTTGTTAGCCATAAGTGGTAGAGACCGTTCTACTCAACTTCATTTACTCACTCCAAGTGAAGTTTCCTTCTCGAATGAATCTAGACCCCAAGCGTTTGCTTGAGGTAAAAGACCTTGTTTTAGACCGTGGTTATTATAGGCTGGAAGAAAGGTAGGTTGTTGGCAAAATGAGTAAAATGGTTAAGATGATGCGCCACCAGTAAAGAACCGATTGAAATCAAGTTACAACATTTGCACATCAGTAACACGACCCTGCGACTAATCCAATTTACCTTGCAGACTCATTAATTTGCAGTTAAAAATTTGTCACCACTTAATCAGCCCACGAATTATATCAAAAGAGGTCACATCATGAGCGTCTCTTTACTTCTACGGCATATGACCCGGTAAAATCCTTTCTGCCGTTACACATTCAGTTCAGGTAGCATCAAGTGTTACACGGAGACACCGCGCTGACCAACTCTTGTTAAGGGATCCTAAACTCAAGTAAAGTCAAATTCCATGTTCAAATTGACGATGATGATGCTGCAGATGTCATCGAAGCAGATGCTCGTACAGAGACAGACATTTTTTTTTATTATTATTATTTCACTAATTACACTAATAACCTGTTTTCTTGAGTGTCTATAACAGGCCTTATTTTAATTTCTTACAATGTTTGTCTTACAGATTTATTCTATTTTATTTTATAAATAGAGACAAGACATCCCTCCATAAAACAAGACAAATATGTAAAATGTTTTCTTCTCAAGTTTGTGGGTGAGGGGGCAGATGATGTGTTTCTAAGAGTTTGTCTGTTCTCTGTACATTTTCACCTAGCGCGCGGGGACTTCTAGAACTCTAGAATGTGGTTGTGCATATGCACACTGACTTGAGAATTCTCAAAATTGTATACAATTCAAATGTTTGGTTATTAATACACAACAAAACATTTTTTTATGTTTTCACAATTTTAGAATTTAATTCTTTGTTAGTTATTTTACAACTATTACCACCACTTCAATATTTATTTTTAAGATGTCGTACTTTATGTTAAAATCCCAAGGTTCTATGTGTGATTGTGTAAACACAAGCCGACAGAAGAGGCAATCATCTCTCCACATTAGAAAATAATATGATTGTTACATGTCGCT
>CM067376.1:7399270-7430100 GCA_034510155.1 Eucriotettix oculatus | reverse complement strand
CGATATTCGTCTTGGCGACGAGAAATTTGATATTAATTTCTGAGGTAAAGATCTTGGAACCCACGTTAAAACACAATGATTTCGGTATTTTCGAGTAGTGTAAATTTTTCTAAGGTTCTTTGTTTAATAACTTTTCTGTCGCACTTGCGTATTTTTCGCGATATTCGTCTTGGCGACGAGAAATTTGATATTAATTTCTGAGGTAAAGATCTTGGAACCCACGTTAAAACACAATGATTTCGGTATTTTCGAGTAGTGTAAATGTTTCTAAGGTTCTTTGTTTAATAACTTTTCTGTCGCACTTGCGTAGTTTTCGCGATATTCGTCTTGGCGACGAGAAATTTGATATAAATTTCAGGGGTAAAGATCTTGGAACCCACGTTAAAACACAATGATTTCGTTATTTTCGAGTAGTGTAAATGTTTCTAAGGTTCTTTGTTTAATAACTTTTCTGTCGCACTTGCGTATTTTTCGCGATATTCGTCTTGGCGACGAGAAATTTGATATTAATTTCTGAGGTAAAGATCTTGGAACCCACGTTAAAACACAATGATTTCGGTATTTTCGAGTAGTGTAAATTTTTCTAAGGTTCTTTGTTTAATAACTTTTCTGTCGCACTTGCGTATTTTTCGCGATATTCGTCTTGGCGACGAGAAATTTGATATTAATTTCTGAGGTAAAGATCTTGGAACCCACGTTAAAACACAATGATTTCGGTATTTTCGAGTAGTGTAAATTTTTCTAAGGTTCTTTGTTTAATAACTTTTCTGTCGCACTTGCGTATTTTTCGCGATATTCGTCTTGGCGACGAGAAATTTGATATTAATTTCTGAGGTAAAGATCTTGGAACCCACGTTAAAACACAATGATTTCGGTATTTTCGAGTAGTGTAAATTTTTCTAAGGTTCTTTGTTTAATAACTTTTCTGTCGCACTTGCGTATTTTTCGCGATATTCGTCTTGGCGACGAGAAATTTGATATTAATTTCTGAGGTAAAGATCTTGGAACCCACGTTAAAACACAATGATTTCGGTATTTTCGAGTAGTGTAAATTTTTCTAAGGTTCTTTGTTTAATAACTTTTCTGTCGCACTTGCGTATTTTTCGCGATATTCGTCTTGGCGACGAGAAATTTGATATAAATTTCAGGGGTAAAGATCTTGGAAGCCACGTTAAAACACAATGATTTCGTTATTTCCGAGTAGTGTAAATGTTTCTAAGGTTCTTTGTTTAATAACTTTTCTGTCGCACTTGCGTATTTTTCGCGATATTCGTCTTGGCGACGAGAAATTTGATATTAATTTCTGAGGTAAAGATCTTGGAACCCACGTTAAAACACAATGATTTCGGTATTTTCGAGTAGTGTAAATTTTTCTAAGGTTCTTTGTTTAATAACTTTTCTGTCGCACTTGCGTATTTTTCGAGATATTCGTCTTGGCGACGAGAAATTTGATATTAATTTCTGAGGTAAAGATCTTGGAACCCACGTTAAAACACAATGATTTCGGTATTTTCGAGTAGTGTAAATTTTTCTAAGGTTCTTTGTTTAATAACTTTTCTGTCGCACTTGCGTATTTTTCGCGATATTCGTCTTGGCGACGAGAAATTTGATATTAATTTCTGAGGTAAAGATCTTGGAACCCACGTTAAAACACAATGATTTCGGTATTTTCGAGTAGTGTAAATTTTTCTAAGGTTCTTTGTTTAATAACTTTTCTGTCGCACTTGCGTATTTTTCGCGATATTCGTCTTGGCGACGAGAAATTTGATATTAATTTCTGAGGTAAAGATCTTGGAACCCACGTTAAAACACAATGATTTCGGTATTTTCGAGTAGTGTAAATTTTTCTAAGGTTCTTTGTTTAATAACTTTTCTGTCGCACTTGCGTATTTTTCGCGATATTCGTCTTGGCGACGAGAAATTTGATATTAATTTCTGAGGTAAAGATCTTGGAACCCACGTTAAAACACAATGATTTCGGTATTTTCGAGTAGTGTAAATTTTTCTAAGGTTCTTTGTTTAATAACTTTTCTGTCGCACTTGCGTAGTTTTCGCGATATTCGTCTTGGCGACGAGAAATTTGATATAAATTTCAGGGGTAAAGATCTTGGAACCCACGTTAAAACACAATGATTTCGGTATTTTCGAGTAGTGTAAATGTTTCTAAGGTTCTTTGTTTAATAACTTTTCTGTCGCACTTGCGTATTTTTCGCGATATTCGTCTTGGCGACGAGAAATTTGATATTAATTTCTGAGGTAAAGATCTTGGAACCCACGTTAAAACACAATGATTTCGGTATTTTCGAGTAGTGTAAATTTTTCTAAGGTTCTTTGTTTAATAACTTTTCTGTCGCACTTGCGTATTTTTCGAGATATTCGTCTTGGCGACGAGAAATTTGATATTAATTTCTGAGGTAAAGATCTTGGAACCCACGTTAAAACACAATGATTTCGGTATTTTCGAGTAGTGTAAATTTTTCTAAGGTTCTTTGTTTAATAACTTTTCTGTCGCACTTGCGTATTTTTCGCGATATTCGTCTTGGCGACGAGAAATTTGATATTAATTTCTGAGGTAAAGATCTTGGAACCCACGTTAAAACACAATGATTTCGGTATTTTCGAGTAGTGTAAATTTTTCTAAGGTTCTTTGTTTAATAACTTTTCTGTCGCTCTTGCGTATTTTTCGAGATATTCGTCTTGGCGACGAGAAATTTGATATTAATTTCTGAGGTAAAGATCTTGGAACCCACGTTAAAACACAATGATTTCGGTATTTTCGAGTAGTGTAAATTTTTCTAAGGTTCTTTGTTTAATAACTTTTCTGTCGCACTTGCGTATTTTTCGAGATATTCGTCTTGGCGACGAGAAATTTGATATTAATTTCTGAGGTAAAGATCTTGGAACCCACGTTAAAACACAATGATTTCGGTATTTTCGAGTAGTGTAAATTTTTCTAAGGTTCTTTGTTTAATAACTTTTCTGTCGCACTTGCGTATTTTTCGCGATATTCGTCTTGGCGACGAGAAATTTGATATTAATTTCTGAGGTAAAGATCTTGGAACCCACGTTAAAACACAATGATTTCGGTATTTTCGAGTAGTGTAAATTTTTCTAAGGTTCTTTGTTTAATAACTTTTCTGTCGCACTTGCGTATTTTTCGCGATATTCGTCTTGGCGACGAGAAATTTGATATTAATTTCTGAGGTAAAGATCTTGGAACCCACGTTAAAACACAATGATTTCGGTATTTTCGAGTAGTGTAAATTTTTCTAAGGTTCTTTGTTTAATAACTTTTCTGTCGCACTTGCGTATTTTTCGCGATATTCGTCTTGGCGACGAGAAATTTGATATTAATTTCTAAGGTAAAGATCTTGGAACCCACGTTAAAACACAATGATTTCGGTATTTTCGAGTAGTGTAAATTTTTCTAAGGTTCTTTGTTTAATAACTTTTCTGTCGCACTTGCGTAGTTTTCGCGATATTCGTCTTGGCGACGAGAAATTTGATATAAATTTCAGGGGTAAAGATCTTGGAACCCACGTTAAAACACAATGATTTCGTTATTTTCGAGTAGTGTTAATTTTTCTAAGGTTCTTTGTTTAATAACTTTTCTGTCGCACTTGCGTATTTTTCGCGATATTCGTCTTGGCGACGAGAAATTTGATATTAATTTCTGAGGTAAAGATCTTGGAACCCACGTTAAAACACAATGATTTCGGTATTTTCGAGTAGTGTTAATTTTTCTAAGGTTCTTTGTTTAATAACTTTTCTGTCGCACTTGCGTATTTTTCGCGATATTCGTCTTGGCGACGAGAAATTTGATATAAATTTCTAAGGTAAAGATCTTGGAACCCACATTAAAACAGAATGATTTCGGTATTTTCGAGTAGTGTTAATTTTTCTAAGGTTCTTTGTTTAATAACTTTTCTGTCGCACTTGCGTATTTTTCGCGATATTCGTCTTGGCGACGAGAAATTTGATATTAATTTCTGAGGTAAAGATCTTGGAACCCACGTTAAAACACAATGATTTCGGTATTTTCGAGTAGTGTAAATTTTTCTAAGGTTCTTTGTTTAATAACTTTTCTGTCGCACTTGCGTAGTTTTCGCGATATTCGTCTTGGCGACGAGAAATTTGATATAAATTTCAGGGGTAAAGATCTTGGAAGCCACGTTAAAACACAATGATTTCGTTATTTTCGAGTAGTGTAAAGTTTTCTAAGGTTCTTTGTTTAATAACTTTTCTGTCGCACTTGCGTAGTTTTCGCGATATTCGTCTTGGCGACGAGAAATTTGATATAAATTTCAGGGGTAAAGATCTTGGAACCCACGTTAAAACACAATGATTTCGTTATTTTCGAGTAGTGTAAATGTTTCTAAGGTTCTTTGTTTAATAACTTTTCTGTCGCACTTGCGTATTTTTCGCGATATTCGTCTTGGCGACGAGAAATTTGATATTAATTTCTGAGGTAAAGATCTTGGAACCCACGTTAAAACACAATGATTTCGGTATTTTCGAGTAGTGTAAATTTTTCTAAGGTTCTTTGTTTAATAACTTTTCTGTCGCACTTGCGTATTTTTCGCGATATTCGTCTTGGCGACGAGAAATTTGATATTAATTTCTGAGGTAAAGATCTTGGAACCCACGTTAAAACACAATGATTTCGGTATTTTCGAGTAGTGTAAATTTTTCTAAGGTTCTTTGTTTAATAACTTTTCTGTCGCACTTGCGTATTTTTCGCGATATTCGTCTTGGCGACGAGAAATTTGATATTAATTTCTGAGGTAAAGATCTTGGAACCCACGTTAAAACACAATGATTTCGGTATTTTCGAGTAGTGTAAATTTTTCTAAGGTTCTTTGTTTAATAACTTTTCTGTCGCACTTGCGTATTTTTCGCGATATTCGTCTTGGCGACGAGAAATTTGATATTAATTTCTGAGGTAAAGATCTTGGAACCCACGTTAAAACACAATGATTTCGGTATTTTCGAGTAGTGTAAATTTTTCTAAGGTTCTTTGTTTAATAACTTTTCTGTCGCACTTGCGTATTTTTCGCGATATTCGTCTTGGCGACGAGAAATTTGATATTAATTTCTGAGGTAAAGATCTTGGAACCCACGTTAAAACACAATGATTTCGGTATTTTCGAGTAGTGTAAATTTTTCTAAGGTTCTTTGTTTAATAACTTTTCTGTCGCACTTGCGTATTTTTCGAGATATTCGTCTTGGCGACGAGAAATTTGATATTAATTTCTGAGGTAAAGATCTTGGAACCCACGTTAAAACACAATGATTTCGGTATTTTCGAGTAGTGTAAATTTTTCTAAGGTTCTTTGTTTAATAACTTTTCTGTCGCACTTGCGTATTTTTCGCGATATTCGTCTTGGCGACGAGAAATTTGATATTAATTTCTGAGGTAAAGATCTTGGAACCCACGTTAAAACACAATGATTTCGGTATTTTCGAGTAGTGTAAATTTTTCTAAGGTTCTTTGTTTAATAACTTTTCTGTCGCACTTGCGTATTTTTCGCGATATTCGTCTTGGCGACGAGAAATTTGATATTAATTTCTGAGGTAAAGATCTTGGAACCCACGTTAAAACACAATGATTTCGGTATTTTCGAGTAGTGTAAATTTTTCTAAGGTTCTTTGTTTAATAACTTTTCTGTCGCACTTGCGTATTTTTCGCGATATTCGTCTTGGCGACGAGAAATTTGATATTAATTTCTGAGGTAAAGATCTTGGAACCCACGTTAAAACACAATGATTTCGGTATTTTCGAGTAGTGTAAATTTTTCTAAGGTTCTTTGTTTAATAACTTTTCTGTCGCACTTGCGTATTTTTCGCGATATTCGTCTTGGCGACGAGAAATTTGATATTAATTTCTGAGGTAAAGATCTTGGAACCCACGTTAAAACACAATGATTTCGGTATTTTCGAGTAGTGTAAATTTTTCTAAGGTTCTTTGTTTAATAACTTTTCTGTCGCACTTGCGTATTTTTCGCGATATTCGTCTTGGCGACGAGAAATTTGATATTAATTTCTGAGGTAAAGATCTTGGAACCCACGTTAAAACACAATGATTTCGGTATTTTCGAGTAGTGTAAATTTTTCTAAGGTTCTTTGTTTAATAACTTTTCTGTCGCACTTGCGTATTTTTCGCGATATTCGTCTTGGCGACGAGAAATTTGATATTAATTTCTGAGGTAAAGATCTTGGAACCCACGTTAAAACACAATGATTTCGGTATTTTCGAGTAGTGTAAATTTTTCTAAGGTTCTTTGTTTAATAACTTTTCTGTCGCACTTGCGTATTTTTCGCGATATTCGTCTTGGCGACGAGAAATTTGATATTAATTTCTGAGGTAAAGATCTTGGAACCCACGTTAAAACACAATGATTTCGGTATTTTCGAGTAGTGTAAATTTTTCTAAGGTTCTTTGTTTAATAACTTTTCTGTCGCACTTGCGTATTTTTCGCGATATTCGTCTTGGCGACGAGAAATTTGATATTAATTTCTGAGGTAAAGATCTTGGAACCCACGTTAAAACACAATGATTTCGGTATTTTCGAGTAGTGTAAATTTTTCTAAGGTTCTTTGTTTAATAACTTTTCTGTCGCACTTGCGTATTTTTCGCGATATTCGTCTTGGCGACGAGAAATTTGATATTAATTTCTGAGGTAAAGATCTTGGAACCCACGTTAAAACACAATGATTTCGGTATTTTCGAGTAGTGTAAATTTTTCTAAGGTTCTTTGTTTAATAACTTTTCTGTCGCACTTGCGTATTTTTCGCGATATTCGTCTTGGCGACGAGAAATTTGATATTAATTTCTAAGGTAAAGATCTTGGAACCCACGTTAAAACACAATGATTTCGGTATTTTCGAGTAGTGTAAATTTTTCTAAGGTTCTTTGTTTAATAACTTTTCTGTCGCACTTGCGTATTTTTCGCGATATTCGTCTTGGCGACGAGAAATTTGATATTAATTTCTGAGGTAAAGATCTTGGAACCCACGTTAAAACACAATGATTTCGGTATTTTCGAGTAGTGTAAATTTTTCTAAGGTTCTTTGTTTAATAACTTTTCTGTCGCACTTGCGTATTTTTCGCGATATTCGTCTTGGCGACGAGAAATTTGATATTAATTTCTGAGGTAAAGATCTTGGAACCCACGTTAAAACACAATGATTTCGGTATTTTCGAGTAGTGTAAATTTTTCTAAGGTTCTTTGTTTAATAACTTTTCTGTCGCACTTGCGTATTTTTCGAGATATTCGTCTTGGCGACGAGAAATTTGATATTAATTTCTGAGGTAAAGATCTTGGAACCCACGTTAAAACACAATGATTTCGGTATTTTCGAGTAGTGTAAATTTTTCTAAGGTTCTTTGTTTAATAACTTTTCTGTCGCACTTGCGTATTTTTCGCGATATTCGTCTTGGCGACGAGAAATTTGATATTAATTTCTGAGGTAAAGATCTTGGAACCCACGTTAAAACACAATGATTTCGGTATTTTCGAGTAGTGTAAATTTTTCTAAGGTTCTTTGTTTAATAACTTTTCTGTCGCACTTGCGTATTTTTCGCGATATTCGTCTTGGCGACGAGAAATTTGATATTAATTTCTGAGGTAAAGATCTTGGAACCCACGTTAAAACACAATGATTTCGGTATTTTCGA
The DNA here is from genome assembly GCA_034510155.1 of Eucriotettix oculatus. Taxonomy (NCBI): domain Eukaryota; kingdom Metazoa; phylum Arthropoda; class Insecta; order Orthoptera; family Tetrigidae; genus Eucriotettix; species Eucriotettix oculatus. The sequence goes on along the minus strand of CM067376.1, from coordinate 7,422,422 downwards.
GTAGTGTAAATTTTTCTAAGGTTCTTTGTTTAATAACTTTTCTGTCGCACTTGCGTATTTTTCGAGATATTCGTCTTGGCGACGAGAAATTTGATATTAATTTCTGAGGTAAAGATCTTGGAACCCACGTTAAAACACAATGATTTCGGTATTTTCGAGTAGTGTAAATTTTTCTAAGGTTCTTTGTTTAATAACTTTTCTGTCGCACTTGCGTATTTTTCGAGATATTCGTCTTGGCGACGAGAAATTTGATATTAATTTCTGAGGTAAAGATCTTGGAACCCACGTTAAAACACAATGATTTCGGTATTTTCGAGTAGTGTAAATTTTTCTAAGGTTCTTTGTTTAATAACTTTTCTGTCGCACTTGCGTATTTTTCGCGATATTCGTCTTGGCGACGAGAAATTTGATATTAATTTCTGAGGTAAAGATCTTGGAACCCACGTTAAAACACAATGATTTCGGTATTTTCGAGTAGTGTAAATTTTTCTAAGGTTCTTTGTTTAATAACTTTTCTGTCGCACTTGCGTATTTTTCGCGATATTCGTCTTGGCGACGAGAAATTTGATATTAATTTCTGAGGTAAAGATCTTGGAACCCACGTTAAAACACAATGATTTCGGTATTTTCGAGTAGTGTAAATTTTTCTAAGGTTCTTTGTTTAATAACTTTTCTGTCGCACTTGCGTATTTTTCGCGATATTCGTCTTGGCGACGAGAAATTTGATATTAATTTCTGAGGTAAAGATCTTGGAACCCACGTTAAAACACAATGATTTCGGTATTTTCGAGTAGTGTAAATTTTTCTAAGGTTCTTTGTTTAATAACTTTTCTGTCGCACTTGCGTATTTTTCGAGATATTCGTCTTGGCGACGAGAAATTTGATATTAATTTCTGAGGTAAAGATCTTGGAACCCACGTTAAAACACAATGATTTCGGTATTTTCGAGTAGTGTAAATTTTTCTAAGGTTCTTTGTTTAATAACTTTTCTGTCGCACTTGCGTATTTTTCGCGATATTCGTCTTGGCGACGAGAAATTTGATATTAATTTCTGAGGTAAAGATCTTGGAACCCACGTTAAAACACAATGATTTCGGTATTTTCGAGTAGTGTAAAGTTTTCTAAGGTTCTTTGTTTAATAACTTTTCTGTCGCACTTGCGTAGTTTTCGCGATATTCGTCTTGGCGACGAGAAATTTGATATAAATTTCAGGGGTAAAGATCTTGGAACCCACGTTAAAACACAATGATTTCGGTATTTTCGAGTAGTGTACATTTTTCTAAGGTTCTTTGTTTAATAACTTTTCTGTCGCACTTGCGTAGTTTTCGCGATATTCGTCTTGGCGACGAGAAATTTGATATAAATTTCAGGGGTAAAGATCTTGGAACCCACGTTAAAACACAATGATTTCGGTATTTTCGAGTAGTGTAAATGTTTCTAAGGTTCTTTGTTTAATAACTTTTCTGTCGCACTTGCGTAGTTTTCGCGATATTCGTCTTGGCGACGAGAAATTTGATATAAATTTCTGAGGTAAAGATCTTGGAACCCACGTTAAAACACAATGATTTCGGTATTTTCGAGTAGTGTACATTTTTCTAAGGTTCTTTGTTTAATAACTTTTCTGTCGCACTTGCGTAGTTTTCGCGATATTCGTCTTGGCGACGAGAAATTTGATATAAATTTCTGAGGTAAAGATCTTGGAACCCACGTTAAAACACAATGATTTCGTTATTTTCGAGTAGTGTACATTTTTCTAAGGTTCTTTGTTTAATAACTTTTCTGTCGCACTTGCGTATTTTTCGCGATATTCGTCTTGGCGACGAGAAATTTGATATTAATTTCTGAGGTAAAGATCTTGGAACCCACGTTAAAACACAATGATTTCGGTATTTTCGAGTAGTGTAAATTTTTCTAAGGTTCTTTGTTTAATAACTTTTCTGTCGCACTTGCGTATTTTTCGCGATATTCGTCTTGGCGACGAGAAATTTGATATTAATTTCTGAGGTAAAGATCTTGGAACCCACGTTAAAACACAATGATTTCGGTATTTTCGAGTAGTGTAAATTTTTCTAAGGTTCTTTGTTTAATAACTTTTCTGTCGCACTTGCGTATTTTTCGCGATATTCGTCTTGGCGACGAGAAATTTGATATTAATTTCTGAGGTAAAGATCTTGGAACCCACGTTAAAACACAATGATTTCGGTATTTTCGAGTAGTGTAAATTTTTCTAAGGTTCTTTGTTTAATAACTTTTCTGTCGCACTTGCGTATTTTTCGCGATATTCGTCTTGGCGACGAGAAATTTGATATTAATTTCTGAGGTAAAGATCTTGGAACCCACGTTAAAACACAATGATTTCGGTATTTTCGAGTAGTGTAAATTTTTCTAAGGTTCTTTGTTTAATAACTTTTCTGTCGCACTTGCGTATTTTTCGCGATATTCGTCTTGGCGACGAGAAATTTGATATTAATTTCTGAGGTAAAGATCTTGGAACCCACGTTAAAACACAATGATTTCGGTATTTTCGAGTAGTGTAAATTTTTCTAAGGTTCTTTGTTTAATAACTTTTCTGTCGCACTTGCGTATTTTTCGCGATATTCGTCTTGGCGACGAGAAATTTGATATTAATTTCTGAGGTAAAGATCTTGGAACCCACGTTAAAACACAATGATTTCGGTATTTTCGAGTAGTGTAAATTTTTCTAAGGTTCTTTGTTTAATAACTTTTCTGTCGCACTTGCGTATTTTTCGCGATATTCGTCTTGGCGACGAGAAATTTGATATTAATTTCTGAGGTAAAGATCTTGGAACCCACGTTAAAACACAATGATTTCGGTATTTTCGAGTAGTGTAAATTTTTCTAAGGTTCTTTGTTTAATAACTTTTCTGTCGCACTTGCGTATTTTTCGCGATATTCGTCTTGGCGACGAGAAATTTGATATTAATTTCTGAGGTAAAGATCTTGGAACCCACGTTAAAACACAATGATTTCGGTATTTTCGAGTAGTGTAAATTTTTCTAAGGTTCTTTGTTTAATAACTTTTCTGTCGCTCTTGCGTATTTTTCGAGATATTCGTCTTGGCGACGAGAAATTTGATATTAATTTCTGAGGTAAAGATCTTGGAACCCACGTTAAAACACAATGATTTCGGTATTTTCGAGTAGTGTAAATTTTTCTAAGGTTCTTTGTTTAATAACTTTTCTGTCGCACTTGCGTATTTTTCGCGATATTCGTCTTGGCGACGAGAAATTTGATATTAATTTCTGAGGTAAAGATCTTGGAACCCACGTTAAAACACAATGATTTCGGTATTTTCGAGTAGTGTAAATTTTTCTAAGGTTCTTTGTTTAATAACTTTTCTGTCGCACTTGCGTATTTTTCGCGATATTCGTCTTGGCGACGAGAAATTTGATATTAATTTCTGAGGTAAAGATCTTGGAACCCACGTTAAAACACAATGATTTCGGTATTTTCGAGTAGTGTAAATTTTTCTAAGGTTCTTTGTTTAATAACTTTTCTGTCGCACTTGCGTATTTTTCGAGATATTCGTCTTGGCGACGAGAAATTTGATATTAATTTCTGAGGTAAAGATCTTGGAACCCACGTTAAAACACAATGATTTCGGTATTTTCGAGTAGTGTAAATTTTTCTAAGGTTCTTTGTTTAATAACTTTTCTGTCGCACTTGCGTATTTTTCGCGATATTCGTCTTGGCGACGAGAAATTTGATATTAATTTCTGAGGTAAAGATCTTGGAACCCACGTTAAAACACAATGATTTCGGTATTTTCGAGTAGTGTAAATTTTTCTAAGGTTCTTTGTTTAATAACTTTTCTGTCGCACTTGCGTATTTTTCGAGATATTCGTCTTGGCGACGAGAAATTTGATATTAATTTCTGAGGTAAAGATCTTGGAACCCACGTTAAAACACAATGATTTCGGTATTTTCGAGTAGTGTAAATTTTTCTAAGGTTCTTTGTTTAATAACTTTTCTGTCGCACTTGCGTAGTTTTCGCGATATTCGTCTTGGCGACGAGAAATTTGATATAAATTTCAGGGGTAAAGATCTTGGAACCCACGTTAAAACACAATGATTTCGTTATTTTCGAGTAGTGTAAAGTTTTCTAAGGTTCTTTGTTTAATAACTTTTCTGTCGCACTTGCGTATTTTTCGCGATATTCGTCTTGGCGACGAGAAATTTGATATTAATTTCTGAGGTAAAGATCTTGGAACCCACGTTAAAACACAATGATTTCGGTATTTTCGAGTAGTGTTAATTTTTCTAAGGTTCTTTGTTTAATAACTTTTCTGTCGCACTTGCGTATTTTTCGCGATATTCGTCTTGGCGACGAGAAATTTGATATTAATTTCTGAGGTAAAGATCTTGGAACCCACATTAAAACAGAATGATTTCGGTATTTTCGAGTAGTGTTAATTTTTCTAAGGTTCTTTGTTTAATAACTTTTCTGTCGCACTTGCGTATTTTTCGCGATATTCGTCTTGGCGACGAGAAATTTGATATAAATTTCTAAGGTAAAGATCTTGGAACCCACATTAAAACAGAATGATTTCGGTATTTTCGAGTAGTGTTAATTTTTCTAAGGTTCTTTGTTTAATAACTTTTCTGTCGCACTTGCGTATTTTTCGCGATATTCGTCTTGGCGACGAGAAATTTGATATAAATTTCTAAGGTAAAGATCTTGGAACCCACATTAAAACAGAATGATTTCGGTATTTTCGAGTAGTGTTAATTTTTCTAAGGTTCTTTGTTTAATAACTTTTCTGTCGCACTTGCGTATTTTTCGCGATATTCGTCTTGGCGACGAGAAATTTGATATTAATTTCTGAGGTAAAGATCTTGGAACCCACGTTAAAACACAATGATTTCGGTATTTTCGAGTAGTGTTAATTTTTCTAAGGTTCTTTGTTTAATAACTTTTCTGTCGCACTTGCGTATTTTTCGCGATATTCGTCTTGGCGACGAGAAATTTGATATTAATTTCTGAGGTAAAGATCTTGGAACCCACGTTAAAACACAATGATTTCGGTATTTTCGAGTAGTGTAAATTTTTCTAAGGTTCTTTGTTTAATAACTTTTCTGTCGCACTTGCGTATTTTTCGCGATATTCGTCTTGGCGACGAGAAATTTGATATTAATTTCTGAGGTAAAGATCTTGGAACCCACGTTAAAACACAATGATTTCGGTATTTTCGAGTAGTGTAAATTTTTCTAAGGTTCTTTGTTTAATAACTTTTCTGTCGCACTTGCGTATTTTTCGCGATATTCGTCTTGGCGACGAGAAATTTGATATTAATTTCTGAGGTAAAGATCTTGGAACCCACGTTAAAACACAATGATTTCGGTATTTTCGAGTAGTGTAAAGTTTTCTAAGGTTCTTTGTTTAATAACTTTTCTGTCGCACTTGCGTAGTTTTCGCGATATTCGTCTTGGCGACGAGAAATTTGATATAAATTTCAGGGGTAAAGATCTTGGAACCCACGTTAAAACACAATGATTTCGTTATTTTCGAGTAGTGTAAAGTTTTCTAAGGTTCTTTGTTTAATAACTTTTCTGTCGCACTTGCGTAGTTTTCGCGATATTCGTCTTGGCGACGAGAAATTTGATATAAATTTCAGGGGTAAAGATCTTGGAACCCACGTTAAAACACAATGATTTCGTTATTTTCGAGTAGTGTAAATGTTTCTAAGGTTCTTTGTTTAATAACTTTTCTGTCGCACTTGCGTATTTTTCGCGATATTCGTCTTGGCGACGAGAAATTTGATATAAATTTCAGGGGTAAAGATCTTGGAACCCACGTTAAAACACAATGATTTCGTTATTTTCGAGTAGTGTAAATTTTTCTAAGGTTCTTTGTTTAATAACTTTTCTGTCGCACTTGCGTATTTTTCGCGATATTCGTCTTGGCGACGAGAAATTTGATATAAATTTCTGAGGTAAAGATCTTGGAACCCACGTTAAAACACAATGATTTCGGTATTTTCGAGTAGTGTACATTTTTCTAAGGTTCTTTGTTTAATAACTTTTCTGTCGCACTTGCGTATTTTTCGCGATATTCGTCTTGGCGACGAGAAATTTGATATAAATTTCTGAGGTAAAGATCTTGGAACCCACGTGAAAACACAATGATTTCGGTATTTTCGAGTAGTGTACATTTTTCTAAGGTTCTTTGTTTAATAACTTTTCTGTCGCACTTGCGTATTTTTCGCGATATTCGTCTTGGCGACGAGAAATTTGATATTAATTTCTGAGGTAAAGATCTTGGAACCCACGTTAAAACACAATGATTTCGGTATTTTCGAGTAGTGTAAATTTTTCTAAGGTTCTTTGTTTAATAACTTTTCTGTCGCACTTGCGTATTTTTCGCGATATTCGTCTTGGCGACGAGAAATTTGATATTAATTTCTGAGGTAAAGATCTTGGAACCCACGTTAAAACACAATGATTTCGGTATTTTCGAGTAGTGTAAATTTTTCTAAGGTTCTTTGTTTAATAACTTTTCTGTCGCACTTGCGTATTTTTCGAGATATTCGTCTTGGCGACGAGAAATTTGATATTAATTTCTGAGGTAAAGATCTTGGAACCCACGTTAAAACACAATGATTTCGGTATTTTCGAGTAGTGTAAATTTTTCTAAGGTTCTTTGTTTAATAACTTTTCTGTCGCACTTGCGTATTTTTCGCGATATTCGTCTTGGCGACGAGAAATTTGATATTAATTTCTGAGGTAAAGATCTTGGAACCCACGTTAAAACACAATGATTTCGGTATTTTCGAGTAGTGTAAATTTTTCTAAGGTTCTTTGTTTAATAACTTTTCTGTCGCACTTGCGTATTTTTCGCGATATTCGTCTTGGCGACGAGAAATTTGATATTAATTTCTGAGGTAAAGATCTTGGAACCCACGTTAAAACACAATGATTTCGGTATTTTCGAGTAGTGTAAATTTTTCTAAGGTTCTTTGTTTAATAACTTTTCTGTCGCACTTGCGTAGTTTTCGCGATATTCGTCTTGGCGACGAGAAATTTGATATAAATTTCAGGGGTAAAGATCTTGGAACCCACGTTAAAACACAATGATTTCGTTATTTTCGAGTAGTGTAAATGTTTCTAAGGTTCTTTGTTTAATAACTTTTCTGTCGCACTTGCGTATTTTTCGCGATATTCGTCTTGGCGACGAGAAATTTGATATTAATTTCTGAGGTAAAGATCTTGGAACCCACGTTAAAACACAATGATTTCGGTATTTTCGAGTAGTGTAAATTTTTCTAAGGTTCTTTGTTTAATAACTTTTCTGTCGCACTTGCGTATTTTTCGCGATATTCGTCTTGGCGACGAGAAATTTGATATTAATTTCTGAGGTAAAGATCTTGGAACCCACGTTAAAACACAATGATTTCGGTATTTTCGAGTAGTGTAAATTTTTCTAAGGTTCTTTGTTTAATAACTTTTCTGTCGCACTTGCGTATTTTTCGCGATATTCGTCTTGGCGACGAGAAATTTGATATTAATTTCTGAGGTAAAGATCTTGGAACCCACGTTAAAACACAATGATTTCGGTATTTTCGAGTAGTGTAAATTTTTCTAAGGTTCTTTGTTTAATAACTTTTCTGTCGCACTTGCGTAGTTTTCGCGATATTCGTCTTGGCGACGAGAAATTTGATATAAATTTCAGGGGTAAAGATCTTGGAACCCACGTTAAAACACAATGATTTCGTTATTTTCGAGTAGTGTAAATGTTTCTAAGGTTCTTTGTTTAATAACTTTTCTGTCGCACTTGCGTATTTTTCGAGATATTCGTCTTGGCGACGAGAAATTTGATATTAATTTCTGAGGTAAAGATCTTGGAACCCACGTTAAAACACAATGATTTCGGTATTTTCGAGTAGTGTAAATTTTTCTAAGGTTCTTTGTTTAATAACTTTTCTGTCGCACTTGCGTATTTTTCGCGATATTCGTCTTGGCGACGAGAAATTTGATATTAATTTCTGAGGTAAAGATCTTGGAACCCACGTTAAAACACAATGATTTCGGTATTTTCGAGTAGTGTAAATTTTTCTAAGGTTCTTTGTTTAATAACTTTTCTGTCGCACTTGCGTATTTTTCGCGATATTCGTCTTGGCGACGAGAAATTTGATATTAATTTCTGAGGTAAAGATCTTGGAACCCACGTTAAAACAGAATGATTTCGGTATTTTCGAGTAGTGTTAATTTTTCTAAGGTTCTTTGTTTAATAACTTTTCTGTCGCACTTGCGTATTTTTCGCGATATTCGTCTTGGCGACGAGAAATTTGATATAAATTTCTAAGGTAAAGATCTTGGAACCCACATTAAAACAGAATGATTTCGGTATTTTCGAGTAGTGTTAATTTTTCTAAGGTTCTTTGTTTAATAACTTTTCTGTCGCACTTGCGTATTTTTCGCGATATTCGTCTTGGCGACGAGAAATTTGATATTAATTTCTGAGGTAAAGATCTTGGAACCCACGTTAAAACACAATGATTTCGGTATTTTCGAGTAGTGTAAAGTTTTCTAAGGTTCTTTGTTTAATAACTTTTCTGTCGCACTTGCGTAGTTTTCGCGATATTCGTCTTGGCGACGAGAAATTTGATATAAATTTCAGGGGTAAAGATCTTGGAAGCCACGTTAAAACACAATGATTTCGGTATTTTCGAGTAGTGTAAATTTTTCTAAGGTTCTTTGTTTAATAACTTTTCTGTCGCACTTGCGTATTTTTCGCGATATTCGTCTTGGCGACGAGAAATTTGATATTAATTTCTGAGGTAAAGATCTTGGAACCCACGTTAAAACACAATGATTTCGGTATTTTCGAGTAGTGTAAATTTTTCTAAGGTTCTTTGTTTAATAACTTTTCTGTCGCACTTGCGTATTTTTCGCGATATTCGTCTTGGCGACGAGAAATTTGATATTAATTTCTGAGGTAAAGATCTTGGAACCCACGTTAAAACACAATGATTTCGGTATTTTCGAGTAGTGTAAATTTTTCTAAGGTTCTTTGTTTAATAACTTTTCTGTCGCTCTTGCGTATTTTTCGAGATATTCGTCTTGGCGACGAGAAATTTGATATTAATTTCTGAGGTAAAGATCTTGGAACCCACGTTAAAACACAATGATTTCGGTATTTTCGAGTAGTGTAAATTTTTCTAAGGTTCTTTGTTTAATAACTTTTCTGTCGCTCTTGCGTATTTTTCGAGATATTCGTCTTGGCGACGAGAAATTTGATATTAATTTCTGAGGTAAAGATCTTGGAACCCACGTTAAAACACAATGATTTCGGTATTTTCGAGTAGTGTAAATTTTTCTAAGGTTCTTTGTTTAATAACTTTTCTGTCGCACTTGCGTATTTTTCGCGATATTCGTCTTGGCGACGAGAAATTTGATATTAATTTCTGAGGTAAAGATCTTGGAACCCACGTTAAAACACAATGATTTCGGTATTTTCGAGTAGTGTAAATTTTTCTAAGGTTCTTTGTTTAATAACTTTTCTGTCGCACTTGCGTAGTTTTCGCGATATTCGTCTTGGCGACGAGAAATTTGATATAAATTTCAGGGGTAAAGATCTTGGAACCCACGTTAAAACACAATGATTTCGTTATTTTCGAGTAGTGTAAATGTTTCTAAGGTTCTTTGTTTAATAACTTTTCTGTCGCACTTGCGTAGTTTTCGCGATATTCGTCTTGGCGACGAGAAATTTGATATAAATTTCAGGGGTAAAGATCTTGGAACCCACGTTAAAACACAATGATTTCGTTATTTTCGAGTAGTGTACATTTTTCTAAGGTTCTTTGTTTAATAACTTTTCTGTCGCACTTGCGTAGTTTTCGCGATATTCGTCTTGGCGACGAGAAATTTGATATAAATTTCAGGGGTAAAGATCTTGGAACCCACGTTAAAACACAATGATTTCGGTATTTTCGAGTAGTGTAAATTTTTCTAAGGTTCTTTGTTTAATAACTTTTCTGTCGCACTTGCGTATTTTTCGCGATATTCGTCTTGGCGACGAGAAATTTGATATTAATTTCAGGGGTAAAGATCTTGGAACCCACGTTAAAACACAATGATTTCGGTATTTTCGAGTAGTGTACATTTTTCTAAGGTTCTTTGTTTAATAACTTTTCTGTCGCACTTGCGTATTTTTCGCGATATTCGTCTTGGCGACGAGAAATTTGATATAAATTTCTGAGGTAAAGATCTTGGAACCCACGTGAAAACACAATGATTTCGGTATTTTCGAGTAGTGTACATTTTTCTAAGGTTCTTTGTTTAATAACTTTTCTGTCGCACTTGCGTATTTTTCGCGATATTCGTCTTGGCGACGAGAAATTTGATATTAATTTCTGAGGTAAAGATCTTGGAACCCACGTTAAAACACAATGATTTCGGTATTTTCGAGTAGTGTAAATTTTTCTAAGGTTCTTTGTTTAATAACTTTTCTGTCGCACTTGCGTATTTTTCGCGATATTCGTCTTGGCGACGAGAAATTTGATATTAATTTCTGAGGTAAAGATCTTGGAACCCACGTTAAAACACAATGATTTCGGTATTTTCGAGTAGTGTACATTTTTCTAAGGTTCTTTGTTTAATAACTTTTCTGTCGCACTTGCGTAGTTTTCGCGATATTCGTCTTGGCGACGAGAAATTTGATATAAATTTCAGGGGTAAAGATCTTGGAAGCCACGTTAAAACACAATGATTTCGTTATTTTCGAGTAGTGTAAATTTTTCTAAGGTTCTTTGTTTAATAACTTTTCTGTCGCACTTGCGTATTTTTCGCGATATTCGTCTTGGCGACGAGAAATTTGATATTAATTTCTGAGGTAAAGATCTTGGAACCCACGTTAAAACACAATGATTTCGGTATTTTCGAGTAGTGTAAATTTTTCTAAGGTTCTTTGTTTAATAACTTTTCTGTCGCACTTGCGTATTTTTCGCGATATTCGTCTTGGCGACGAGAAATTTGATATTAATTTCTGAGGTAAAGATCTTGGAACCCACGTTAAAACACAATGATTTCGGTATTTTCGAGTAGTGTAAATTTTTCTAAGGTTCTTTGTTTAATAACTTTTCTGTCGCACTTGCGTATTTTTCGCGATATTCGTCTTGGCGACGAGAAATTTGATATTAATTTCTGAGGTAAAGATCTTGGAACCCACGTTAAAACACAATGATTTCGGTATTTTCGAGTAGTGTAAATTTTTCTAAGGTTCTTTGTTTAATAACTTTTCTGTCGCACTTGCGTATTTTTCGAGATATTCGTCTTGGCGACGAGAAATTTGATATTAATTTCTGAGGTAAAGATCTTGGAACCCACGTTAAAACACAATGATTTCGGTATTTTCGAGTAGTGTAAATTTTTCTAAGGTTCTTTGTTTAATAACTTTTCTGTCGCACTTGCGTATTTTTCGCGATATTCGTCTTGGCGACGAGAAATTTGATATTAATTTCTGAGGTAAAGATCTTGGAACCCACGTTAAAACACAATGATTTCGGTATTTTCGAGTAGTGTAAATTTTTCTAAGGTTCTTTGTTTAATAACTTTTCTGTCGCACTTGCGTATTTTTCGCGATATTCGTCTTGGCGACGAGAAATTTGATATTAATTTCTGAGGTAAAGATCTTGGAACCCACGTTAAAACACAATGATTTCGGTATTTTCGAGTAGTGTAAATTTTTCTAAGGTTCTTTGTTTAATAACTTTTCTGTCGCACTTGCGTATTTTTCGCGATATTCGTCTTGGCGACGAGAAATTTGATATTAATTTCTGAGGTAAAGATCTTGGAACCCACGTTAAAACACAATGATTTCGGTATTTTCGAGTAGTGTAAATTTTTCTAAGGTTCTTTGTTTAATAACTTTTCTGTCGCACTTGCGTAGTTTTCGCGATATTCGTCTTGGCGACGAGAAATTTGATATAAATTTCAGGGGTAAAGATCTTGGAAGCCACGTTAAAACACAATGATTTCGGTATTTTCGAGTAGTGTAAAGTTTTCTAAGGTTCTTTGTTTAATAACTTTTCTGTCGCACTTGCGTATTTTTCGCGATATTCGTCTTGGCGACGAGAAATTTGATATTAATTTCTGAGGTAAAGATCTTGGAACCCACGTTAAAACACAATGATTTCGGTATTTTCGAGTAGTGTTAATTTTTCTAAGGTTCTTTGTTTAATAACTTTTCTGTCGCACTTGCGTATTTTTCGCGATATTCGTCTTGGCGACGAGAAATTTGATATTAATTTCTGAGGTAAAGATCTTGGAACCCACATTAAAACACAATGATTTCGGTATTTTCGAGTAGTGTAAATTTTTCTAAGGTTCTTTGTTTAATAACTTTTCTGTCGCACTTGCGTATTTTTCGCGATATTCGTCTTGGCGACGAGAAATTTGATATAAATTTCTAAGGTAAAGATCTTGGAACCCACATTAAAACAGAATGATTTCGGTATTTTCGAGTAGTGTTAATTTTTCTAAGGTTCTTTGTTTAATAACTTTTCTGTCGCACTTGCGTAGTTTTCGCGATATTCGTCTTGGCGACGAGAAATTTGATATAAATTTCAGGGGTAAAGATCTTGGAACCTACGTTAAAACACAATGATTTCGTTATTTTCGAGTAGTGTAAAGTTTTCTAAGGTTCTTTGTTTAATAACTTTTCTGTCGCACTTGCGTATTTTTCGCGATATTCGTCTTGGCGACGAGAAATTTGATATTAATTTCTGAGGTAAAGATCTTGGAACCCACGTTAAAACACAATGATTTCGGTATTTTCGAGTAGTGTAAATTTTTCTAAGGTTCTTTGTTTAATAACTTTTCTGTCGCACTTGCGTATTTTTCGCGATATTCGTCTTGGCGACGAGAAATTTGATATTAATTTCTGAGGTAAAGATCTTGGAACCCACGTTAAAACACAATGATTTCGGTATTTTCGAGTAGTGTAAATTTTTCTAAGGTTCTTTGTTTAATAACTTTTCTGTCGCACTTGCGTATTTTTCGCGATATTCGTCTTGGCGACGAGAAATTTGATATTAATTTCTGAGGTAAAGATCTTGGAACCCACGTTAAAACACAATGATTTCGGTATTTTCGAGTAGTGTAAATTTTTCTAAGGTTCTTTGTTTAATAACTTTTCTGTCGCTCTTGCGTATTTTTCGAGATATTCGTCTTGGCGACGAGAAATTTGATATTAATTTCTGAGGTAAAGATCTTGGAACCCACGTTAAAACACAATGATTTCGGTATTTTCGAGTAGTGTAAATTTTTCTAAGGTTCTTTGTTTAATAACTTTTCTGTCGCACTTGCGTATTTTTCGCGATATTCGTCTTGGCGACGAGAAATTTGATATTAATTTCTGAGGTAAAGATCTTGGAACCCACGTTAAAACACAATGATTTCGGTATTTTCGAGTAGTGTAAATTTTTCTAAGGTTCTTTGTTTAATAACTTTTCTGTCGCACTTGCGTATTTTTCGCGATATTCGTCTTGGCGACGAGAAATTTGATATTAATTTCTGAGGTAAAGATCTTGGAACCCACGTTAAAACACAATGATTTCGGTATTTTCGAGTAGTGTAAATTTTTCTAAGGTTCTTTGTTTAATAACTTTTCTGTCGCACTTGCGTATTTTTCGCGATATTCGTCTTGGCGACGAGAAATTTGATATTAATTTCTGAGGTAAAGATCTTGGAACCCACGTTAAAACACAATGATTTCGGTATTTTCGAGTAGTGTAAATTTTTCTAAGGTTCTTTGTTTAATAACTTTTCTGTCGCACTTGCGTATTTTTCGCGATATTCGTCTTGGCGACGAGAAATTTGATATTAATTTCTGAGGTAAAGATCTTGGAACCCACGTTAAAACACAATGATTTCGGTATTTTCGAGTAGTGTAAATTTTTCTAAGGTTCTTTGTTTAATAACTTTTCTGTCGCACTTGCGTATTTTTCGCGATATTCGTCTTGGCGACGAGAAATTTGATATTAATTTCTGAGGTAAAGATCTTGGAACCCACGTTAAAACACAATGATTTCGGTATTTTCGAGTAGTGTAAATTTTTCTAAGGTTCTTTGTTTAATAACTTTTCTGTCGCACTTGCGTATTTTTCGCGATATTCGTCTTGGCGACGAGAAATTTGATATTAATTTCTGAGGTAAAGATCTTGGAACCCACGTTAAAACACAATGATTTCGGTATTTTCGAGTAGTGTTAATTTTTCTAAGGTTCTTTGTTTAATAACTTTTCTGTCGCACTTGCGTATTTTTCGCGATATTCGTCTTGGCGACGAGAAATTTGATATTAATTTCTGAGGTAAAGATCTTGGAACCCACATTAAAACAGAATGATTTCGGTATTTTCGAGTAGTGTTAATTTTTCTAAGGTTCTTTGTTTAATAACTTTTCTGTCGCACTTGCGTATTTTTCGCGATATTCGTCTTGGCGACGAGAAATTTGATATAAATTTCTAAGGTAAAGATCTTGGAACCCACATTAAAACAGAATGATTTCGGTATTTTCGAGTAGTGTTAATTTTTCTAAGGTTCTTTGTTTAATAACTTTTCTGTCGCACTTGCGTATTTTTCGCGATATTCGTCTTGGCGACGAGAAATTTGATATAAATTTCTGAGGTAAAGATCTTGGAACCCACATTAAAACAGAATGATTTCGGTATTTTCGAGTAGTGTTAATTTTTCTAAGGTTCTTTGTTTAATAACTTTTCTGTCGCACTTGCGTATTTTTCGCGATATTCGTCTTGGCGACGAGAAATTTGATATAAATTTCTAAGGTAAAGATCTTGGAACCCACATTAAAACAGAATGATTTCGGTATTTTCGAGTAGTGTTAATTTTTCTAAGGTTCTTTGTTTAATAACTTTTCTGTCGCACTTGCGTAGTTTTCGCGATATTCGTCTTGGCGACGAGAAATTTGATATAAATTTCAGGGGTAAAGATCTTGGAACCCACGTTAAAACACAATGATTTCGTTATTTTCGAGTAGTGTAAAGTTTTCTAAGGTTCTTTGTTTAATAACTTTTCTGTCGCACTTGCGTAGTTTTCGCGATATTCGTCTTGGCGACGAGAAATTTGATATAAATTTCAGGGGTAAAGATCTTGGAACCCACGTTAAAACACAATGATTTCGTTATTTTCGAGTAGTGTAAATGTTTCTAAGGTTCTTTGTTTAATAACTTTTCTGTCGCACTTGCGTATTTTTCGCGATATTCGTCTTGGCGACGAGAAATTTGATATTAATTTCTGAGGTAAAGATCTTGGAACCCACGTTAAAACACAATGATTTCGGTATTTTCGAGTAGTGTAAATTTTTCTAAGGTTCTTTGTTTAATAACTTTTCTGTCGCACTTGCGTATTTTTCGCGATATTCGTCTTGGCGACGAGAAATTTGATATTAATTTCTGAGGTAAAGATCTTGGAACCCACGTTAAAACACAATGATTTCGGTATTTTCGAGTAGTGTAAATTTTTCTAAGGTTCTTTGTTTAATAACTTTTCTGTCGCACTTGCGTATTTTTCGCGATATTCGTCTTGGCGACGAGAAATTTGATATTAATTTCTGAGGTAAAGATCTTGGAACCCACGTTAAAACACAATGATTTCGGTATTTTCGAGTAGTGTAAATTTTTCTAAGGTTCTTTGTTTAATAACTTTTCTGTCGCACTTGCGTATTTTTCGCGATATTCGTCTTGGCGACGAGAAATTTGATATTAATTTCTGAGGTAAAGATCTTGGAACCCACGTTAAAACACAATGATTTCGGTATTTTCGAGTAGTGTAAATTTTTCTAAGGTTCTTTGTTTAATAACTTTTCTGTCGCACTTGCGTATTTTTCGCGATATTCGTCTTGGCGACGAGAAATTTGATATTAATTTCTGAGGTAAAGATCTTGGAACCCACGTTAAAACACAATGATTTCGGTATTTTCGAGTAGTGTAAATTTTTCTAAGGTTCTTTGTTTAATAACTTTTCTGTCGCACTTGCGTATTTTTCGAGATATTCGTCTTGGCGACGAGAAATTTGATATTAATTTCTGAGGTAAAGATCTTGGAACCCACGTTAAAACACAATGATTTCGGTATTTTCGAGTAGTGTAAATTTTTCTAAGGTTCTTTGTTTAATAACTTTTCTGTCGCACTTGCGTATTTTTCGCGATATTCGTCTTGGCGACGAGAAATTTGATATTAATTTCTGAGGTAAAGATCTTGGAACCCACGTTAAAACACAATGATTTCGGTATTTTCGAGTAGTGTAAATTTTTCTAAGGTTCTTTGTTTAATAACTTTTCTGTCGCTCTTGCGTATTTTTCGAGATATTCGTCTTGGCGACGAGAAATTTGATATTAATTTCTGAGGTAAAGATCTTGGAACCCACGTTAAAACACAATGATTTCGGTATTTTCGAGTAGTGTAAATTTTTCTAAGGTTCTTTGTTTAATAACTTTTCTGTCGCACTTGCGTATTTTTCGCGATATTCGTCTTGGCGACGAGAAATTTGATATTAATTTCTGAGGTAAAGATCTTGGAACCCACGTTAAAACACAATGATTTCGGTATTTTCGAGTAGTGTAAATTTTTCTAAGGTTCTTTGTTTAATAACTTTTCTGTCGCACTTGCGTATTTTTCGCGATATTCGTCTTGGCGACGAGAAATTTGATATTAATTTCTGAGGTAAAGATCTTGGAACCCACGTTAAAACACAATGATTTCGGTATTTTCGAGTAGTGTAAATTTTTCTAAGGTTCTTTGTTTAATAACTTTTCTGTCGCACTTGCGTATTTTTCGAGATATTCGTCTTGGCGACGAGAAATTTGATATTAATTTCTGAGGTAAAGATCTTGGAACCCACGTTAAAACACAATGATTTCGGTATTTTCGAGTAGTGTAAATTTTTCTAAGGTTCTTTGTTTAATAACTTTTCTGTCGCACTTGCGTATTTTTCGCGATATTCGTCTTGGCGACGAGAAATTTGATATTAATTTCTGAGGTAAAGATCTTGGAACCCACGTTAAAACACAATGATTTCGGTATTTTCGAGTAGTGTAAATTTTTCTAAGGTTCTTTGTTTAATAACTTTTCTGTCGCACTTGCGTATTTTTCGCGATATTCGTCTTGGCGACGAGAAATTTGATATTAATTTCTGAGGTAAAGATCTTGGAACCCACGTTAAAACACAATGATTTCGGTATTTTCGAGTAGTGTAAATTTTTCTAAGGTTCTTTGTTTAATAACTTTTCTGTCGCACTTGCGTATTTTTCGCGATATTCGTCTTGGCGACGAGAAATTTGATATTAATTTCTGAGGTAAAGATCTTGGAACCCACGTTAAAACACAATGATTTCGGTATTTTCGAGTAGTGTAAATTTTTCTAAGGTTCTTTGTTTAATAACTTTTCTGTCGCACTTGCGTATTTTTCGCGATATTCGTCTTGGCGACGAGAAATTTGATAT
Source organism: Eucriotettix oculatus (assembly GCA_034510155.1). Lineage (NCBI taxonomy): Eukaryota > Metazoa > Arthropoda > Insecta > Orthoptera > Tetrigidae > Eucriotettix > Eucriotettix oculatus. Next base: position 7,404,945 of record CM067376.1, on the reverse strand, counting down.
TAATTTCTGAGGTAAAGATCTTGGAACCCACGTTAAAACACAATGATTTCGGTATTTTCGAGTAGTGTAAATTTTTCTAAGGTTCTTTGTTTAATAACTTTTCTGTCGCACTTGCGTATTTTTCGCGATATTCGTCTTGGCGACGAGAAATTTGATATTAATTTCTGAGGTAAAGATCTTGGAACCCACGTTAAAACACAATGATTTCGGTATTTTCGAGTAGTGTAAATTTTTCTAAGGTTCTTTGTTTAATAACTTTTCTGTCGCACTTGCGTATTTTTCGCGATATTCGTCTTGGCGACGAGAAATTTGATATTAATTTCTGAGGTAAAGATCTTGGAACCCACGTTAAAACACAATGATTTCGGTATTTTCGAGTAGTGTAAATTTTTCTAAGGTTCTTTGTTTAATAACTTTTCTGTCGCACTTGCGTATTTTTCGCGATATTCGTCTTGGCGACGAGAAATTTGATATTAATTTCTGAGGTAAAGATCTTGGAACCCACGTTAAAACACAATGATTTCGGTATTTTCGAGTAGTGTAAATTTTTCTAAGGTTCTTTGTTTAATAACTTTTCTGTCGCACTTGCGTATTTTTCGCGATATTCGTCTTGGCGACGAGAAATTTGATATTAATTTCTGAGGTAAAGATCTTGGAACCCACGTTAAAACACAATGATTTCGGTATTTTCGAGTAGTGTAAATTTTTCTAAGGTTCTTTGTTTAATAACTTTTCTGTCGCACTTGCGTATTTTTCGCGATATTCGTCTTGGCGACGAGAAATTTGATATTAATTTCTGAGGTAAAGATCTTGGAACCCACGTTAAAACACAATGATTTCGGTATTTTCGAGTAGTGTAAATTTTTCTAAGGTTCTTTGTTTAATAACTTTTCTGTCGCACTTGCGTATTTTTCGCGATATTCGTCTTGGCGACGAGAAATTTGATATTAATTTCTGAGGTAAAGATCTTGGAACCCACGTTAAAACACAATGATTTCGGTATTTTCGAGTAGTGTAAATTTTTCTAAGGTTCTTTGTTTAATAACTTTTCTGTCGCACTTGCGTATTTTTCGCGATATTCGTCTTGGCGACGAGAAATTTGATATTAATTTCTGAGGTAAAGATCTTGGAACCCACGTTAAAACACAATGATTTCGGTATTTTCGAGTAGTGTAAATTTTTCTAAGGTTCTTTGTTTAATAACTTTTCTGTCGCACTTGCGTATTTTTCGCGATATTCGTCTTGGCGACGAGAAATTTGATATTAATTTCTGAGGTAAAGATCTTGGAACCCACGTTAAAACACAATGATTTCGGTATTTTCGAGTAGTGTAAATTTTTCTAAGGTTCTTTGTTTAATAACTTTTCTGTCGCACTTGCGTATTTTTCGCGATATTCGTCTTGGCGACGAGAAATTTGATATTAATTTCTGAGGTAAAGATCTTGGAACCCACGTTAAAACACAATGATTTCGGTATTTTCGAGTAGTGTAAATTTTTCTAAGGTTCTTTGTTTAATAACTTTTCTGTCGCACTTGCGTATTTTTCGCGATATTCGTCTTGGCGACGAGAAATTTGATATTAATTTCTGAGGTAAAGATCTTGGAACCCACGTTAAAACACAATGATTTCGGTATTTTCGAGTAGTGTAAATGTTTCTAAGGTTCTTTGTTTAATAACTTTTCTGTCGCACTTGCGTATTTTTCGCGATATTCGTCTTGGCGACGAGAAATTTGATATTAATTTCTGAGGTAAAGATCTTGGAACCCACGTTAAAACACAATGATTTCGGTATTTTCGAGTAGTGTAAATGTTTCTAAGGTTCTTTGTTTAATAACTTTTCTGTCGCACTTGCGTAGTTTTCGCGATATTCGTCTTGGCGACGAGAAATTTGATATAAATTTCAGGGGTAAAGATCTTGGAAGCCACGTTAAAACACAATGATTTCGTTATTTCCGAGTAGTGTAAATGTTTCTAAGGTTCTTTGTTTAATAACTTTTCTGTCGCACTTGCGTAGTTTTCGCGATATTCGTCTTGGCGACGAGAAATTTGATATAAATTTCAGGGGTAAAGATCTTGGAACCCACGTTAAAACACAATGATTTCGGTATTTTCGAGTAGTGTAAATGTTTCTAAGGTTCTTTGTTTAATAACTTTTCTGTCGCACTTGCGTAGTTTTCGCGATATTCGTCTTGGCGACGAGAAATTTGATATTAATTTCTGAGGTAAAGATCTTGGAACCCACGTTAAAACACAATGATTTCGGTATTTTCGAGTAGTGTAAATTTTTCTAAGGTTCTTTGTTTAATAACTTTTCTGTCGCACTTGCGTATTTTTCGCGATATTCGTCTTGGCGACGAGAAATTTGATATTAATTTCTGAGGTAAAGATCTTGGAACCCACGTTAAAACACAATGATTTCGGTATTTTCGAGTAGTGTAAATTTTTCTAAGGTTCTTTGTTTAATAACTTTTCTGTCGCACTTGCGTATTTTTCGAGATATTCGTCTTGGCGACGAGAAATTTGATATTAATTTCTGAGGTAAAGATCTTGGAACCCACGTTAAAACACAATGATTTCGGTATTTTCGAGTAGTGTAAATTTTTCTAAGGTTCTTTGTTTAATAACTTTTCTGTCGCACTTGCGTATTTTTCGCGATATTCGTCTTGGCGACGAGAAATTTGATATTAATTTCTAAGGTAAAGATCTTGGAACCCACGTTAAAACACAATGATTTCGGTATTTTCGAGTAGTGTAAATTTTTCTAAGGTTCTTTGTTTAATAACTTTTCTGTCGCACTTGCGTATTTTTCGCGATATTCGTCTTGGCGACGAGAAATTTGATATTAATTTCTGAGGTAAAGATCTTGGAACCCACGTTAAAACACAATGATTTCGGTATTTTCGAGTAGTGTAAATTTTTCTAAGGTTCTTTGTTTAATAACTTTTCTGTCGCACTTGCGTATTTTTCGCGATATTCGTCTTGGCGACGAGAAATTTGATATTAATTTCTGAGGTAAAGATCTTGGAACCCACGTTAAAACACAATGATTTCGGTATTTTCGAGTAGTGTAAATTTTTCTAAGGTTCTTTGTTTAATAACTTTTCTGTCGCACTTGCGTATTTTTCGCGATATTCGTCTTGGCGACGAGAAATTTGATATTAATTTCTGAGGTAAAGATCTTGGAACCCACGTTAAAACACAATGATTTCGGTATTTTCGAGTAGTGTAAATTTTTCTAAGGTTCTTTGTTTAATAACTTTTCTGTCGCACTTGCGTATTTTTCGCGATATTCGTCTTGGCGACGAGAAATTTGATATTAATTTCTGAGGTAAAGATCTTGGAACCCACGTTAAAACACAATGATTTCGGTATTTTCGAGTAGTGTAAATTTTTCTAAGGTTCTTTGTTTAATAACTTTTCTGTCGCACTTGCGTATTTTTCGCGATATTCGTCTTGGCGACGAGAAATTTGATATTAATTTCTGAGGTAAAGATCTTGGAACCCACGTTAAAACACAATGATTTCGGTATTTTCGAGTAGTGTAAATTTTTCTAAGGTTCTTTGTTTAATAACTTTTCTGTCGCACTTGCGTAGTTTTCGCGATATTCGTCTTGGCGACGAGAAATTTGATATAAATTTCAGGGGTAAAGATCTTGGAACCCACGTTAAAACACAATGATTTCGGTATTTTCGAGTAGTGTACATTTTTCTAAGGTTCTTTGTTTAATAACTTTTCTGTCGCACTTGCGTATTTTTCGCGATATTCGTCTTGGCGACGAGAAATTTGATATTAATTTCTGAGGTAAAGATCTTGGAACCCACGTTAAAACACAATGATTTCGGTATTTTCGAGTAGTGTAAATTTTTCTAAGGTTCTTTGTTTAATAACTTTTCTGTCGCACTTGCGTATTTTTCGCGATATTCGTCTTGGCGACGAGAAATTTGATATTAATTTCTGAGGTAAAGATCTTGGAACCCACGTTAAAACACAATGATTTCGGTATTTTCGAGTAGTGTAAATTTTTCTAAGGTTCTTTGTTTAATAACTTTTCTGTCGCACTTGCGTATTTTTCGCGATATTCGTCTTGGCGACGAGAAATTTGATATTAATTTCTGAGGTAAAGATCTTGGAACCCACGTTAAAACACAATGATTTCGGTATTTTCGAGTAGTGTAAATTTTTCTAAGGTTCTTTGTTTAATAACTTTTCTGTCGCACTTGCGTAGTTTTCGCGATATTCGTCTTGGCGACGAGAAATTTGATATAAATTTCAGGGGTAAAGATCTTGGAACCCACGTTAAAACACAATGATTTCGTTATTTTCGAGTAGTGTAAATGTTTCTAAGGTTCTTTGTTTAATAACTTTTCTGTCGCACTTGCGTAGTTTTCGCGATATTCGTCTTGGCGACGAGAAATTTGATATAAATTTCAGGGGTAAAGATCTTGGAACCCACGTTAAAACACAATGATTTCGTTATTTTCGAGTAGTGTAAATGTTTCTAAGGTTCTTTGTTTAATAACTTTTCTGTCGCACTTGCGTATTTTTCGCGATATTCGTCTTGGCGACGAGAAATTTGATATTAATTTCTGAGGTAAAGATCTTGGAACCCACGTTAAAACACAATGATTTCGGTATTTTCGAGTAGTGTAAATTTTTCTAAGGTTCTTTGTTTAATAACTTTTCTGTCGCTCTTGCGTATTTTTCGAGATATTCGTCTTGGCGACGAGAAATTTGATATTAATTTCTGAGGTAAAGATCTTGGAACCCACGTTAAAACACAATGATTTCGGTATTTTCGAGTAGTGTAAATTTTTCTAAGGTTCTTTGTTTAATAACTTTTCTGTCGCACTTGCGTATTTTTCGCGATATTCGTCTTGGCGACGAGAAATTTGATATTAATTTCTGAGGTAAAGATCTTGGAACCCACGTTAAAACACAATGATTTCGGTATTTTCGAGTAGTGTAAATGTTTCTAAGGTTCTTTGTTTAATAACTTTTCTGTCGCTCTTGCGTATTTTTCGAGATATTCGTCTTGGCGACGAGAAATTTGATATTAATTTCTGAGGTAAAGATCTTGGAACCCACGTTAAAACACAATGATTTCGGTATTTTCGAGTAGTGTAAATTTTTCTAAGGTTCTTTGTTTAATAACTTTTCTGTCGCACTTGCGTATTTTTCGCGATATTCGTCTTGGCGACGAGAAATTTGATATTAATTTCTGAGGTAAAGATCTTGGAACCCACGTTAAAACACAATGATTTCGGTATTTTCGAGTAGTGTAAATTTTTCTAAGGTTCTTTGTTTAATAACTTTTCTGTCGCACTTGCGTAGTTTTCGCGATATTCGTCTTGGCGACGAGAAATTTGATATAAATTTCAGGGGTAAAGATCTTGGAAGCCACGTTAAAACACAATGATTTCGTTATTTCCGAGTAGTGTAAATGTTTCTAAGGTTCTTTGTTTAATAACTTTTCTGTCGCACTTGCGTAGTTTTCGCGATATTCGTCTTGGCGACGAGAAATTTGTGGTATAAATTTCAGGGGTAAAGATCTTGGAAGCCACGTTAAAACACAATGATTTCGTTATTTCCGAGTAGTGTAAATGTTTCTAAGGTTCTTTGTTTAATAACTTTTCTGTCGCACTTGCGTAGTTTTCGCGATATTCGTCTTGGCGA
>CM067376.1:7308129-7399170 GCA_034510155.1 Eucriotettix oculatus | reverse complement strand
GAACACACAACTCTTTGGCAACAAAACAACATCAAATCTAAATATTGTATTTGACGCAAAGAGATATATAAACATCATAGAGAGGCTACGAGGCTGTTACAGCGCCCTGGGTGGCAGCAACTAGCAACAGGGACAATGACAATGTCGAGGGTCAAGAACTTTGACTTATGTACTGTGTTCATATGACTGAGGTTGAATAATCGTGTATTTTTGTGATTAAAATATATTGTTTTTCATCCGAAATCATGCCACATGCGTGTTCAGCGTACAATTGTACTAATCGCAGTTCAAAAACAGCTGGAATATCGTATTTTAAGTAAATATCATCATATTTTCACTTTTGAGAGCACGTGTTTGTAACTTCGATATTTACCAAATTTCTAATCTTCGTGTTGCTCTGGAATGCAAGCCAGCTCTCTTTTTATGACAGTAGTTCTCCCTACTGTAATTTAGTCCAAATATTTTCAGATTCCCTTTGAAAAACAAGCAGCTTACAAAACGATGGGTAATCAATATGAAACGTCATCATTTTTTGTAATAGAGATAGTCACTTTTATTAGTAATCAAAATATTTTTAATCATAACTGTGGCTCAATAATAGTTTTTTAAAATATATATAGTTGAAACAGGGAACCACAGTGTGTATAAGGACCACTCGTATTGTTTGCCTAGCCCAAAAAAACTAAAGCAGATTTGTGATTCATTACAAGAAAGAAATGAGAAATTGAGGAAGCAAGTTAAACATGTAAAACAAGGTATGTCAAGGAAGCGTAAACAAGTTGTAACATATGAAAAATTGATAGCAGGTTTGTATAAGAAACTTCAGGACTCTGCAACTGAGTTGCTGGGTTGTGATAGAAATAGTGAAATTTTAAAAAAACTTGTTTCATTAAATGCCAAGGGCTCTGTTTCAGAATATCCTGCAGAACTTAAACAGTTTGCACTTACTCTTAATTTTTATTCTGCTCAGGCGTACGATTACTTAAGAAAGTTTGTGAAATTGCCTCATCCACGAACACTTCGTAGATGGGCAACTTCTGTAAATGGCAGCCCTGGCTTTACTGAGTAAAGTTTTAAGAAATTAGCAAATGAGGTACAGAACAGTTCTGGTCCTATTCTTGCTAAAAACACTTATGTTTGATGAGATGGCTATAAAATGCTCATCGATTTAGGTCATCATATAGGAAGTGTTTAATTATACACATAGAGCCCTCAAAAAATGCTAATAGTACTGGTGGGGATGTTGATGCATTAATTGTACCAATTTTAAGAAATGTTTTTAAGCCTCAGTCAACTGAAAATTTTGATCATGATTATGTCCCCCATTATGAAGGCTTAACATTGTATTCTGAAAATGTGGTAGAATACATTTCTGGAAGTGTTGTTAGGCAAGTGAGTAGAAAGCTGAAATGTGTAGGTTGTTTGGAAGCTCTACTTGCTCTTCGCACTGAAAGAAAAACAGGGTTAATAGCAATCAAAGATTTTAAAGATAGCCTATACAATCCTTATAAAGATGTGGTAAAGTTATTTAAATTGGCAGAAAGAGTGTTGAGAAATAATGAAATTCATATTGGGAATAAAAATTTTCTATTAAGATTGTATGTAGAGGTTTTCAGAATGTTGGGACATAGTCAGATTTTATTTTCAGAGTTTGAACACCTTATGGTTTCAACTGAATTTGGAGAGGAATCCCATTATTCAGTTTTAATAAAAATGTTATTAAAACATTACTTTAATTGCAGGTTGCATCATTTATGCAAATCTAAAGCTATGGCTGAAAGAGGAAGACTAAGTTAATATTGTTTAAAGGGCAATAAGGTAAACAGATTCCAAAATAGTCAAAACATCAATAATTTAATTAACTGATTTTGTTTCAGATATGGAGAACCAGATGGTCTTGTTCAATATTATTGTCTAATCAATTTCTTAGTTTCCTCAGGTTCGAACGGTATCTTCATTCCAAACCATCACATCTTTCCGTCCTTCTTGGTGCAGGTTTTTTTAGGGTTTTCCTGCACCTTAGGTAAATGCCAAGTTGGTCAATAAACAGCAGCTGAGGGTCCCTATAACCAAAGGCTGTGACCTCCCCAATCATATCCTTACATTCCCAAACTCTGCTTCAAATTATTGTGGTGGTTTTTAAATACTTCCGTTATTTTGCAATTGGCGAAATAAAATTTTCTATTCATCTATATAATGAATGTGTTTTATTTCGTTTAACCTTGATCCCTATCAACTTTCAACTATATTTAATGTCAATCTAGATGCATTTAGATGTTACTTGTACAATTGTATGATTGTAAAAAAATTAAAATTTTAGATATTGGGAGTAATCTTTATTATAGACTGATGCATCATATCTCATCTAATAATTCGGCATTAATATCAGAAATGACTGATTTAAAACAAAAATGATAAATTAACTATTATAAAGTTAACTGTCAATGTTTACATGTTGTATTTAGCATTGAGATGATGTTAATGAGCCCTATCCGTGTTAACTTTAATTTCGGCACTTTCCTTGTGTGACATTACAGAAATAATTTACCATTTTTAAGTGGTGTTATATATATTATATGAAATGAAACACTTTCTAGCTGGTTTCCGCTCATTTGTAACTTTAATACATATGTATATATAGTTTTTAAATCTTGATTTACGAGATACGCTTCCTGCACGTATTCGTTAGTCCACCTCAATTCAATGCCAGCAGACGACAGGACACGCCATCTTGACCCTCCAAAGAATGGCGCCTGAGCCTTCAATTTGCTTCAAATATGGCGGCGCCTTGTCCAGTCTATGTTGTTTATATATGTCTTTGATTTGACGGCTTTATTATGTATATATATATATATATATATATATATATATATATATATATTGTAACGGCCCCGGATCTTTACAAGTTATTTACAATGCCGGTAATAATGCATTGTATTATGAAGTTATTATGTAATTAAATAATTTTTTATTATTAATTTTTTTACGTGACGAGTCAACGATATCTATAGACAGATGTTGGCAACCGTGACTTCTGAGAGAAATAACAGGTTCCAGTAACATGTTATTTTAATAAACATAGATATAATCTTCTTAACTGCTCCCATTATAATCGCCCTTGTGTGCCTCACGTACCTAGATAATTACATTTATTTTTACAAGTAATATACTCAGAACATTGTTAATTCATCACAATATAATATCATATATTCACGATAAGGAGGGGAAAGGAAACTAACAAGAATAAAAATAATTGTTGATAAAAAATTAAAAAATGACGTTTGAAGGTTTTTAGTACTAATTAAATAACGGGTAAAAGTAAATAAATCAAGTAAAACTTCATTAATTTATAATTGAAGATACTGTCAGATGATTGATTTATTGAAAGAAAATATGCGAAGAAAGTATGATAAACTTATGTTATTATATTAATAAAAGTTTAAGTTTATTCTTGAAATATTTAATTCTATTCCTTGGAGATTACATAATATTGATCATAGAGGAAATGCATTGAAATGGTATTTAGTTAACTTAAAAACCAATATTACATTACTTTTAACATGAACGCTTTATTTAAAACTTTTAAATGCGGCCTTCTTGAAGAACTCTAACTTTTTATAACCTGTTAAATTAAATTCGCCAAGGTCCAGCCAGTGTCGTGCAGACAGACAGTGCGCCTCTAGCGGGCCAGTGCGGAACTAAATATAACAGGTTATGACGTAACAGCGTTATCTTGTTCTGCTGAGTCTGCTGTCTGCAAGGCGTGTTTTACTCTCTTCTGTGCAGAATGATGAAGTATCATTCCAAAAAATAAATTAGATAGTTCAATCCAAATTTTCACCAAAATATATTTTAATATATTATTATTATTGATAAAAATTGAATTATTATTAGCTTTTAATCCTTTTTAACTTTTAAATTGTTGTAAAAGTACCTCATTTTATCTGTTCAAAATTTGGCATGTGTATTGACGAAATTAATGGGGTAAGAATTTAGAAAAAGAATATTAATAATTTTATTAAAAAATTTTCAAAATGGTATTTGTGATGTGACAACTTGATGAAAATTGGGATATTAGGCCTGTAATTAAGAACTCTTCCAGGATATGTTAATTTTTTATACTAATTGGTGATAATTTCCTTTGAAACCGTCATCTTAACATCTGTAAAATGAATAGGGTGCGTACGTTCTATTTAATAGGTAAAATTTAAATTTTGTTGAAAATTATTGAATATTTTGATCGATTTATCTTATTTTTTTTGAAATGGTATAAAATATATCATCATTCTGCACAGAAAAGAGTAAGGCTATGTTTCCACGCAGGCAGGGGGCAGTGATGTCAGTGGCGTGTCAACACACGTGTCAGTGCTGCACTGACAACTGACAATCCATGGCTGAGCACTGCCTCAGTTTTCTTGGAGCGTGTGGACAGTGTGTGTCAGTGATGACTGACCGCGTTCCCTTCCCCCTCCGCATCATTTGAGGCCAGTTAGTGGCTGTTACGGTTGTCAATTATCGATCGTGCAGGGGTTGACTATCGATTGCTTCTTCTGACTTCCCTTAACACTACAATATCATCTGCAAAGCGTGGTTTTTTTTTATTTCCTCTCCTTGCAACATGATTCCTTTTCCATATTCCGTTTTAACCTTCTTGATCGCCTGTTCCACATATAAGTTAAACGTCATGCGCACACCCTTGTCTTACTCTTTTCTTGGTTTTTGCCCTTTTCTTTTATGAGGTATTAATTAACTTTTTTTACTAATATTCACAAAACATAATAAACGTTTCCCCTTTAATTGTAACCGAGATGAAGGTTATTCTGGCAGCCGTGAACCTCCGCGAGTCGCCTTCCTAGAAATAGATTCTCACTATTACGCAACCTAGGAATGTCCTACACTGATCCTGACTAACAGCCATCACCTCACTCCCTCTGCCTACCAATTGTTTGAGAATTTCCTGCCCCTTCCATTTTAATTGTTACACCACAACTACGTCATTAATTCACAAACATCATCGTCAGCTGTGATTCCACATCCTCCAGGTCTGTAAACAAGAGAACAAGGGAACCTAAAACAGTGGGTTGATCCAAGGACCAAGACAAAGAAATGTAAAACATTCCCCTCGGGCTTCCTCCAGCAGGAAGGTGAAAAGATAATAACAAATTCGACGACGTTTCGACACCTGTCACTTGATACCTTGACAGGGCGCTGCGGGAGTTTCTCTCGCAGGCGCTTCTTCAGCCCAGAGTGACTGCGGGGCTCACCTCGGGGATGCCTCCTGCACTCTCTCTCTCTGGGTACTTTTTTTATCAAAGTTCTCACATGCCGAGACACCTTCACCTATTTTAGGAGGTATATGTACCGGGGTCGAAGACCTTGGGCATATGGCAAGAGTTGTTGTCCGCTGATCCCATTCATTGGATCAGTCAGGGGCCAACTGCCTCCTGAAACTGGTGGAGACACGGAGAAGGGAATGCTGCGTCCCCACCACAGCAGACTCGTCTCTCCCGTCATTCACAGGGAAGGGCGTGAGAATAGTAGCCAGCAATGCCCCACGACCTACCTGATGCAGGTTTTCTAGGGGGGTTTTCCCTTGCATCTCTTTAGGTGAAACACCGCGGCGAGGGTAGGATCCTTAAACCATAGCCCGGGGGCCTCCTCTAGTTAACCCTTGCTAGGCTACCTTGCTCTACCTTCCGCATCCCCCCCTTTTCAATTCCCTTCCTATGCTATTAAAGGGGAGTTGCCTGTTTCAGGATCACCCTCATGTAGCCTGTTAGCCAAAAAAAAAAGATTAGAATTTTTAAAGATATGTCATGTGCTACTTTACAAGGTTGGCAGCAGCTCATTCAACACTTGCAGCAGCAGCAGGAACCTTGATTTTAAATACTAGAAGGACGATTAAGAAAATCCTGTGCCACAGAGTAAAACAGCAGCAGCAGCGCCGCTATTTAAAAGAATAGTTTTACTCTGCTTCACCACAAAGCTTTTGTAGTTACTATTATTAACCTCTGGAGGGAGGGAGGAAGGAAGGCTGTTGTATAAAATTATCCCCGGGGGTGTGTATTGTGAATAGAGAGAGAACAAGGGCGATGCTTGTCCGACCTTAGAGCTGAACCTCTGACTGATTTCTGATCGCGCGCCTGTTCATGAAACTCGCCATGACTTACAGAAACAAGAAACGTTAGCGTCTTTGCCAAGATGACGAATACAGTAAATTAAAAAAAACTACAGAAAATTCCTTCTGACTTGTGTAGCACTCACTTACTACCAAAACAGTTCAGACAGACATTTTTACTTGGGATCGAGAAAACTTTATTTTCATTTTATCGTCATGCCAATATCGATGCAGTATATACAATATATTAAATATATCATGAGAATAAGATATGGTATATAATTAACGTGGTTGGGTGCGTTGATCCGTTTCATTAACCTACTTTTTGCACGACCGGGCTTGGTTTAATTGCGAGTTTCTGACGTGTGGGTGTGTGAACTGATTTTATACTGTATAACTATAAATTAAATATTAACTTTAGGGCTATAGTTAAAAATTTAAGTTGATTAATTTTATACTGTATAATTTTAAATTATAATTATAAATTAAGTCTTAACTTTAGGGCTATAGTTAAAGATTTAATTTGATTAATTTTATACTGTATAATTTTAAATTATAAATTAAATCTTAACTTTAGGGCTATAGTTAAAGATTTAATTTGATTAATTTTATACTGTATAATTTTAAATTATAATTATAAATTAAATCTTAACTTTAGGGCTATAGTTAAAGATTTAAGTTGATTAATTTTATACTGTATAATTTTAAATTATAATTATAAATTAAGTCTTAACTTTAGGGCTATAGTTAAAAATTTAAGTTGATTAATTATATACTATATAATTTTAAATTAAGTCTTAACTTTAGGGCTATAGTTAAAGATTTAAGTTGATTAATTTTATACGGTATAATTTTAAATTATAAAATAAATTTTAACTTTAAAGCTATTGTTAAAAATTTAATTTGATTAATTTTATATTGTATAATTTTTAATTATTATTATAAATTAAATATTATCCTTAGGGCTATAGTTAAATATTTAAGTTGATTAATTTTATTCGGTATAATTCTTAAATTATAATTATAAATTAAATATTAACTTTAGGGCTATAGTAAAAAAATTTAATTTGATTTATTTTATACTGTATAATTTTAAATTATAATTATAAATTAAATCTTAAGTTTAGGGCTATAATTAAAAATTTTTAATTTTAAATTTTTAAATAATTTTAAATTAAGTCTTAACTTTAGGGCTATAGTTAAAGATTTAATTTGATTAATTTTATACGGTATAATTTTAAATTATAATTATAAATTAAGTCTTAACTTTAGGGCTATAGTTAAAGATTTAATTTGATTAATTTTATACTGTATAATTTTAAATTATAATTATAAATTAAGTCTTAACTTTAGGGCTATAGTTAAAGATTTAATTTGATTAATTTTATACTGTATAATTTTAAATTATAATTATAAATTAAATCTTAAGTTTAGGGCTATAATTAAAAATTTATAATTTTAAATCATAATTATAAATTAAATCTTAACTTTAGGGCTATAGTTAAAAAATTTAATTTGATTTATTTTATACTGTATAATTTTAAATTAATTAATGAGGATGTGGCTTGATGGCAGAGTAAATGATCAGGGGGGAAGGAAGGATCAGTCAGGCCAATTGGGAGTTTTCTCTTGAAATTTTACAAGTACATTTTGGTTGTTTTTGTTTTATTCAGGTTTACCAATCCTGTGCACGAGTCTAGCAGGGGAAAGGAGGGCAAGTGGGAGGAGTCCAGTTCCTCAGCCTAATATTTATATTAATAAACGACTTCCGGAGTACGTGATGGTGACCCGAAGGACGATTAGAAACATCCTCGTCCCATCCCGTGGGTCAACAGTTGCCGATCACCGTGTGCCAGAAGCTGGCATTCAGATAACTGAATGGAAATCAATTCCCGCACGGACGAGCGTGTTCCAGTCACTCGAAAATCCCAAGAGCTATCTATGGCCAATTCAAAACCCCGCTGAGAAATTCCACCAAGAGTAGAATGATTTTGAATTATTTGCTTTGGATAGACAGACCTGCCTGCGCCTCTGGAGGAGGTTCAATGGGAACTATTAAATTTCATATTGCCGCGTTCACCCCTAGTAGCGGGGGGAGGGGAGGAGGGACGTGACGTTGACCAATCACGTTTAACCAGTGGGTCTGAGCGTACTTGGTTGGGAATGCGCGTTCCCTTAGCCGCCTGTCCGTGTATCTAGTAAAGCCCCGTCCACACTTGCGAGCAACGAACCGAACATGAGGCTGTGCGCATGCGCTAGACGAGCCAGGGTTGCTCGCCGTGTTTTCCACATATTGGGTGGTATTTTGACGAAACATCAAAGGAGGAATGCTCGGTTCGCGTGCCTCGTAGTGTGGACGAGAGACGAGCCGAGCTCTTTGCCTTGCATCAGAGATAATCATAGCAGGCTCCTTGGCTCGTGTTCTGTGATTGTCTCCATCATTTGCGATATAACAGCAAGATGGCGATGATGATGACGTCATAGGAGGATTGTGATTGGTCCCGACAAGAGCGGACTCTGACGCTGTTAGGAGCCACACAGCTATATGCATGTATGGGACTTAAGATGGCATAAAACTGAAACAAACTCCGCGCCTCTCTCTCTCATAAAATCCACAGTCAAATTTATTTTGGGTAATACTTCACGTAATGAGGCAATTTAGCCTTGTTACTTTAATTCTCATGGCATCAAGTATTATATAGATTATACAAATAATCTCAATTAATAGTTATCTACATTTACCATGGATATTAATCCTAAATTTCTTTCATATACAAGTAAAAACATTTAAAAAAAATATGTATTACACGTGTTTAAGTTTCTACAATTATCTAAAACAGGACAAAAGCTTGAAAATGTGGATTACTCTAATGCTTGCTACTGCTCGATAACATTAATTTGTAAATGTAACAATAGTTAAAATAAATAGAATAAGAATATTTGTATCATTCAAGGAAGGAGGTGCAATTATCCCCCTTAAATAAATTAACAATGAAAGATGTGAAATTATCCTTCCGTATAGAAACACGGGATAGCAGCACGTGACAAAGAACACTAAACTTTAGGGTTGTGTGTGTGGTTTAATTCAAATCGGTATTATTAAATGAAATCAATTTCTAAATTGTAAAAAAAATTATTATAATTAAGTTTTCATTTTAAAAAAAAATATTATAAGTTGTTTTCTATTACAGTGCATCGCAATATAAATAAAATAAACTACCCGCTTCCTATATGTGTTGCCTTTAATAAATCTTTCCTTACAAAATCAAATCTCTTGCTGGTTGCTTGCTGCTTGGAGTATAATGTCTCCATTCTCGTGGCTCGTGTTCGTGGTTCGCGCTCGCGTGTTCGCTGCTGCCACTAGAACGACGAGACGAGCCGAGCCGAGCAAGTTTGAGCTTTTTGCCCGGTTCGTTGCTCGCAAGTGTGGACGGGGCTTAAGGGAGAGTGAGTGGGAGTTGTCTGTGGAGTGCGAGGAAGGGGGCGGGGAGGGAAGGGAAGGGGCGGCCTCCCTCCCCTCCCCAAGCAAGAGGCTGGACCATCATGTTAACTCCTTCAGCCATTTACCAAGCCCTGGAGTTTGTCCTCCAGGAAGGTCAAGTAGGAAGTCATACATTCCCTTATAAAACTACAATGCGTTTACAAGCGTTGCAAATGAAATAAAGTAGAGAAAATGATAGAAACAACAACAACAAAGTAATGGAATAATAATTTTCTGACTTAAATATTTAAAATAATCAATTTAGTCGTCGAAAAAACGTGTCTTAAAATCATGGATTTCCGACAATAATTTATCTGTTAAAAACAATTAGGGACAGTAAAATGGACTTCATATTTTTACACTATTATAGCTAACGGACAACATCAAACTAAAAAATTGACTTGTTTCATAATTAATTTTAAATCGATAAATAATTTAAAATTTCGTAAAAAAAGGAAAATTAAAAGGACAAAATTAACCTTCCCTGAAAGACATTGATGTTAGAAAATTAATTGTTTAGATTGTAACGCGTTGAATATCGGACCAAGCAAAAAGTAGCTTTAAAAAAAACATAAACCGCAGCATTAAGGAACGTGAAAAATAAAACAACAACAACAACATCAAATTAGACATTCAAAAAGTACAGAGACTCGTGTAACCATATATAGAATTAAGTTTTATATACAATACAGTACCAATACTTTATAAGTCACCAGTTCTAAAGAATAGTTTGACCTAACCTCAAAACTAATGAGTATATCATTTTTAGTTAATTCTTCTACCAATTCAAACTTTTATGATTTTTACATCCTACAAAAATTACTGCTCTTCAACTTATCTAATGCCTTATTTAAGAATTTTCAAACAATTTATTTGTAGGGGAAAGTCAAGGTCAAAGTCAAGTTTGTGTCTTTATTAAACCTTTAATATGGGGAATAGCAAAATGGTGGACATCCAATCTGTTGTTTCATTTTCTTACCAATAAATTTATACTTCATTAATCTACTTAAACATGTATAAACTTTTTTACTTAACAATTTACCAGGATTTTTCCCCTTTTATCACCAGTAAACTTTCCATTTTGCTATAATATTGTTCAGAACTCATTAACACCAATTGTTTAGATGTATTTTCTTTAATTACTCAAATATTATCATCTTTATTTTTATATTTTTTTTAGTTCCATCTGCATCTAATATTATTTTCTTTACTCCTGGTCTTTGATTTTATTTACAAACCTTAACTGGTACCTTATCATATTATTATTATGGCCGTCTGTTTGATTGATGATGAAATCACACTAATAAACTTAAATATTACCTTTCATATACATTTATTGTATTCCATTAAATTATTACATCTATTCACTCTATTTACACATCCTTTTACATTAGCCAAGCATATAGTCATGCTAATAAAATTTGCTCTCACTTGCATCTCTTTTATATGCAGCTTTCATGACTATTTACAAGGTTTAAAAACAGTTTTATATTAAAGGAAGCTTTTTTTTTAAAAAAAAATAATCTTTAAACTTAAACCGTTTTATTAAGACATTGTTCCAGTCAATGTTAAAAAATTACACTAATAATTTGACACAAAATTTACCCATACTCTTTTGTTGTTGTTGTTGTAGCAGTTTAATGTTTTAATATTCTTCTCTTATGCTAAAATTTAACCGACGGCCAGGGGCTGGAGATGGTCCATGCATTTTTTGGGGGGTAGGGGGGTTGTGGGGGTTTAACAGGCTACATGAGGGTGATCCTGAATAAACAGGCAACTCCCCTTTAATAGCATAGGAAGGGGATTGGAAAGGGGGGATGCGGAAGGTAGAGCAAGGTAGCCAAGGAGGGGTTGACTAGGGCCCCCAGGCTATGGTTTAAGGATCCTACCCTCGCGGTGTTTCACCTAAAGAGATGCAGGGAAAACCACCCTAGAAAACCTGCATCAGGTAGGTCGGGGGGCATTGGCTGCTACTATTCTCACGCCCTTCCCTATGAATGACGGGAGAGACGAGTCTGCTGTGGGTGGGGTCGCAGCATTCCCTTCTCCGTGTCTCGACCAGTTTCAGGAGGCAGTTGGCCCCTGACTGATCCAATGCGGGAGATCAGCGGACAACAACTCTTGCCATATTATGCCCAAGGTCTTTGACCCCGGTACATATACCTCCTAAAATAGGTGAAGGTGTCTCAAGCATTGTGAGAACTTTTGAGAAAAGATAAACCTGCAGAGGGTAAAATCTCTCACAGGCGCCTCCTTCTATCCCCGGTCCATGCGAATTCTTCATATAAAAATTCTTTTCGAGTGACGGAGTCCCGGAGTAAATTTAACGTCTGAGGAAGTCTCAAAATGGAGATGAAACGTCCTTTTGATTGACAAATAGTTGCATATTTAATGCTGCCTTATTTTTTCGGAAGTCTTTATATTATAATAAAGTAATAGCTTAAAGTAACGTGTACGAAATTATTATTGAATATTAGAATTAACTTGACAAGAGCAGCTATGGCCAAAAAAAAATAAACGAACCCCTTAGAAACCTTTGTTTGTCTCCTTATTTGAAATGTTAAATTTCGCTCTTGTTAAGACACATTAATTATTTCTTGTCACGTCAGCTCACAAAGCAGCAAAACAAAGAAAGTGAAGGCAATGAGAAGATGAAATTGTTTTTTTCAAAGAATACTGGCGACTAAACGAATCATACTGCTGCAAGGAGAAGAAATAAAAATCTTACGATTTGCCGACGATATTGTAGTAAGTATTAGGGGAGTCAGAAGAAGAAGACTTGGTAACCATAATAATAAATGGCATGAACGTGGTACTGGATAAAAAGAGTTCAATATGAGGATTAATAGAGGGGGATAACCAAGGTAATGGAGTGTAGTATGGGAAAACAGTGGAATAACAAAGGCTGTTAGATTGGGAAGGGATATTTTGAGAGGAAGTTAAGGAATTCTGCTACTTGGGAAGCAGCGTAATAACTAGAGTAAGGTAGAACAGGCAAGGAGGAGGAGGAATTTACTTACGGGAAATATAAGTGTGAATATTAGGAAATCGCTGCTAAAAAATGTTGTTATGGAGCGTGGCGTTATATGGGGTGGTGCGAAACGTGGACGGTAGGAGTTGGGGAAAGGTAAAAGAAAAAAAAAAGGCTTTGAAATGTGGTGGTGCTGTAGGAGAATGAGATGATGAGGTGGATAGAATCACTAACGAGGAGGTTCTTAACGGAATAGGGGGAAAGGTGAACAATATGGAGGACGTTGACTAAGAGAAGGGATAAGATTAATAGGCCACGTTTTAAGACTTCTGGGAAAAGACCCCATAAAGCTTCAGCTCTCTCACTTTTCACTGCGAAATACGATTACACCTCTCTCTCTCTCTCTCTGTGTATATATATATATATATATATATATATGTATATACAGCAAGTAGTTTAAGAAATCAGCACTCGAGGAAGGGCGCTGCAAGAGTTTTCTCGCAGCCGCTTCAGCCCAGAGTGACTGCGGCGAGGCTCACCTGATCATGTCGGGGATGCCTCCTGCACTCTCTCTCTCTGGGTACTTTTTTTTATCAAAGTTCTCATATGCCGAGACACCTTCACCTATTTTAGGAGGTATATGTACTGGGGTCGAAGACCTTGGGCATATGGCAAGAGTTGTCCGCTGATCCCATTGGATCAGTCAGGGGCCAACTGCCTCCTGAAACTGGTGGAGACACGGAGAAGGGAATGCTGCGACCCCACAGCAAACTCGTCTCCCGTCATTCACAGGGGAAGGGCGTGAGAATAGTAGCAGCCAATGCCCCCGACCTACCTGATGCAGGTTTTCTAGGGTTTTCCCTCCTGCATCTCTTTAGGTGAAACACCGCGTGGAGGGTAGGATCCTTAAACCATAGCCCGGGGGCCCTAGTTAACCCTTGCTAGGCTACCTTGCTCTACCTTCCGCATCCCCCCCCTTTTCAATTCCCTTCCTATGCTATTAAAGGGGGGGAGTTGCCTGTTTCTTCAGGATCATGTAGCCTGTTAACCAAAAAAAAACCCCTACAGCAAGTAGTTTAAGAGACGTCGCCCGTCCTCCAACGCCAAAGAAACAAGACTCGGATTCTGTTTCAAAAAAGGAATGTTTTCCACGTTCTGTAATATTTTATAGAGAACCACATGAGGATTAATAGAGGGGGAAAATGGAGTGTAGTATTGGAAACAGTGAAATAACAAAAGCGACGTTTCATCTGCATTTTTTTGAGACTTGTTCACTTTTATTGCAACCATATTATTACAGTAAATGAGTTCAGAGTTCTATATTACAATTTTGAGTTTATACATAAATAAATCTTATAGTAGTATTAGGGGGAATCGTAAGAAGAAGACTTGGTAACCATAATAATAAATGGCAAGGAAACGTGGTCCAGGGTGAAAGAATTCAATATGAGGATTAATAGATGGGGGAAAAACCAAGGTGGAAACCTGGGAATAATCAAGAAAGGAGTAAGACAAGGATGCACCCATGCTGTTTAACTTACATATAGAACAGGCGATGAAGAACGTTAAAACGGAATATGGAAAACGGGAATGATACTGCTGCGAGGAGAAAAAATAAAACCCCTAAAGTTTTACTAATAATATTGTAGTATTAGGAGGAGTCAGGAGAAGACTTGGAAAACCATAAGAAATGGAATGAACGTGGTCCTGGAGGAAAAGTTCAATATGAGGATTAATAGAGGGGGAAACCAAGGCAATGGAGTGTAGTATGGGAAAAAGTGGAATAACAAAGGCAGTTGGATTGGGAAGGGATATTTTGATGGAAGTTAAGGAATTCTGCTACTTTGGAAGAATTATAACTAGAGTAGGATAGCATAGGATAGCGAGGAAATTTTCGCAAAAAAGAGAGATTTACTTAGGGGTAATATAAGTGTGAATATTAGGAAACCGCTGCTAAAAAAATGTTCATACGGAGCAGCGTGGCGTTATATGGGAGAGAAACGTGGACGATAAGAGTTGCAGAAAGGAAAAGAATAGAAGTATTTGAAATGTGGTGCTGTAGGAGAATGAGATGAATGGGTGGATGGATGGAATCACTAAGGAGGAGGTTCTAAAGTGAATAGGGGGAAAGCGAACAATATGGAGTATTATGAAGGAATAGATTAATAGATTTAAGACATGAATGATCTTGTAAAATTAGAATTAGAGGGAAGTGTGCGGGGTAAGAACTGAAAAGGGAGGCTAATGTTGGAATACGCTAAGGAGATAACGGAGGAGGATGTGGTATGCGGGGAATGAAAAGGCTTGCTCAAGGTATGTTTAGAGGACTGAATACGCAACAAGGAGACATTGAGGCGTGGTTTGTGGAGCATCAGAACTGCAGCAAATGGAGGTCCAACTCGTCATTACATTAAGACAGTTTTGGGGGTTGGTCCAGCAGCGACCCTTGTCCACTGCACCTGCAACAAACCAAATATCTAACATGAAACAATTTTTTAGTTAACAATGTACAACAAAGAGCCCCGAAAAGAATCTCCCACTTTTCCTCATATTTCAATTAGAGAATTTCATTTAGACTGTACGTTTAAATTATGCCAAAAAAAAACAGACAAAAAGTTAATAAAACGTAGGAAACTGTAATTTAAAACCAACTACGAGTTGTTTCGGTCCTGATCCGGAACCTCTTCAGGTTGAACTGGATAACAATGCACAAAAATTATTATTACATTCCAAAGATATTACAGTAGAGATAAAGGTAAAGAACCAAAGGACAAAACATTTGATAAAAAAAAATTTTTGGGTCCTTTTGTTCTTCAATTACTGTATTGTTTGCCTCTTCTGTAATATCTTTGGAATGTTATAATTTTTGTGCATTGTTATTTAGTTAAACCTGAAGACGGTCCAGAACAGGACCGAAACACGAAATTATAGTTTGTTATTGTTTCATTAATTCTTTTTTTTCTGTCTTGGCCTTATTTAAATTTATATTAAACTTACAGTCATTAAGTATAAGTATAAAATCATATTCCATAGATGCTACTACTATAGAGAAGCAAGCACAACAAGCTTCAAGGATGATGTTGTGGAACACGAGTCAGAGATTTTATACACATAGTTAGGTTGCTGCTTTATTAATATTAAAATAATATACTGTAACTATTCATTAATTTTTAACTTATAATAAGATTTTCTTAAGTTCTATACAGAAGACATACAATTTGTACCTTATATATATATATAAAATTGATAAACATTTTTACATCCTATACTAAAAAAATTGGTGTTCCAATAATGTTCTTACATAATTATAAATATCTACATTCAGCTCCATAACAGAGTAGAAGGAGTTGCCTTATTAAGAACTTAGTTAGTTAGTTCATATGTGAACTTGTTTGGATTTATTTTTAATTGCTTTAATGGAGGTGGGAAGTTTATTAAATATGCTAATAGATGGCAGTGTAATGTACACCCTGTTGTATTAGGGTTAGAGACTTCCCTTCCTTCCTTCCTTCCTTCTTTCCTTCCTTCCTTGTGTAAATTGTTTTCACTTCTGGTATCAAAGTCATGTAACATATCTGAAGAGGTTACTGTTATTAATAACCAATAACATGAGTATATTGAATATGCTGGCAGTTTTCTTGAAAAGTCCCCTACAAGACCTGACATCATAATATTCTAACAGCCTTCTTTTTGAAGTGTAAATATTTTACCTTTCCCTCCCTGATGCATTGCCCCCAGAATATTATTATACCACCATATGTTGTCATTATAGAGTGGAAAAATATGCAAAATTAACTGATTTTCTTATTATGTCAGGATCACTACAACTTGACATAACTCTCTAAGATAACCAATATATTTAATTTGTGCTATTTACAACAAATTATGCATCAGATTGAAGGTAAACTGCTCTAGTTCAATATTTGCACGCTTCCAGTCCTCCACCTATTATAAAGGAGACGCCATCTTGTCCACGAGAATGTTCTCAGCATTAGTTCTGATGGTGAAAACAACACAATCTCCATATTGTTTAGTACATAAATAGTCACATTTGGAAATTATATATTTCCACGAAGGGTTTTTATTAATTATTTTAGTGAAAATTTAATTGTTCTTTACTGATTTTGATGTGGAGAGAAGCAGCAATGGCGGCGAACACGTAGGCCAGGGTCACGGGACATAGAAGCGAGCAGCATTCCGACCCCATTTTTTTTTGTTTTACAAAAGAAGCAGGTGACTTTTCACTGTTTCTAACTTATTTTTTTAAAATAAAAAACATTTGTATTTTTCGGCAAAGCGTCTACTGGTCCCTTATTTACCCTATTTAGTAAGGAATATTTTCCCACGTCTGTTCTTTGGTCGTTACATTTCTGACCTGGCCGTGTAGGTTCTAGCCTTCCTAACCTCCTACCATCGAGGGGTTCCACACTAAACCTGAATTTCATCCAAGGTGCCCCATTTTCTGCAGCAGCTGCCTTCGACTTTTCTTCTTCTATCCTGTTTATGAAGTGTAACGACCTCCAAAATCCCTTTACGTGTTCTCTGCAGTTTAATTTCTTATTAAAAATTACGCTGAGATATTTACACGTTTCCTATTTTATTTTCCCCTTGAGAAAAATATTTTTTTTTTTACTCTTAGATGGATTTATTCTCAGTAATTGATTGATAAATCTTACCTAAATCTGGTATAAGAGCGATTTCATCATCTATAGTGTGTGTCTAAGATGTTCCCGTCGACAGGAGACGGAAATGAATTCGTTGCTTGACATACTCTTCTTGCTAAATGCGGCCGACCTATTTATAAATTCTGAAGCCGTCAAGTGATGTTCAGGAAAGGTTAACTCAAGGGGGAAACAAATCATTCAAACCTGCAAGGCTTCGGTAAATTTTTATTGTAATGAAATTCCGCTGCAGGGAAGGGAACTTGGTAAATAAATGGCGCGAAAATTTCAAACATTTTTTTTTCTCCCCAAATACGTTCCAGTTAAACAACGTAAGCAAAATGGTGACCCGTGAATTCTGTAATCGGAAAATCAGAAGAGTAGAATGAGTTTTACCGATTCAACACTCGCTCACGAATGCGGCTGGCTGTGACGTCACGCGCGTCATCACGACGCGGCAACAGGAGGGGGGGAAGGGCGTCAACGTGACGTCACGCGCACACACCAGACATAACAATGACACAAGAGAATGTGAGGTGCTTCGTGTTTCTCATAAAGTTTCAAGGTCATCGTGACTACACGAGCGGGTTATCTTTCACAGAACGTCTCAAGGTCTACGTGACTACACGCGTACCAGACGTACCAGGATGTTCGCCTTGCTCTTGGAATGTCTCAAGGTCATCGTGACGTCACACGCCCACCAGACGTCACAATCACACAACAGGGGATGTTGTTCGTCTTGCTGAGAAAGTTTCAAGGTCATAGTGACTACACGAGCGGGTTAGTTTTTCTCTGAGAACGTCTCAAGGTCAACGTGACTACACGCGTACCAGACGTACCAGGATTTCGACTCGCCCTCGGAACATCTCAAGGTCATCATGACGTCGCGCAAACCAGACATCACAATCACACAACAGGGGAGGTTGTTCGGTCATCGTGACGTCACGATGTCACAACGCGGTTTCGGAATTTCTCAAGGTCATCATACGTCACGCGCATAACAGACATCACAATCACACAACAGGGGATGTTGTACGTCTTGCTGAGAAAGTTTCAAGGTCATCGTACGTCTCACACAGCAGACATCACAATGACACAAGAGAATGTGAGGGCGTTCGTGTTTATCAGAAAGTTTCAAGGTCATCGTGACTACGCGTGCGGATTAGTTTCTCTCAGAACGTCTCAAAGTCAACGTGACTACACGCGTACCAGACGTACCAGGATGTTCGCCTTGCTCTTGGAATGTCTCAAGGTCATCGTAACGGCACACGCGCACCAGACATCACAATCACGCAACAGGGGATGTTGTTCGTCTTGCTGAGAAAGTTTCAAGGTCATCGTGACTACACGAGCGGGTTAGTTTTTCTCTGAGAACGTCTCAAGGTCAACGTGACTACACGCTTACCAGACGTACCAGGATTTCGACTCGCCCTCGGAACGTATCAAGGTCATCGTGACGTCGCGCGCACCAGACATCACAATGACACAACAGGGGATGTTGTACGTCTTGCTGAGAAAGTTTCAAGGTCAGCGTACGTCTCTCACAGCAGACATCATAATTACACAACAGAATGTTAGGGGGTTCGTGTTTCTCAGAAAGTTTCAAGGTCATCGTGACTACAAGAGAGGGTTAGTCTTTCTCAGAACGTCTCAAGGTCAACGTGACGTCGCGCGCGCACACCAGACATCACAATGACACAACAGGGGAGGTTGTTCGGTCATCGTGACGTCACGATGTGCACAACACGGTTTCACAATGTCTCAAGGTCATCGTGACGTCGCGCGCGCACACCAGACATGACAAGGACATAACAGGGGATGTTGTTCGTCTTGCTGAGAAAGTTTCAAGGTCATCGTGACTGCACGAGCGGGTTAGAGTTTCTCTCAGAACGTCTCAAGGTCAACGTGACTACACGCGTAACAAGACGTACCAGGATGTTAGACTCGCCCTCGGAACGTCTCAAGGTCATCGGACATCACAATCACACAACCAGGTAGGATGACGTCACAATCATACAGTAGGGGAGAAAGAAAACTACACTAAGTTCTTGCTGCTTTTCGACGTTGGCGACGATTCTTCTTCTTCTTGTCCTTCTGCTGCTGCCTTTCGCATTGGACGACCTTTTTTTTCCTCGTGTTGGCAACGTACATTGCCAAGAGCTCGTGCGCAAAGCTGCAGATCTCTCGCGACAAGAGAAAACTAATGTGAAGTTTTTAACAGTTGACCTCGCTTGTTACGGCCTCCCAAGATGAAGGGGGAGGAGGAGGAGGAGCAGGGGTAGGGTTGGTTGTTATCAACGACTTCCATATCACGGCAAAGGCAGTGAAAAGGAGAGTCAGTAAATTAAAAAACTAAAAAATCGCACGGTCCAGTTGACATCTCCACAGAAATAATTAAACCATGTTGGGGAGGCAATTATTCAGTATTTAATACAAATAACTCAACTGTTCCAACAGTCTGGAAAACGGGAATAATTGTACCTGTATTTAAATCTGGAAATAAAACAGACATACGAAATCATGGAGCACTTAATAGCTACGTAAATTCGGGATTGCACTGGAATCTAGAGGGTGTTTCTTTGGAAACCAACAAAATGGATTCCGATCAGGTATTTTTTCGTGTGAAAGTCTGATAATCAACTTGCTTTTTTTAAGGTCTAGCAGATCATCGTGCTGTGGTGGTTGAATAGACGCCATTTTTTATTGATTTTGCAAAGGCTTTCCGATGTAGTTCCTCCCGACATCTTGATGATCCAGAAGTTAGACGGGGCACTAGAGCAGTTCTCTGGGTGCAAGAATTCTTTAAAAAAAAATAGGCTGCAAAAAGTCAAAGTTGAGACATCGGGAGTCCCCCAGGGATCAGTTATTGCCCCATTATTGTTTCTCATTTTTATTAATGATTTGCCCTAATAATAATAAACTCTAAGGTCCGGCTTTTTGCAGGTGACTGCTGCTGTGTAATTTACAGGGGAAATAACTGGGGAACAAGAATCCACAGCAGCAGTTGACTTAGATACTCTTAAGTACATGGGTGGGCTAAACAGCGAAATAAAATCAAATTCAACAATAGTAAAAGTAAGGCAATTAGTTTTACTAAAATGCGCATTCGAAATGCCTCGATAAATATATAAAATAGATGATGATGGGGGGGGGGGACAGTGATCCAGGATAGAGACAAACTGTAAAAACTTGGGCATTTATTTTAACAGTAAGCTGCTGGGGGGCTACAAGGGGAAAGCGTGGAACAACACCTTGCACTTTGCCATGAGAACAAACACTCGACAAGGGGAGGGAGGGAATGAGAAATCTAAAAGAGATGGCAGGCATATATTAGTCAGCCATTACTACACTTGCCCACATAATATGGGTGCAGCATGACCCCAGGATAGAGTAGGGTCAAATAGAATCCTTAGAAAGGGCCGCAAAGAAAAGGCCGCAAAATTCCTAGAAATAGGACCTGGGGCATGGATGGGAACGAAAAGGTAAAAGGGCGACTAGGGGTGGAAGGGACACGCTACAGACAAGAAGAGAAAGAGCTAGGCTATATACATTTTCTACAGAGCTTTTGCAGGTCTAAAAAAACCACCTTGGCAGGGGAAACCGAGATGGAATGAGGAGAGATGATCACCTGTTTAAATTACAAGCAAGGAACCAAAAAAAAACAGACGTTGGAAAAATACACATCCCTAAATAGGACAATTAATGACTGGAGTGTTTAAGGGGAAGAACTTCCTCTAACAGAAACGGAAAAATTAGACTCAATCTAAGTTTAGTGCAGAGCAGTGCAGTGACGTCATCAGTGCTGCCAAAAATCTAAAAAAAAATATACTACAGTGAAATGATTTCCAGTTTTTTTGTTTTTTTAATAAGGCAAAAACAATTCTATTATTTTTTTTTAAAAAAATCATTTCTTATAATATGATTTTTTTTGGGTTAACAGGCAACATGAGGGTGATCCTGAAACAGGCAACTCCCCTTTAATAGCATAGGAAGGGAATTGAAAAGGGGGGATGCGGAAGGTAGAGCAAGGGTTAACTAGGGCCCCCGGGCTATGGTTTAAGGATCCTACCCTCGTGGTGTTTCACCTAAAGAGATGCAGGAGGGAAAACCCTAGAAAACCTGCATCAGGTAGGTCGGGGGGCATTGGCTGCTACTATTCTCACGCCCTTCCCTGTGAATGACGGGGGAGACGAGTCTGCTGTGGGGGGGACGCAGCATTCCCTTCTCCGTGTCTCCACCAGTTTCAGGAGGCAGTTGGCCCCTGACTGATCCAATGGGATCAGCGGACAGCAGCTCTTGCCATATGCCCAAGGTCTTTGACCCCGGTACATATACCTCCTAAAATAGGTGAAGGTGTCTCGGCATATGTGAGAACTTTGATAAAAAGTACCCAGAGAGAGAGAGAGTGCAGGAGGCATCCCCGACATGATCAGGTGGTAAGCCTCGCCGCAGTCACTCTGGGTTGAAGCGCCTGCGAGAGAAAAAACTCCCGCAGCGGCCTTTTTATTTAAATATGATTCCACACTAATTAATTTATATTGAATATATATGTTAGGTTAAATGTGGTCCTTACGACCAGAGTATTAACTATTGTTTAAGTTGTATGAATCTGCCACCAGGGGCGTGGGCGAACTGGAACCTTTCTAGGAACGAAAGGGGAGAAAAAAATGTAGAACCGTAAAATAATTTACATGTAATGTTGTTTTTTTTTCATTTTTTCATTATATTAATAAAGAAACGTTATAATGTCTGTCCGTTACATATCTTTAAAATTTCTATTCCGTTTTTACTGCTCTTTTGTTTGTTTGTTTCATGTATTGCCTGGAGCTACTCCAGAGGGAAGGACAGTTTCCTGGTCCAAGTAGTTCAAAACTCCATTGCTTGTTTCTCAGTGTGTGTGTGTGTCCGTGTTGTGTTTATATTGACTTTTGTCTATATACATTTTTTATTTTATTAATTTATTTTAACTCTAGTATATTTATTTTAAGATTAACCGTGAAGATTTCATCCGTATTTTAAGATTATTTGTCTTTAATTATGTACCTTATTTAGTTCATTTGTAATGTATGACGTATCCTAATTTTTCCTCAATCCAGGACTAATGGAAACAACAATACGCGACCAGAAATCAGTCAGAGGTTCAGCTCTAAGGTCGGACAAGCATCGCCCTTGTTCTCCCTCTCTACTCCAGAAAAGTATTCACAATACACACCCCTGGGGATAATTATATACAACAGCCTTCCTTCCTTCCTCCAGAGGTTAAAAATAGTAACTACAAAAGCTTCGTGGTGAAGCAGAGTAAAAAACTATTCTTTTAAATGGCGGCGCTGCTGCTGCTGCTGTTTTACTCTGCTGTGGTACAGGATTTTCTTAATCGTCCTTCTTCTAGTATTTAAAATCAAGGTGGTTCCTGCTGCTGCAAGTGTTGAATGAGCTGCTGCCAACCTTGTAAAATAGCACATCATCACATGTCTTTAAAATTTCTATTCAGTTTTTTCTGCTCTTTTGTTTGTTTGTTTCATGTATATAGCTGCTGCTGCTGCTGGAGCAAGGACAGTTTCCTCCCTGGTCCAAGTAGTTAAAACTCCATTGCCGTGTTCCTCAGTGTGTGTGTGTGCTTGTTTGTGTGTGTTTCCCAGTGTGTGTGTGTGTGTGTGTCCCTGGTGTTGTGTTTATATTGACTTTCGTCTATGTACACACTTTCTTTTACTAATTTATTATTTTAAGTTTATTTGTCTTTTTTAATTATTTACTTTATTTTGTTTATTTTCTTAATTTTTAATGTATGACGTATCCATCCTATTTCCTCCTCAATCGAGGAGGATTAACGGAAACAACAATAAATCTAAATCTTTATCTTATCTTATCATGTTCTTGCAGGCATCACGGGGAAAACCCCGTGACAGTCGCGCTATTTGCGGTGCTTCTGCTTCGCTTAAAAGTTCAAACGGACACGATTACTTCAGATTTTTTTTTTTAAAAAAAGTAAAGTTGTTCGAAACGTCACGATGCGAAATAATTCATCATAAATAACCACTTCAATGTATGGTTCGTGTAATGTTTTAAGGTTATCCGCGGCTCGCGCGTCTTAACTCACTCGTTTCGGGACAACCACGACCTTTAATGTTAACTAACATTAACTGCGGAACCTTTTTAAGAGGTAGAGAGGGGGGAAAACCTCAAAAAGGGTAATGGAGTTTAGTTTGGGGAAAAAAGTGAAATTACGAAGGCTTCTTTGGATTGGGAAGGGACATTTTCCCTACTTGGCCAGCGTAACAACTAGAGTAGTTGGAACATCAAAAAAGGAATGCGAGTTAAGGGATGATAAATTCGGTTTTTAGGAAGAATGTAGAGGGACAAGAGAACCGATATTAACTTTGCGGCTTTTTTTTTTGAAGACCAGATAAGAGAGAGAAAAGAAAAAAAAGGAGGAGGACTACGTTCATGGCATTTGTAGATTTAGAAAAATCTTTTGAAAAATGTTAACTGAAAAAAAAACACGCGCTATCATAAAAAAAATTTTTTTGAAGAACCCAGAAATAAACTATCGAGTTATCCAAATCGTCTACTGAAGGCAGTCGGCAGTAATTAGAGTTGATGGGGGAAAAGGCGTAAAACAAGGATTCCATTATGTTTAACTTATATATAGAACAGGCGATGAAGAAAGTCAAAACGGAATATGGAAAAAAGAAAACATACTGCAAGGAGAAGCAATAAAAAACCCTACGTTTTGTCCATGATATTGTAGTATTAGGAGGGGGAGTCAGAAGAAGACTTGGAAACCATAATAATAAATGGGCATGAAGATCGTGGTCCTGGAGGAAAAGAGTTCAATATAAGGATTAATAGAGAGAAAAGCAAGGTAAAACAGTGGAATAACAAAGGGCTGTTAGATTGGGAAGGGGATATTTTGACGGAAGTTAGGGAATTCTGCTACTAGAGTAGGATAGCCACAGGAAGAGGTATTTACTTACGGGTAATATAAGTGTGTAAATGTTGCTATGGAGAGAGTTGCGTCACATATGGGTGCGGAACGTGGAAAACAGGAAAAGAACAGAAGCCTTTGAAATGAGATGATGATGATGTGTGGATAGAATCACTCACTAAGGCGGAAGTTTTAAACAGGATAGGGGGAAGAGTGAACACAATATATAAGGATTTGAAAAGATGGATTAATAGACCACGAGGGTCTTGTAAAATTAGCATTAGACTGTACGTTTAAATTATGCCAAAAGAAAAACAGACAAAAAGTTAATAAAACGTAGCAAACTTTAATTTAAAACCAACTACGAGTTGTTTCGGTCCTGATCCGGAACCTCTTCAGGTTGAACTGGATAACAACGCACAAAAATTATTATTACATTCCAAAGATATTACAGTAGAGATAAAGGTTAAAGAACCAAAGGAACCAAAACATTTGATATAAAAAAAAATTTGGTCCTTTTGTTCTTCAATTACTGTGTATTGTTTGCCTCTTCTGTAATATCTTTGGAATGTTATAATTTTTGTTGCATTGTTATTTAGTGAAACCTGAAGACGGTCCAGAACAGGACCGAAACACGTAGGTTGTTTTTAAATTGTAGTTTGTTATTGTTTCATTTTAACTTTTTTTTCTGTCTTGGCCTTATTTAAATTTATATTAAACTTACAGAGCCATTAAGTATAAGTATAAAATCATATTCCATAGATGCTACTACTATAGAGAAGCAAGCACAACAAGCTTCAAGGATGATGTTGTGGAACACGAGTCAGAGATTTTATACACATAGTTAGGTTGGGGAAGTGAAGAGAAGAGAAGAGGGAGGCCAATGATGGAATCCGCTAAGCGCAGTTAGTGAGAATGTGGTATGTGTGTAAGTTATGTGGAAATGAAAAGGCTTTCGCAACAACAGAACTGCAATAAGGTTGAATGAGCATTTCAACGTGGAAGGGGGGGAGGGGAGGGAAAAAAAAGACGCACCTCATAGGAAAATCAAATAAACATTCGGAGAGAGGGGGAAAAAATATTAACGAGAACATGATGGAAGAAAAAAAAAAGAACACGAAAATGTAGAAGAGCTGTTTCAAGGATGAAGAAGACTTGGCAGGGCGCTGACAGTTCCAAGATACGGTAAAGCCATTCCAGGGGAAGCAACATCATGGCTGTTCAGGATAGTTTGCGAAATCTACGGAACTGGAAGACATAATTATACCCATACACGAAGACGACTGCGGCTGATAGACGAGGATGGAACAACAAATAGAATGCTAGTTAATTTTGGAATACAGGATAAGGAAAAACAGTCCTACGTTCATGGTATTTGCAGGTTTTGGATAAAAAAAAAACCTTGCATACTGTAAACTGGAACACACAGTATCTAGGATTTTGAAGAACCCCAGAAATAAACTATCGAGAGAAAGAAGAGTTATCCAAATCGTCTACTGAAGGCAGTCAGCAGTCATTAGAATTGATGGGGGAAAAAGGCGTAAATCAAGGTATCCATTATGTTTAACTTATAGATATAGAACAGGCGATGAAGAAAGTCAAAACGGAATATGGAAAAAAGAAAACGTACTGCAAGGAGAAGCAATAAAAACCGTACGCTTTACCGACGATATTATAGTATTAAGGGAAGTCAGAAGAAGACTTGCAAACCATAATAATAAATGGAATGAACATGATCCTGGGGAAACAGTTCAATATAAGGACTAATGAAGAGAAAACCAATGTGATGGAGTGCAGTATGGGAAACACTGGAATAATATTAATTAATAATTATAGCCATAGCAAAGAAGACTGCGGCTGTCTGATAGATGCAGGACAATTAGTTTAGTATCTCATGCGTGCAAAATATTAACGAAAATAGTATATACGAGAGGATTGAACGAGAAATAGAATGCGAGGTAGGAGAAGAGGATCAGCTCGGTTTCAGGAAGAGTTCAGGGACAAGAGAAGCAACATTGATTCTCCGTCTAAGTTTAGAAGACAGGATAAGAAAAAAAAAAAGAGACCTACCTTCATTACATTTGAAGATTTTAGAAAAAAAAGCCTTTGATAATGTGAAGTGGAACACATTATTAAAAATATTGAAGAGGACAGAAATAAAATATCGAGAAAGGAGGAGGATTATACATAACCTCTACACAAGAGAGACAGACAGGCAGTAATTAGAATAGACGGTCAAGAAAACCGAGGTGTAATGAATGAAGGAGTAGGACAAGGATGCAGCAGTCTGTCGCGCCCAGGCAGTTTAATTCAACTTAATTACAGGCGTTGAAGAAAGTTAAAACGGAATATGGAAAAAAGAAAACATACTGCAAGGAGAAGCAATAAAAACCCTACGTTTTGTCCATGATATTGTAGTGTTAAGAGGGGAAGTCAGAAGAAGACTTGGAAACCATAATAATAAATGGCATGAAGAACGTGGTCCTGGAGGAAAAGAGTTCAATATAAGGATTAATAGAGAGGAGAAAAACCAAGGAAAAAATTGTGGAATAACAAAGTGCTGTTAGATTGGGAAGAGGATATTTTGAGAGGAAGTTAAGGGAATAGACAAGGAAAATGAATTTATTTAACCCTTAATATAAGTGTGAATAAAAACGTTGGTATGAAGCGTGGACGAAAGGAGTTGGGGGGAAAGGAAACGAAAGATTGAATTGTGGTGCTATTAGGGGAGAATGAGATGATGAGGTGGAGAGGATCACTAATGACGAAATTATAAAGAGAGAGAACAGGGGGAAGAGCGAACAGTGTGGAGGACGTTGGCCAAGAGAAGGGATAGATTAATAGACCATGTTTTAAGACGCGAGGATCTACTAAAGTAGGATAGCAACAGGTAAGGAAAGAGGAAATCTACTTACTTACCGTTAATATAAGTATGAATGTTTAAACTGTTGTGTATGGAGCGTGGCGTTATATGGGTGCGAAACGTGGGAAGGGAAACGAATAGAAGCCATTTTAGATTTAGGTTTTTCCATTAGTCCTCGATTGAGGAAATAGGAAACGTCATACATTATCCATAAATTCATCTTCTTCTAAAACTATACTTTTTGCTGATGATGATACTAGCTAGTATTTTGGTTACAAATAGACAAAATAGTCTGGAAAATGCTGCAAAGTGTTACATTAATTAAGCCAGATGCTGCTTCACTGGTTGGTTTTCAGCCAATGGCTGCTTGTCAGTCAATTGTGATAAAACTCACTTTATGGCAGTTTCAGACAAAGAATGGCCAATTTGAACTCAATAAAAATAGCAACAAATAACTGAAGTTGAATGTACAAAATTTTTAGGTATATCATCCATGGACAATAAATTAAACTGGAAGGATCATATTAATATTCTCCTACAAAAACTAGGCTCGGCGGCAACAACCTTTGCTCTTAGAGAATTATGTCAAGTTGTAGTGATCCTAACATAATAAGAAAATTAGTTTCTTTGGCATATTTCTACTCTATAATGACATCATATGGTGTTATAATAATATTCTGGGGCAATGCATCAGGGAGGGAAAGAGAAAAAATTTACACTTCAAAAAAAGGCTGTTAGAATATTATTATGTCAGGTCTTGTAGGGGACTTTTCTGTATAGAACTTAAGAAAATGTTATTATAAGTTAAAAATTAATGAATAGTTACAGTATATTATTCTAATATTAATAAAGCAACCTAACTATGTGTATAAAATCTCTGACTCGTGTTCCACAACATCATCCTTGAAGCTTGTGCTTGCTTCTCTATAGTAGGATCTATGGAATATGACGTTATACTTGCATGACAAATGCCGTTGCACAAGTTAAACAACTTTCCCTAAAACTTATTTTTTTATTCTAGGGAGGGAGGAGGGGGAGAAATATATTATTATAATGAATGAAGAATAGTTAACAATTTAATATTAATTAAAACATATATTTATAACACTATACACTGGTTGAAGATATTTTTAATTTTCATAGCTGGCCTCCATTAAAAATAAATCCAAACAAGTTCAAATATGAACTAACTAACTAAGTTCTTACTAAGGCAACTCCTTCTACTCTGTTATGGAGCTGAATGTATCATCATAGGGGTAGATATTTATAATTATGAAAGAACATTATTAGAACACTAATTTTTTAGTATAGGATGTAAAAATATTTATCAATTATATATATATATATATATATATATATAAGGAACAAATCGTATGTCTTCTGTATAGAACTTAAGAAAATCTTATTATTATAAATTAAAAATTAATGAATAGTTACAGTATATTATTCTAATATTAATAAAGCAACCTAACTATGTGTATAAAATCTCTGACTCGTGTTCTACAACATCCTTGAAGCTTGTGCTTGCTTCTCTGTAGTAGGATCTATGGAATATGATTTTATACATACATACATTAAAAATGAGCAAAATAAAGTACTTAATTAAAGAGAAATAATCTTAAAAGAAATTAATAAAAGAAATTTATATGTAGACAAAAGTCAATATAAATACAACACGGACACACGATGTCACACACTGAGAAACACGCAATGGAGTTTTGAACTACTTGGACCAGGAAACTGTCCTTCCCTGTGGAGTAGCTCCAGGCATCATCAGAATGTGGTGCTACAGAAAATCAGAGTAAGTGACCAGGAAGTTGTAAACCGAATAGAGGAAGAGAGAACAACATGAAGGACTTTGACGAGTTGGATTAATAGGCCACGTTTTCGAGAAATTAGCACCAGAGGGGGAAGAGAAGAGAAGAGAAGAGAAGAGGGACGCTAAGCACATTTGGAAGGATGCGCGATGTGGTAGTAAAGTAGTAAGGAAGAGGCTTGCGCAGAGGTAACTTAGCATGTAGGGTTGCATGATCTGCGGAATGATTACCACAACTACAACAAGTCTTTGTAAATAACTCTCCTTCATATAAAAGAACCTACATTTAGAAGAAATACAAGAACCGGGCGGGTGCTCTGCCAACTGAGCTAGTCCAAGGACCTATTCAACACGTAAACCTAAGCCAGGCTCAACCAATCACAATCTTCACAGCCTAATTCTAGGAAATATACGTGAAGAACGGACATTGCGTAAATTATCACAGGAACATCGATTTACAGTATAAGAAAGTGTAAAGCTCAGTAAAGAATATAGCTAATTTTATATTTTTTTAATTAGCTATATGCCCTAAACGAGCTTTATTTGAAGCGTTTCCACTTCCTTAGACTAAAAAAAAACAACTGCCCTCGTAACCCTTGCTATTTATTTATACTGTTGTTGTTGTTGTGGTATTCAGTCCTGAGACTGTTCTTATGTAACCCCCCATGCTAAGCTATATATTTCCATATATATACTCCCTAATCCTGCTTAGCGTATTACATCCTTGGCCCCCCTCTTCTGTTCTTGTCCCCAACACTTCCCTCTAATGCTAATTTTACAAGACCCTCGTGTCTTAAAACATGACCTATTAATCTATCCCTTCTCTTAGTCAACGTCCTCCATATTGTTCGCTTTTCCCCTATTCTGTTTATAACTTCCTCGTTAGTGATTCTATCCACCTCATCATCTCATTCTCCTACAGCACCACATTTCAAAGGCTTTTATTCTTTTCCTTTTCCCAAATCCCATCGTCCAAGTTTCGCCCCCATACAACGTCACGCTCCATACAAACATTTTTAGCAACGATTTTCTAATATTCTCACTTACATTACCCTAAAGTAAATCTCTCTTTTTCGCGAAAGTTTCCTTGCTATCCCACTCTAGTTATTACGCTGCTTCCCAAGTAACAGAGTTCCTTAACTGCCTTCAAAATATCCCTTCCCAATCTAACAGCCTTTGTTATTCCACTGTTTCCCCATACTACACTCCATACACCTTGGTTTCCCCTCTATTAATCCTCATATTGAACTCTTCCTCCATGTTCATGCTATTTATTACGGGTTCCAAGTCTTCCTCTGACTCCCCCTAATACTACAATATCATCGTCGGCGAAGCTTAAAGCTTTTATTTCAATTCCTAGCAGTATGATTCCCTTTCCCATATTCCGTTTAACCTTTCTTAATCGCCTTTTCTCTATATATACATAAGTTAAACAGCATCCTGGTCTTACTTCTTTCTTTCTTTTCTTGGTCTTTTCTATTCTAATCACTGCTGCCTGTCTTAATTTAATTAATACATGTTAAAGATTAAAACATACATCACAAAAACAACAACAACAACAACGCCTCTTCACCGAGACACTTTTTGGCTAACCTAATTTGCAGATCCTGTCTCAACTTGGCTTAATATTTATTTAAATAAACCTAAGACGTTTCGTCCATATTTGTGGAATTCATACTTATAGCTTGTTTTGCTATTAATGTTTCCACAACTCTCGGGTATTGCAACTGATTAAGTGTTTAGGAATAAATTTAAAAAAAATTTTTGATAAATATTAAATTTTATGTCTTTGTTTAATGTTCAGTGAGTTTCGCGCCGAAACAGCTGCTTTACGTCTAGTAATGTTATGCGAATTTCTCGCCGAACTGGCTTGCGTCGAAACGGCTGCGCCGAACTGGCTGCGCCGAATCCCGCTCTAAAAATACCTTCACTCACACTCAGTCGTCTCAGAGTCGCCACAGTCGACGGTCACCTCTCGTATATATATCTATTACACTAGCAGCAGCGTCACCGTAAGTAACTTCAAATCTAATTTCACTCACTGCTTTAAGGACTGATATTTCAAACTTCCCTAAATGAATCGCTACCCAGTTGAAATTTTAAACGGCGTGTTAACAAATCACACACACACACACACATGCACATGTAGCAACGTACTAAATTATTATTGTTTTTTGTAAACTTGTTTCATATAAGATATTTTTAAAATATAATTTCCAAAATTTTGGCAGTTTTTGGAAACGTTCCTTGCAATGTCACGGTCTTGAATAAAAATCTTTATACACTTGTATCATTTTTATCAACTGTCAGGATCATTTTTTAAAAATTCAAAAAAAAAAATTATCTGGAGAAAATATGTATTTTTTTATTTACTAAGAACTTCTTCATAGGGTTACTTAAAAATTACAACTTTTAAAGCACATTGAAACACACACACATGTAGCAATGTACAAAATTATTATTGTTTTTTTGTAAACTTGTTTTATATAAGATATTTTTAAAAATATAATTTCCAAAATTTTGGCACTTTTGGAAACGTTCCTTGCAATGTCACGGTCTTGAATAAAAATCTTTATACACTTGTACCATTTTTATCAACTGTCAGGATCATTTTTTGAAAATTCAAAAAAAAAATTATCTGGAGAAAATATGTATTTTTTTATATATACTAAGAACTTCTTCATAGGGTTACTTAAAAAATTACAACTTTTTCAGCACGTTTGAAAAACACACACATGTAGCAATGTACAAAATTATTTTTGTTTTTTTGTAAACGTGTTTCATATAAGATATTTTTAAAAATATAATTTCCAAAATTTTGGCACTTTTGGAAACGTTCCTTGCAATGTCACGGCCTTGAATAAAAATCTTTATACACTTGTACCATTTTTATCAACTGTCAGGATCATTTTTTAAAAATTCAAAAAAAATTATGTGGAGAAAATATGTATTTTTTTTATATATACTAAGAGGCTTCTTCATAGGGTTACTTAAAAATTACAACTTTTTCAGCACATTGAAAAACACACACATGTAGCAATGTACATTATTAATGTTTTTTGTAAACTTGTTTTATATAAGATATTTTTAAAAATATAATTTCCAAAATTTTGGCACTTTTGGAAACGTTCCTTGCAATGTCACGGTCTTGAATAAAAATCTTTATACACTTGTACCATTTTTATCAACTGTCAGTATCATTTTTTGAAAATTCAAAAAAAAAATTATCTGGAGAAAATATGTATTTTTTTATTTACTAAGAACTTCTTCATAGGGTTACTTAAAAATTAGATCTTTTAAAGCACATTGAAACACACACATGTAGCAATGTACAAAATTTTTTGTTTTTTTTGTAAACTTGTTTTACATGAGATATTTTTAAAATATAATTTCCATAAGTTGGCAGTTTTGGAAATGTTTCCTTGCAATGTCACGGGCCTTGAATAAATCTTTATACACTTCTATCATTTTTATCAACTGTCAGTATCATTTTTTGAAAATTAAAAAAAAATTATCTGGAGAAAATATGTATTTTTTTATATATATACTAAGAACTTCTTCATAGGGTTACTTAAAAATTACAACTTTTTCAGCACATTGAAACACACACATGTAGCAATGTACAAAATTATTATTGTTTTTTATAAATTTGTTTTATTTAAGATATTTTTTAAAAAATAATTTCCAAAATTTGGCACTTTTGGAAACGTTCCTTGCAATGTCACGGCCTTGAATAAAAATCTTTATACACTTCTACCATTTTTATCAACTGTCAATATCATTTTTTGAAATTCAAAAAAAAAATTATCTGGAGAAAATATGTATTTTTTTATAAATATACTAAGAGGCTTCTTCATAGGGTTACTTAAAAAATTACAACTTTTTCAGCACATTGAAACACACACATGTAGCAATGTACAAAATTATTATTGTTTTTTTGTAAACGTGTTTCATATAAGATATTTTTAAAAATATAATTTCCAAAATTTTGGCACTTTTGGAAACGTTCCTTGCAATGTCACGGTCTTGAATAAAAATCTTTATACACTTCTATCATTTTTATCAACTGTCAGGATAATTTTTTTTAAATTCAAAAAAAAACTATCTGGAGAAAATATGTATTTTTTTATATATATACTAAGAGCTTCTTCATAGGGTTACTTAAAAATTAGAACTTTTAAAGCACATTGAAACACACACATGTAGCAATGTACAAAATTATTATTGTTTTTTGTAAACTTGTTTTATATAAGATATTTTTAAAATATAATTTCCAAAATTTTGGCACTTTTGGAAACGTTCCTTGCAATGTCACGGTCTTGAATAAAAATCTTTATACACTTGTACCATTTTTATCAACTGTCAGTATCATTTTTTAAAAATTCAAAAAAAAAATTATCTGGAGAAAATATGTATTTTTTTATATACTAAGAGGCTTCTTCATTAGGGTTACTTAAAAAATTAGAACTTTTCCAGCACGTTGAAACACACACATGCAGCAATGTACAAAATTTTGGTTTTTTGTAAAACTTGTTTTATATAAGATATTTTTAAAAAATATAATTTCCAAAATTTGGCAGTTTATGGAAAACGTTTCTTGGAATGTCACTGCCTTGAATAAAAATCTTTATACACTTGTACCCTTTTTATCAACTGTCAGTATCATTTTTTAAAAATTCAAAAAAAAAATTATCTGGAGAAAATATGTATTTTTTTATTTATATACTAAGAACTTCTTCATAGGGTTACTTAAAAATTACAACTTTTTCAGCACATTGAAACACACACATGTAGCAATGTACAAAATTATTATTGTTTTTTTGTAAACTTGTTTCATATAAGATATTTTTAAAAAAATAATTTCCAAAATTTTGGCACTTTTGGAAACGTTCCTTGCAATGTCACGGTCTTGAATAAATCTTTATACACTTCTACCATTTTTATCAATTGTCAGTATCATTTTTTGAAAATTCAAAAAAAAATTATCTGGAGAAAATATGTATTTTTTTTATATATACTAAGAACTTCTTCATAGGGTTACTTAAAAATTACAACTTTTTCAGCACATTGAAACACACACATGTAGCAATGTACAAAATTATTATTGTTTTTTTTTGTAAACTTGTTTCATATAAGATATTTTTAAAATATAATTTCCAAAATTTTGGCACTTTTGGAAACGTTCCTTGCAATGTCACGGCCTTGAATAAAAATCTTTATACACTTCTATCATTTTTATCAACTGTCAGTATCATTTTTTGAAAATTCAAAAAAAAAATTATCTGGAGAAAATATGTATTTTTTTTATTTATACTAAGAACCTTCTTCATAGGGTTACTTAAAAAACAGAACTTTTTCAGCACATTGAAACACACACATGCAACAATGTACAAAATTATTATTGTTTTTTTGTAAACTTGTTTCATATAAGATATTTGAAAAATATAATTTCCAAAATTTTGGCTGTTTTTGGAAATGTTCCTTGCAATGTCACGGTCTTGAATAAATCTTTATTCACTTCTATCATTTTTATCAACTGTCAGTATCATTTTTTGAAAATTCAAAAAAAAAATTATCTGGAGAAAATATGTATTTTTTTTATATATACTAAGAACTTCTTCATAGGGTTACTTAAAAATTACAACTTTTTCAGCACATTGAAACACACACATGTAGCAATGTACAAAATTATTATTGTTTTTTTTGTAAACTTGTTTCATATAAGATATTTTTAAAATATAATTTCCAAAATTTTGGCACTTTTGGAAACGTTCCTTGCAATGTCACGGCCTTGAATAAATCTTTATTCACTTCTATCATTTTTATCAACTGTCAGGATCATTTTTTGAAAATTCAAAAAAAAAATTATCTGGAGAAAATATGTATTTTTTTTATATATACTAAGAACTTCTTCATAGGGTTACTTAAAAATTACAACTTTTTCAGCACATTGAAACACACACATGTAGCAATGTACAAAATTATTATTGTTTTTTTGTAAACTTGTTTCATATAAGATATTTTTAAAAATATAATTTCCAAAATTTTGGCACTTTTGGAAACGTTCCTTGCAATGTCACGGCCTTGAATAAATCTTTATACACTTCTATCATTTTTATCAACTGTCAGGATCATTTTTTAAAAATTCAAAAAAAAAATTATCTGGAGAAAATATGTATTTTTTTTATATATATACTAAGAGGCTTCTTCATAGGGTTACTTAAAAATTACAACTTTTAAAGCACATTGAAAAACACACACATGCAGCAATGTACAAAATTATTATTGTTTTTTTTTGTAAACTTGTTTTATATGAGATATTTTTAAAAATATAATTTCCAAAATTTGGCAATTTTGGTAATGTTCCTTGCAATGTCACGGTCTTGAATAAAAATCTTTATACACTTGTACCATTTTTATCAACTGTCAGTATCATTTTTTGAAAATTCAAAAAAAAAATTATCTGGAGAAAATATGTATTTTTTTATATATACTAAGAGGCTTCTTCATAGGGTTACTTAAAAATTACAACTTTTTCAGCACATTGAAACACACACATGTAGCAATGTACAAAATTATTATTGTTTTTTTGTAAACTTGTTTCATATAAGATATTTTTAAAAATATAATT
Organism: Eucriotettix oculatus; assembly: GCA_034510155.1. Taxonomy (NCBI): domain Eukaryota; kingdom Metazoa; phylum Arthropoda; class Insecta; order Orthoptera; family Tetrigidae; genus Eucriotettix; species Eucriotettix oculatus. The sequence goes on along the minus strand of CM067376.1, from coordinate 7,363,704 downwards.
TCCAAAATTTTGGCACTTTTGGAAACGTTCCTTGCAATGTCACGGTCTTGAATAAAAATCTTTATACACTTGTACCATTTTTATCAACTGTCAGTATCATTTTTTAAAAATTCAAAAAAAAATTATCTGGAGAAAATATGTATTTTTTTATATATATACTAAGAACTTCTTCATAGGGTTACTTAAAAATTACAACTTTTTCAGCACATTGAAACACACACATGTAGCAATGTACAAAATTATTATTGTTTTTTTTTGTAAACTTGTTTCATACAAGATATTTTTAAAATATAATTTCCAAAATTTTGGCACTTTTGGAAACGTTCCTTGCAATGTCACGGTCTTGAATAAAAATCTTTATACACTTGTATCATTTTTATCAACTGTCAGTATCATTTTTTGAAAATTCAAAAAAAAAATTATCTGGAGAAAATATGTATTTTTTTTATATATACTAAGAGCTTCTTCATAGGGTTACTTAAAAATTACAACTTTTTCAGCACATTAAGAAACACACGCAATGTACAAAATTATTGTTTTTTATAAATTTGTTTTATTTAAGATATTTTAAAAACAATTTCCTAAATTTGGAAATTTTGGTAATGTTCCTTGCAATATCAAGGACTTTAATAAATTTTAGAGCTCTTTATACACTTCTATCATTTTTATCATCTGTCAGTATCATTTTTTGAAAATTCAAAAAAATTATCTGGAGAAAATATGTATTTTTTATATACTAAGAGGCTTCTTCATTCTTTTTTTCTTCACACCTAAACTGCTTAAACAATGTAAAAACTAACAGTTATAGGTATTAGCATGTAGAGATTATGAACAAACATAATGAAGACAATCAATATCTTGATATATGTGTGACGCACATAAAGGGTTTTTTTTTGCTACCAGAAATCACGAAGCCGAGGAAAGCACACATTTTTTTTCCGAAAAAGAAAAACAGTTAATTAATTAAAATCAGAATCAAACATCTTAATTAAAATTGTCCTGCAAGCATGTGTCACACCTTGTGTCTTTTTTTTCGTTCGGCTCTTTCTCTGTTCATTTTTCATATTAATATATATATATAAAAAAAGTGTGGATAATCGATTCTTCTTTCTTCTGATTTTGACCGAAAGTTTGAATGAAACTCCTCTAAATGAATCGCTACTGAGTTGAAATTTAGACATGTGTGTGTGTGTGGAAATGTACAATTTTTTTTTTCTAAACTCGTTTTTACTTGTGACATGTTGAAAATTATTTTCAAAAAAATTAGCAGTATTGAAAAATGTTTCTTGCGTTACGTACGTGAATGTATTTTTAGTTTTTTTTATATGTTTATATGTGAATGAAGATCTGACCTCTGTTATCAATTTCTCAGTATTATTTTTTTTGAAAATTTGAATAAAACTGCGCCGTGGTATGTGTGTATAATTTCTCTTCCTAATAACTTCATAAGGTTACTTAAAAAAAAAATAGTCACTCTTCAGCACTTGGAAAATATTTATTCACCTAAACTACTTGGACAATTAAAAAAAAAGACTAATAGTTGTATTTGAAGGTATTAGCATAGCATGTAGATTAGAATAAAGACAAAAATATCTTTATATTTGTGAGGCATAGAAGGGGTTTTTGGTATCAAACAAAAAAAAACCACGAAGCTAAAAAAAAATTACACATTTTTTTTTCTGAAAAACAGTAATAATTTCGTTAAATTCCGAATCAAACGTATTAATTTAAATTGTCCTACAGATTTTTTTTTATTTTGGCAGTTTTTCCTTTTTTTCGGTTTACTGAATTTATAGCCATATATTAATAATAATAATAATAATAAAAATCAAGAACCTCGATTTTTATTAGCATTCAGGCCTAAATTTCAGTTCCCCGAGCGTCAAATTACGTAATGTTTGCCCGCCACGTGGCTGAGGCTGACGCCATGACAGTTGCACGTGCTTCTGCCTGAAATCTTCCATTACGGGGGCCCGAGTTACGAATTTCACGGCTATTTGAAGCAGCACGAGCTTCGGGACTAAAATAGCACTCGTCGTCGTCGCCTCCGCGTCTTTCTCCACGAAATTGAGCCTGGGACCTCGCGGCACTAAGTTCAGCTTGTTATTCTCTCACAACACTAATGATGCAACAACAACACGTTGACACAAAGTACGTCAAAATGGTTTATTTCATTCAATCATGAGCCTATGTATGGCGTCTTCCAACTGCTCCAGGAGTAATGAAATATTATTTAAGTTGCAAAAGGGTGCAATTAGAATAATACTTTCTAGCACGAATTCTAGATCACGGAGTTGCTGCAAAACCTTTCTTCAAAAGGTTTGCAAATACTTACTTTACCAAGCCTGTGTATATATATTTATGAAATATTAAAGTTTGTAAGGCGAAACACTAATTTGTTTGAAACAAATGGCGAGTTTCATGAATGAATACGCGCGTGACCAGAAATCAGTCAGAGGTTCAGCTCTAAGGTCGGACAAGCATCGCCCTTGTTCTCTCTCTATTCACAATACACACCCCCGGGGATGATTTTATACAACAGCCTTCCTTCCTTCCTTCCTTCCTCCATAGGTTAAGAATAGTAACTACAAAAGCTTCGTGGTGAAGCAGTGTGAAAAACTATTCTTTTAAATGGCGGCGCTGCTGCTGCTGCTGTTTTACTCTGTGGTACAGGATTTTCTTAATCGTCCCTCTTCTAGTATTTAAATCAAGGTGGTTCCTGCTGCTGCAAAAAGTGTTGAATGAGCTGCTGCTGCCAACCTTGTAAAATAGCACATCACATATCTTTAAAATTTCTATTCAGTTTTTTCTGCTCTTTTGTTTGTTTGTTTCATGTATATAGCTGCTGCTGCTGCTGGAGCAAGGACAGTTTCCTTCCTGGTCCAAGTAGTTCAAAACTCCATTGCGTGTTCCTCAGTGTGTGTGTGTGTGTGTGCTTGTCTGTGTTTCCCAGTGTGTGTGTGTGTCCCTGGTGTTGTGTTTATATTGACTTTTGTCTATATACACTTTCTTTTACTAATTTATTTTAACTTTATTTGTCTTTAATTATTTACTTTATTTTGTTCATTTTCTTAATTTTTAATGTATGACGTATCATCCTATTTCCTCCTCAATCGAGGAAGAATGGAAACAACAATTTACTGTCTATATTTTTCCATTCCCTTTTGGCCGAGCAACTATTCTCTTTCGGAATTGAAATCCGAGCACAATGTCCATCCTTCCCTCATTTCCTGTCTTCTTCCTCCATGCTATGCCCAATCTTGTGCAAGCCTTTTCATTTCCTCAATAACAAGCACAACCCACTTCCTCTCTAATCTGCTTAGCGTATTCCGTCCTTTGCCTCCCTCTTCTCTTCTTACTACACACTTTCCTCTAATACTAATTTTACAAGACCCTCGTGTCTTAAAAAGTAGCCTATTAATCTATCCCTTCCTTTAGTCAACCTCCTCCATTATTTCCCCTAATTGTAAATTGTTTTTATTATAAAATGTCATCAATTATTTAATTATTTATTAACAATCCTCCCCCCTATTTTGACTATGGTAGAATACTGAAAGCCGTGGTTAGCAACCTCACAGGTCCCGGGTTCGAATCCTGGCCATGGGTTTGGATGTTTGTGTCGCCATGGGATTAATACCGTTGGAGGAGGATCGACGCGCTGACCACGTGTCACTCCAAAAAATCGCGAATGTGACATGCAAGGTGACAGCAGTCCGCAGTCGACTCGGTAGGCCCGGGCCCCTGGTCAATGGGCTGTAGAGCCAAGGAGAGAGAAAAAGAAAGGAATACTGAAAAAATATTATTTCTCTGTTTCATTTGGTCCCAATTTCAAGTTAGAAGCGGTGCTTTGTTTATTTGTTTGAGACTGACCTGTGACCTCTGGGCGAGCACTGCCAAGGTTCTCCTAACTCACTTATTACACGGCTTGTTCACTTCTAACGCCGGCCCTATGCAATTTATCTTGCGGAAAGCTGTACACATATCCGCATAACTTCCCTAAACTGCTTAGCCCATTCCATCCTCTTCCGTTCTCTCCTCGTGTCTTAAAAAGTGGCCTATTAATCTATCCCTCCTCCACATTGTTCGCTTTTCCCCCTATTCTGTTTACAACTTCCTTGTTTGTGATTCTATCTCATTCTCCTACAGCACCTAAAACTTCTATTCTTTTCCTCCTTTCCGCAACTCCCATCGTCCACGTTTCGCACCCCATACAAAGCGTCACGCTCCATACCAACCATTTTGAACACAACGATTTCCTAATATTCACAGTTGTATTACCCTCAAGTAAATGCCCCTTACTCGCCTCTGCTATCCTACTCTAGTTATTACGCTTCCCTAGTAGCAGAATTCCTTAACTTCCGCCGCCAAAATATCCCTTCCCCAATCTAACAGCCTTTGTTATTCCACTTTTTCCCATACTACACTCCATTACCTTCCTTGTTTTCCCCCCTCTATTAATCCTCCTCATATTGAACTCTTCCTCCAGGACCCCCGTTCATCTCTGCTGGAGCCTGATTTCCCACGTGTGTTTCAAAGTGTAGTTAGTGTATTGTGAAGTGCGTGGATCTCTATTATACCGCTATATAGTGTTCCAAATTGACATTGTTTCTCTAGAAATTATATCTTTTGTGTATATGTTATGTATACTTTCTTTTATTTATCTATCATTGTATACATAGTTTCATTTTACTATCTCTCTCTCTTATTGTTTTGTACTCATATATTCTTGATATGTTGTTGTATTCATATTTTGTTTGCTCTGCTTTGTTTTATTTTATTTATCATTGTATACATAATTTTCTTTACTCACTCATATGTTGTTGTATCCATATTTTGTTTCTTATATTCGTATTCTTAGTGTGTGTGTGTGATATGTGTAACATATTCTTTGACTTGTCCTATTTCCTCAATAGAGGACTAATGGATCCAATAAATCTTATCTTATCTTATCATCATGCCATTTATTATGGTTTCCAAGTCCTCTTCTGATTCCCCCTAATTCTACAATATCGTCGACAAAGCAGTATGATTCCCTTTTCCACATTCCGTTTTCACCTTTCTTAATCGCCTTTTCTATATATATAAGTTAAACAGCATGGGGGGCGACAGACAGACAGACAGGCTGCTCCATCCTTGTCTTACTCCTTTCTTGATTACGGCTTTCTTCTCTTGGTCTTCCATTCTAATTACTGCCCGCCATGTCTTGTGTAGAGGTTATGTATTATTAGCCTCCTTTCTGTATATTTTATTCCGTGGTTGATTGGCTGTATATTTCCCCTCTACAGGGAGGAAAAAAAACCTGAAGATGACATAAAAAAAAGGTGCCGAAACGTTGTCGCAAGTTAAATTTTTTTTTAATAAAGGTCACTAAAAGGTCATCAATTGTTTAATTAAGATTGCTCTCTGATGAAGGTTGCCAGCGCTCTGGGTGAGCGTCACCTGCGGCGGTAATCCAAATTTTGTATATGTCAACGTTTCTGTGAATAAAATATATACTGTCCATATGTCGAGTGTAAAGAATGACTGTTTTTGAGGTTAGGTAAGGGCGTAACTTGCCGGCTTTACCTATTCCTAGGTCACATTTCTCTGTGCCGTAGTCTAACTGGTCCATCCTTTGCTTTCTCCCTTTTTCCAGATTCTGTTTGAGGAATAACCGACGAGTGACCTTCTCATCTTTGAAGACACTTGTCACCTGAAGCGGAATGACAGTTACGAGGAACCTTCCAGTCTTGGAGGAATCTGTTCCTTTCGAGGTTCGACAACCGCCAACCGTACCGGGTAAAAACAGTCACTTTTTAATTGGTAATCGCTGTATTATTGTTGATGACCACAAAAGAAAATGGTAGCTCAATTGTCGATTGATTGTTACAGGGGACAGAGGAGGAGGGAAAGAGCCGCGGCGTCACTCTCATCAGCCTTTGCTGGACCCGCAGGAAGGGAATCGGACTTGTGACTCGAGGAGGAAGGAAGTGAAGGTCATGATGGCGAGAAGGAAGAAGCCGTTTATAACAGGTTTGTTTACAGGGATGAGGGAAAAATGGCGGATTTAGGGGCGAGGGTGGAGGACGGAGGAGGGGAGTAAGGAGGGGACAATAAATTAAACTGGAAGGATCATATTAATATTCTCTTAGAGAGTTATGTCAAGTTGTAGTGATCCTAACCTAATAAGAAAATTAGTTTATTATGCATATTTCCACTCTATAATGACATCATATGGTGGTATAATAATATTCTGGGGCAATGCATCAGGGAGGGAAAGATAAAATATTTACACTTCAAAAAAAGGCTGGCAGAATATTATGATGTCAGGTCTTGTAGGGGACTTTTCAAGAAAACTGCCAGCATATTCAATATACTCATGTTATTTGTTATTAATAACAGTAACCTCTTCAGATATACATGACTTTGATACCAGAAGTAAAAACAATTTACACAAGGAAGGAAGGAAGGAAGGAAGGGAAGTCTCTAACCCTAATACAAAAGGGTGTACTACATTACAATGCCATCTATTAGCATATTTAATAAACTTCCCACCTCCATTAAACAATTAAAAATAAATCCAAACAAGTTCAAATATGAACTAACTAACTAAGTTCTTACTAAGGCCACTCCTTCTACTCTGTTATGGAGCTGAATGAAGTTTTATGGAATAACAGGAATTTTTTCCCATAATTGGTTCTCCTCTTACCTAACAAATAGGAAACAGAGGGTTACATTAAAAGACTCTAACTCTGGACAAATTATTAACTCAGACTGGGGACAAATAAAGACTGGGGTTCCACAGGGTTCCATTCTAGGTCCCCATTGCTCTTCTTAATATATATATAAATGACTTACCTAGATCCATAAATTTTTCTTCTAAAACTACACTTTTTGCTGATGATACTAGTTAGTATTTTGGTAACAAATAAAAAAAATAATCTGGAAAATGCTGCCAAGTGTTACATTAAGCCAGATGCTGCTTCACTGGTTTCAGCCAATGGCTTGTCGGTCAATTGTGATAAAACTCACTTCATGCAGTTTCAGACAAAGAATGACAATTTGAACTAGCAACAAATAATTGTGAAATAACTGAAGTTGAATGTATAAAATTTTTAGGTATGTTCATGGACAATAAATTAAACTGGATCATATTAATATTCTCCTACAAAACTAGGCTCGGCAACCTTTGATCTTAGAATATTATGTCAAGTTGTAGTGATCCTAACATAAGAAAATTAGTTTATTTTGCATATTTCCACTCTATAATGACATCATATGGTGGTATAATAATATTCTGGGGCAATGCATCAGGGAGGGAAAGATAAAATATTTACACTTCAAAAAAAGGCTGTTAGAATATTATTATGTCAGGTCTTGTAGGGGACTTTTCAAGAAAACTGCCAGCATATTCAATCACTGACTCATGTAACCTCTTCACACTAAACTCAGATATATTACATGACTTTGATACCAGAAGTAAAAACAATTTACACAAGGAAGGAAGGAAGGAAGGAAGGGAAGTCTCTAACCCTAATACAAAAGGGTGTACATTACAATGCCATCTATTAGCATATTTAATAAACTTCCCACCTCCATTAAACAATTAAAAATAAATCCAAACAAGTTCAAATATGAACTAACTAACTAAGTTCTTACTAAGGCCACTCCTTCTACTCTGTTATGGAGCTGAATGTAGATATTTATAATTATGAAAGAACATTATTAGAACACTAATTTTTTAGTATAGGATGTAAAAATATTTATCAATTTTATATATATATAAGGTACAAATTGTATGTCTTCTGTATAGAACTTAAGAAAATCTTATTATAAGTTAAAAATTAATGAATAGTTACAGTATATTATTTTAATATTAATAAAGCAACCTAACTATGTGTATAAAATCTCTGACTCGTTCCACAGCATCATCCTTGAAGCTTGTGCTTGCTTCTCTATAGTAGGATCTATGGAATATGACGTTATACTTGCATGACAAATGCCGCTTTCCCGAATATGTTGCACAAGTTAAACAACTTTCCCTAAAACTTATTTTTTTTATTCTAGGGAGGGGGGGAAATATATTATTATAATGAATGAAGATTAGTTAACAATTTAATATTAATTAAAACATATATTTATAACACTATACACTGGTTGAAGCTATAATTTTAATTTTCATAGCCCGCCTTTTATTTTTATAATGAACACTGCATATATTTGCAATAATTATACTACACAGTAAATTCCCCTACTACTGAGCCCAAGAGGCTTTACACTAAAGGTAGCTTAACGCGATTAAGGCAGTTGTACCAACTACTAGACGTAATCCCCTGTAGCCAAAGAGTCTTACTACTCGAACCACACGTTTCTTAATTTATTGGCTCCTCTATTCACCCTTAAATTAAAATTTACTATATATATAAAAAACGAAAAGGTTGTGCTATTTTTTTTTATCGTCTCGCAGATTCTTTTTCAGAAACGTGATTAACAATTGGCAAGTAAAATTTAAGAAACAAGTAACCTTGCACACACACACACACACACACACACACATATATATATATATATAAATAAAATATATGAAGAATATACTAATAAATAAATTTGAGAGTCTTTGTACATATGTATGTTCTGCATAAAAATTTAGGCGCGTGAAACATTTCCGACCGCGTGTCCCCCTGCAACCCGGGAACAAACACTGGGGGAGGTTTTAGAGATACGACTACTTAACAAACGGCCGATATCTCAGTGAAATATGTACATATTATTTTTTTTTACGATTCGGTGAGATCGATAGTGTTTCATTCGACACTGTATTATTTCAACCCCCATTCGGGACGGGGTTGAGGTCAGACCTCTACACGTCCGTGGATGGATTTGGAACTCTCTTGTAGATAGAATCTAATTTTACAAGACCCTCGTGTCTAAAAACCGTGGTATATTACTCTATCCCTTCAAAGTCATCCATGTTGTTCGCCCTTTTCTCCTATTCTGCATACAATTTCCTGGTTATCTCATTCTCCTACAGCACCACATTTCAAAGGTTTCTATTCTTTTCCTTTTGGGCCACAATGATTATTATGACGGTAATTACATTATAATTTTCTGACTTAAATGTTTTCAATAGATAAAAAAAAGGCCAACAACAACAAAAAAAGTCAGCATTAAATACATAACTTTGTAGCAGATCGGTTCGTTTCGATGTTAAGAAGTTAGTAACTTTTCAGGCCGCCAGGCGTAACTTCAAGCCTCTACAATGCCGACTGCAGTCTCGCCAGACACCATTGTTGTCTCTGGTCTGCATCTGGGACTGTAACATAACATGTTACAAGGTATTTTGTATATGATTTCAACAAAATTTACGACACTCTTATATTGTGGTAGTTCTCCATTGTTAAAAAATTTAACTGCCGAAAGCACTCGCTCATTGTTTGTTACACATCATTTCGGCCGCCGTAACAGTCAGGGGCTGGAGGTGGTCCATGCGCACTTTCTTTTTTTTTTGGTTAATAATAATAATAATAATAATAATCATATTCCGTAGATCCTGTAAAGAAGCTGAGCTTCAAGGATGTTGTGGAATAATGGGTCAGGGGCTGTTGTGTACATTTATTACATTATTTTATTGTATAAAAGAAAATATACTTATAACAAAGTTTTGTATTATAAACTATAATAAATTACTCTTCTCCGATTCTTCTATAAATTCCTTTATTGAATAGAAGGAGGAGTGGCTAAGCAAAAATGAGCGTAATTCAGTCTTAAATTTACCTTGATTATCGGGGGACAACAACTGTTTAATTCTGTGCTGTGTGCAGTCACGTGTTGATGATGGATTATCCCTGAATAATGCACACCTTCCTTTCTGTGCAATTGACAATGTTTTACATTTTTTATACAGATTATTTTTGTTCCTTGTATTGAAGGGATGAATATCAGAATTATTCAAAAATAATAAGTGCCTCCTATTTGTGATTAAAAATAACATCAATCAATGAATAAATGTATTGGCACGTCAAAGTGAAAAATACCTAACTTTTTGAACAGAGTTCTGCAAGAAGTTGCTTTAGGTAACCTGCCTCACATATTGCTCTAATAACACGTTTTTGACTAATAAAAATCTTATCTATGGCTGCTACTGAGTTGCCCCAAAATATAATACCATATGATAAAATAGAATGAAAATATGCAAAGTATACTAATTTTCTTGTTTTTAAATCACTGAAGGTGGACAGGCTGCTACATGATGAGGGTGATCCTGAAGAAACAGGCAACTCCCCTTTAATAGCATAGGAAGTGAATTGAAAAAGGGGGGGATGCTGCGGAAGGTAGAGGAGCAAGGTAGCCTAGCAAGGGTTAACTAGTGAGGCCCCCGGGCTATGGTTTAAGGATCCTACCCCCCTCGCCGCGGTGTTTCACCTAAAGAGATGCAGGAGGGAAAACCCTAGAAAACCTGCATCAGGTAGGTCGGGGGGGCATTGGCTGGCTACTATTCTCACGCCCTTCCCCCTGTGAATGACGGGGGGAGACGAGTTTGCTGTGGGGGGGACGCAGCATTCCCTTCTCCGTGTCTCCACCAGTTTCAGGAGGAGGCAGTTGGCCCCTGACTGATCCAATGGGATGATCAGCGGACAACAACTCTTGCCATATGCCCCCAAGGTCTTTGACCCCACCAAATTCTTCACATATAAATTCAAAATGGCTGAGGGAGTCAAGGAGTAAATACGATGTCTTGCTAAATTTGTACGTTTTTAACCGTGTGTAGTTATTGTCGTGCTATTCAGTCCTAAGGCCTGGTCTGATGCAACCCTCCATCTTGCGCAAGCCTTTTCATTTCGTCATAACTATCACGTCCCACATCCTCCCCAATCTCCTCGGCCTCCCTCTTCTGTTCTTACCCCACACACACACACTTTCCCTCTAATACTAATTTTACAAGACCTCCTCGTGTCTTAAAACACGTGGCCCTATTAATCTATCCCCCCTTCTCTCGGTCAACGTCCTCCATATTGTCCGCCTTTTCCCCCCTATTCTGTTTTAGAACCCTCTGTGAAGCTCGAGTGAGTGTCGATAAAAGACGAAATGAACCACCAATGGGAGGAAGAAACCGCAGAAACAAAATTTATCAACACAGATTATCTGAATGAATCGTCAAGTAAACCTTCAAAAATTGGCTGTTAGTAGTTAATTTTTGTTGTTGTGGTATTTAAGTCTTGAGACTGGTCCATGCTCTTGCGCAAGTATTTTCCTTTCCACTAGCACATCCTCCATCTTCTGCTCTTCTAATGATAATTTTACAAGAACCCTCATGTTTTAAAGCCGTTACCTCTTAATCTATCCGTTCAAAGTCCTCCAAACTGTTCGCTCTTCCCCTATTGTGTTAAGAAACCTCCTCGTTAGTGATTCTATCCAACCTCCTCATCATCTCATTCTCCTACAGCAGCACCACATTTCAAAGGCTTCTTCTATTATTTTCCTTTCCGCAACTCCTAACGTCCACGTTTCGCTCCCATATAACGCCACATTAGATACCAACATTTCCTAAGATTCACACTTATATTACCCGTAAGTAAATCCCTCTTCCTTGCTATCCTACTCTAGTTATTACGCTGCTTCCCAAGTAGCAGAATTCCTTAACTTCCTTCAAAATATCCCTTCCTAATCTAACAGCCTTTGTTATTCCACTGTTTCCCATACTACACTCCATTACCTTTGGTTTCCCCACCCTCTATTAATCCTCATATTGAACTGTTTCTGGAGGACTACGTTCATGCGGTTTATTATGGTTTCCAAATCTTCTTCTTCTTACGATTCCCCCCTAATACTACAACATTTATTTATATATAAACTCAAAATTGTAATATAGAACTCAGAATTCATTTATTGTAATAATATTTGTTTGCAGTAAACCTGAACAAGTCTCAAAAAATGCAGATGAAACGTCGCTTTCGTTATTTCACTGTTTTCCCCGATACTAGACTCCATTAGCTTTGGTTCCCTCCCCCCCTCTATTAATCCTCGTGTTGTTCTCTATAAAATATTACAGAAGGAGTAAAACATTCCTTTTATGAAACAAGAATCCGAGTCTTGTTTCTTTGGCGTTGGAGGACGGGTGACGTCTCTTAAACTACCCCTCATATCTTAGTCAACGTCCTCCATATTGTTCGCTAAATAGTGATATATTTAACGCTGACTTTTTTGGTCGTTTTTTTTTCATGTGTTGTGTGTTATTATTGACACGTAAGTGAATTTTTTTTATATACATGTGTATTACTTAATAGAAGTGAGCATGTTTTTTTTTTCCCCCAATTTTCAGGGAGGACAACTCCGTCTCTACTCCTAATTGTTCTGTACCTTCTCTCCCCTTCCAACCATCACCACTACAACAACAACTATAATGGGGCGGAGTCACGCGAGGTCAGCGACCTGCGGCAAGCGTTTGGATTGCAGATTGGGGATGGTCCATTGAGATTGTGAGTACAAGAGGAACTTGCTCCACTCTTAACCACCAGATGCTCTAATGTTTCAATTAAAAACATCAGCTTTTTTTTAAAAAAAAAGAAATGTGCTTAAAGGGTTCTCATAATTAATAATTGTCTGTTTCATAAAAAATTTAAAAAAACAAACAAATAAAAACAGAAGTAATTAAAAAAAATACAGAATAACACAGACTAATACATAAAATTGTGCCCGTTACATGCAATACATTTCTCGGATAATTTTACAACTATAACTGTAACTTTTTGAGGATCTTTTCTATTTAGCCTCACTGTATGAAATAATGTAACGGTAAGTACCTGCGTTAGTTCAATGGAACTAAACTTATATTCCTTTATTGGAATATTAAATGCATGTTGCCACCACCAGGGCTCAGCACATGCTAACTTAATAAACCTATCTATCTATATACTTATATGTATTTATATATATATATAATTAATGGGGAAAGGACAGAGAGATAGAAAGAAGATGGCTGGGGTTCCACAGGGTTCCATTCTAGGTCCATTGCTCTTCTTAATATATATAAATGACTTACCTAGATCCATAAATTCTTCTTCTAAAACTACACTTTTTGCAGATGATACTAGTTAGTATTTTGGTTACAAATAAACAAAATAGTCTGGAAAATGCTGCCAGTGTTACATTAAGTCAGATGCTTCACTGGTTTTCAGCCAATGGCTTGTCAGTCACTTGTGATAAAACTCACTTCATGCAGTTTCAGACAAAGAATGCCAATTTGAACTCAATAAAACTAGCAACAAATAATTGTGAAATAACTGAAGTTGAATGTACAAAATTTTTAGGTATATCCATGGACAATAAATTAAACTGGAAGGATCATATTAATATTCTCCTACGAAAATTAGGCTCGGCAGCAACCTTTGCTCTTAGAGGATTATGTCAAGTTGTAGTGATCCTAAATAATAAGAAAATTAGTTTATTATGCATATTTCCACTCTATAATGACATATGGTGGTATAATATTCTGGGGCAATGCATCAGGGAAAGATAAAATATTTACACTTCAAAAAAAGGCTGTTAGAATATTATGTCAGGTCTCACCAAAAACATCTTGTAGGGGACTTTTCAAGAAAACTGGAATACTGACACTCATATTCAATCACTCATGTTATTTGTTATTAATAACAGTAACCTCTTCACACTAAACTCAGATATACATGACTTTGATACCAGAAGTAAAAACAATTTACACAAGGAAGGAAGGAAGGAAGGAAGGAAGGAAGGAAGGGAAGTCTCTAACCGTAATACAAAAGGGTGTACATTACAATGCCATCTATTAGCATATTTAATAAACTTCCCACCTCCATTAAACAATTAAAAATAAATCCAAACAAGTTCAAATATGAACTAACTAAGTTCTTACTAAGGCCACTCCTTCTACTCTGTTGAAGAATTTATGAAGCTGAATGTATCATAGGGTAGATATTTATAATTATGTAAGAACATTATTTATATAAAAAAAAATAGAACACTAATTTTTTAGTATAGGATGTAAAAATATTTATCAATTTTTTATATATAACTTACAAATTGTATGTCTTCTGTATAGAACTTAAGAAAATCTTATTATAAGTTAAAAGTAATCAATAGTTACAGTATATTTTAATATTAATAAAGCAACCTAACTATGTAAAATCTCTGACTCGTGTTCCACATCATCCTTGAAGCTTGTGCTTCTCTATAGGATGATCTATGGAATATGATTTTATACTTATACTTACCTCGTCTGCTAGCCGATCACTTGAAAAATGTCTTCCTAACTTTCTGATGAAGGGAGGGGGAAGGTGCCTCCGAAAATTCAAGTTCTCTAAACCTCACAAGGTGTCTACCATCTATGAACCTCAGGCAAGTCATCTTCTTTCTTATCTCTCTGTCCTTTCCCCATTAATTGTTTTAATAAACATGACAATGTCATTTCCTATCTCATATTTATATATATGGCCACATCCACATACATCGAAATTTTTTCAGTCTGTCTTTCTTCCTTCTTCCATTCCCTTCTACGTTTGACATATGTATTTCCTTGTGCATGATTCCATGCCGTACATATGATTCAATGAAGCGAATTTCCTGACTTTCTCCCTAATATTTCTATCTTTCTTTCTATCCAATTATCTAACATGTGACTTATCCCATATATAATTTATATATATATTAATTCACTAATTACACTAATAACCTGTTTTCTTGATTATCTATAACAGGCCTTATTTTAATTTCTTGCAATGTTTGTCTTACAGATTTATTCTATTTTATTTTATAAATAATTATTTTCTATATATATATATATATTATATATATATATATTCTCCTTTGTTAACATTTTCACACACACACACAGAAATATTTCAAGGCCAAACCTCCGAATTTCAGCAATATTGGTGGCCCCACTTTTCCACTTTGTCTAAAGGGGTGTGTGGACAATCAATGTCTGATGGATGTACTTCAAATAACAAGTGTTATTTCACAAAATGGCAAGAAATCCCTGACCGATATTCAACATGCCGACACATCCACTTGCTGACCTCGTACACACATGACCACAGGCGCTCGCAAAGAGTTGAAAACGGAGGATAAACTACAAAACTTAAATGTTATTAAAGTAAACATATTCAAGTACCTTGATAAGGGAAATCACTGGACACAGGCATGAGAGCTTCTGCTTGAAGGCTTCCTCAGGCATCGGCACATTCTGAAAGTAACGTTTCCTCATTACATTGAATATCAGGTATAAACAATATAAAAATTCTACCTAATCGAATGACGACACTCAATTTTATAAATTATCAATCTCTCTTTCATCACTTGTTGCAACAGTATAAAATTTTATGGCATTTAGGAATCGCACAACAACTGGTTGCACTCTTAGAAATGTAATGACATATAGTGTCCAGTAATTAGTAAAGGGGTGGGGTAACACGATGATCCCTCAGCTACATTTCTTCTGCGCCCACAGATTACAAAATGGGAAATTTGATCCAGGAATACAGTTGTTTAAGGACACAGCACTGTAGAAAGCAGCACACGTCTATGTATGTGTGTGTGTGTGTCACAACTGCCAGAAACTAACTGTCCTGGGGGGAGTCACATGTTTTAACATTGGAATTCAAAATGGTTAAAAGCAAAGAGATATATAAACATCATAGAGAGGACGATTACAGCGCTCTGGGTGGCAGCAACTAACAACAACAGGGGGAGACAATCACAATGTCTACGGTGGTCAACAACTTTGACCCTGTTAAATGACTGAGGCTGAATAATCGTGTATTTTTGTGATTAAAATATATATTGTTTTTCATCCTAAATCATGCCAAATGTATGTGTGTTCAGCGTACAATTGTACTAATCGTAGTTCAAAAAAACAACTGGAATATCGTATTTTAAGTAAATATCATCATCATATTTTCACTTTTGACAGCACGTGTTTGTTTGTAACTTGGATATTTACCAAATTTCTGATCTTGGTGGTGCTCTAGAATATGCAAGCCCATGCTCTTGTTCTTTTTTATGAAAGTAGTTCTCTGTACTGTAATTAATGAATGTGTGTTTTATTAATTCGTTTAACCTTGATCCCTATCAACTTTCAACTATATATTTAATGTTAGTCTAGATGCATTTAGATGTTACTTGTACAACGTACAATTGTAAAAAAAATTAAAATTTTAGATATTGGTAGTAATCTTTATTATTATAGACTGATGAGCGAGATGCTTCATCATAATCTCATCTAATAATTCGGCCATTAATAATATCAGAAATGACTGATTTAAAAACAAAAATTATAAATTAACTATTATTATAAAGTTTCCTGTTGTCAATGTTTACATGTTGTATTGAGATGATGTTAATAATGAGCCCCTTTATCCCGTGTTAACTTTCCTTGTGTGACAACAGAAATAATTTACAATTTTTAAGTGATGTGTTATATATATATTATATGTAATGAAACACTTTCTAGCTTTGTTTCCGCTCATTTGTAACTTTAATACATGTGTATATATATATATATATATATATATATATATATATATATAGTTTTTAAATATTGATTTACGAGATACGCTTCCTGCACGTATTCCTTAAGTCCACCTCAATTCAATGCCATGCAGCAGCAGACGACAGGACACGCGTCCACCATCTTACCATTCAAAAAATGGCGCCTGAGCCTTCAATTTGCTTCAAATATGGCGGCGCCTTGTGTCCAGCCAGTCTATGTTGTTTATATATGTCTTTGGTTAAAAGTGTATACAAACAGGGGGATGGAATTAATAGGACTGCCAGAGTAATAATAATAATAATAATCATATTCCGTAGATCCTGTAAAGAAGCTAAGCTTCAAGGATGTGGAATAATGGGTACGTTTCAAAAAAATTTTAACGCATGAATTTCTTGTACACGTGGTTCATTGTTGTTCAACATCGTAACCTACCCCTATTTAACTACAACGCACGGTCTGTCTCTTTTGAAATTTTTATTAAATAATGATTCTGTAACCATAAAAGTCGATCCGCCGTAACATTGATAACATTAAAAAGTCTAAACGAGAAGTAAGCCTGAAACTTATACCTTCAATTAAAACTTATTTGGGCAACGAAACCGAGGATAATTATAATTTGACTCATTGTCTCCCAGTCTTCAGTTCATAGTTTCTCAATTCGTATTTTTTTGGTTGATTTGTCAGTATTGATATTGGGTGTTATGCGATCAAATCTTGAACTGTTGGGAGTATTTGGTTGTTTCGAAAATGAAGTGTCTGCATTGAGTGTGTATTAGTTGAATATTGGGGTTTGAAACTGTAACCTTGTTCTTCTAATTTATAGTATAATTGTTTGGCTTATGCATATTAAATGACACACAATATCAAACTACAGGCTGATATCATTTCTTCTAGTAACAAAGCATTAAAAATATAAAATTTTTCAAACTTTGTCATCAATCAATTGACTTTCAAAATTAATGGGAAGCATTTCATTGCAATTTAAATGGACATAAATGTAGTAGGACCCTTATTAAGATTGGAGAATTAAATAGTTATTAATAATTCAAGCAATGTGTGTACATTTAGTAATAATTGATCCAGAGCTTGTGGAATTATCCTCCAATCGATGCTGTGAAAGGAAGGGAAAACTGCTACTTAATTACAAAATTTTAATTAACGGGTTCTAAAAATCTACATAAAAGGAAGGGAAAAGTTTCACTATATTACAAAAGTGTCCATGATAAAGGCTATAAAATTAATTGCAAAGTCAGCAGCGGCTTAATTGTAACTTATTAAGCTCGGGGGGGATAACTTTCCTCTTTAGCCAATTGGTCCAAATTGTTCTTTTTGTTACAGTAATCAACCCTTTTCATTCCTAAATAGCTACCACATCCTTCCTAACCTGCTTTGTGTATTGTCCTTGGCCTCACCTCTTATGTTCTTATCTAATGCTAATTTTACAAAACATTTCAGGTCTTAACATTGTACAGCGGTCAGTTCCTGTTACCATTACTTAATATATATATAACATTTACTCTGAAATGAATGAAACATTCAAACAACAAGAAGCTTTGAGATAGGGAAAAATAAATCAATAATAAACCTTATACCGTTACTTAAAAAGACTATTCAAATTTTGGCACCCGGGATGCATACACTCAAAAAGTTGTCAAAAGTAACGCATACGCAGGTTAATGAAGTTCAAGTGCAAAGGTACCAAAAAGTGAATTTCTCATAATATAAGCACCCTTCTTCAGACAGAGTCTCAACGGTTGGCCGGCCATTGCGCCATTTCAGAAATGAGAGACTTAACTGAAAAAGAGAGTTTAGTACTTCCTGTTACTTCCCACCTACTTATTTCTCCTTATAACTAAAAGTTTTTTTTTTCCTGACAAATTTCAGTGGCCTTAACTACATTCAGGAGAATGATAACAGCGAGGTGGAATATGATGGACAGATACAGATATACCACAACTGGAAGTTTGGGTTTGGACTAGAGTTTGGGATTGGTGCACTAAATGGGTGAGTTTAAGTATACCTGATGTGTAATTAAGCTCTTCATATAGGTGTAATAAAAACAAACACTGACACGCTTGTGACACATTTCAGCGGCATTAATTACATTCAAGAGAATAGTACCAACGTCGTGGTGGAGTACGGCGGAGAGAAACAGAGGTACCACAACTGGATGTTAGGGTTCGGACTAGAGTTTGGGTTTGGTGCGCTAAATGGGTGAGTTTACGTGTTTTCCCCGGTAACCAACTGCAAAGTTAAGCAAGCACTGATTATACTCACTTCTCACACATTTCAGTGGCCTCAATTACAAACAAGAGAATAGCACTAATGTGGTGGAGTATGGCGGAGAGATACAGCAGATACACCACAACTGGATGTACGGGGTCGGACTGGACTTTGAATTTGGTGTACTAAATGGGTGAGTTTTAAGTGTTTACGGTCACCTAATGCGTAACTAAGCTCTTCGTATGGATATTATACTCACTTCTGACACATTTCAGTGGCCTCAATTACAAACAAGAGAATAGTACTGATCTAGTGGAGTATTATGAAGAGATACAGAGATACCACAACTGGTTGTTTGGGTTCGGAATAGAGTTTGGGTTCGGTGACTTAAATAGGTGAGTAGCGGTTTATGGCCCTGATGCAAAATTAAGCTCTTCATATTTACTCGAGATTTTTATTTCAGCGGCATCAATTACATTCAAGAGAACAGTACCAGTGTGGTGGAGTATGAAGGAGAGATACAGAGATACCACAACTGGATGTTTGAGATCAGACTGGTGTTTGAGTTTGGTGAATTAAATGGGTAAGTTTAAGCGTTTATGCTGACCTGATGAATAATTAGCCTCTTCGTACACACGTTAAACACTGATTATATCCGATTTTGACTCATTTCAGTGACATAAATTACGAACAAGAGAATAGTACTAATGTGGTGGAGTATGGTGGAGAGATACAGATACACCACAACTGGATGTACGGGGTCGGACTAGACTTTGAATTTGGTGTACTAAATGGGTGAGTTTAAGTGTTTACGGTCACCTAATGCGTAACTAAGCTCTTCATATAGATATTAAACACTGATTATCCTCACTTCTGACACATTTCAGTGGCCTCAATTACGAACAAGAGAATAGTACTAATCTAGTGGAGTATGATGGAGAAATACAGAGATACCACAATTTGATGCTTGGGTTTGGATTAGAATTATCATTTGGTGAATTAAATGGGTGAGTAGAAGTTTATGGCCTAATGCAAAATTAAGCTTTTCATATTTACTCGAGATTTTTATTTCAGCGGCATCAATTACATTCAAGAGAACAGTACCAGTGTGGTGGAGTATGAAGGAGAGATACAGAGATACCACAACTGGATGTTTGAGATCAGACTGGTGTTTGAGTTTGGTGAATTAAATGGGTAAGTTTCATTGTTTACACTAACCTGATGCATAATTAGCCTCTTCGTACACACGTTAAACACTGATTATATCCGATTTTGACTCATTTCAGTGACATAAATTACGAAAAAGAGAATAGTACTAATGTAGTGGAGTACGACGGAGAAATACAGACATACCACAACTTGATGCTTGGGTTCGGATTAGAATTATCATTTGGCGAATTAAATGGGTGAGCAGAATTATTTACAGTGACATAAAGAATAATTAATACATATAAAAAATAACTCTGGGTGCATTTTAGTGGCATCAATTACATTCAAGAGAATAGCACCGATGTCGTGGAGTATGAAGGAGAGATACAGACGCACCAAAACTGGATGTTTGGGCTTGGACTTGAGTTTCGGTTTGGTGCACTAAACAGGTGAGTAGAACTATTTACACTGACCCGCTGCGTAATTGAACTCTTCATATACAGGTAAAAGAAAACTGACAATATTTATTCCTAACGCATTCCAGTGGCATCAATTACATTCAAGGGAACAGTACCAGTGTGGTGGAGTATGATGGGCAGAAACAGAGATACCAGAACTGGATGTTTGGGGTCAGACTGGTGTTTGGGTTTGGTGAATTAAATGGGTGAGTTTAATTGTTTACACTAACATGATGCATAATTAACCACTTAATATACACGATGATTATATTCACTTATGATACATTTCAGTGACCTCAGTTACATTCAAGAGAATAGCACCAATGTGGCGGAGTATGAAGGAGGGATACAGAAGCTGTTTGGACTGGGACATGAGTTTGGTGAGTTAAATAGGTGAGTAGAAGTATATACGGTGAGCTAATACATAATTAATCTATAAAAACACTGACAATATTTACCGATGACACATTCCAGTGGCATCGATTACATTCAAGAGAATGGTACCAAGGTGGTGGAATATGATGGAATGGTACAGAGATGCCGCAACTGGTTCAGTGAATTAATTGGGTGAGTTTGTGTGTTTTTGGTGAGCTAATACATAATTAATCTATAAAAACACTGACAATATTTACTGCTGACACATTCCAGTGGCATCGACTACATTCAAGAGAATGGTACCAACGTGGTGGAATATGATGGACTGGTACAAAGTTGCCGCAACTGGCTCAGTGAATTAATTGGGTGAGTTTGTGTGTTTATGGTGAGCTAATACATAATTAATCTATAAAAACATTGACAATATTTACTGACGACACATTCCAGTGGCATCGATTACATTCAAGAGAATGGTACCAACGTGGTGGAATATGATGGACTGGTACAGAGTTGCCGCAACTGGCTCAGTAAATTAATTGGGTGAGTTTGTGTGTTTATGGTGAGCTAATACATAATTAATCTATAAAAAC
The DNA here is from genome assembly GCA_034510155.1 of Eucriotettix oculatus. Classification (NCBI taxonomy): domain Eukaryota; kingdom Metazoa; phylum Arthropoda; class Insecta; order Orthoptera; family Tetrigidae; genus Eucriotettix; species Eucriotettix oculatus. The sequence goes on along the minus strand of CM067376.1, from coordinate 7,342,408 downwards.
ACTGACAATATTTACTCCTGACACATTCCAGTGGCATCGACTACATTCAAGAGAATGGTACCAACGTGGTGGAATATGATGGACTGGTACAGAGTTGCCGCAACTGGCTCAGTAAATTAATTGGGTGAGTTTGTGTGTTTATGGTGAGCTAATACATAATTAATCTATAAAAACATTGACAATATTTACTGACGACACATTCCAGTGGCATCGATTACATTCAAGAGAATGGTACCAACGTGGTGGAATATGATGGACTGGTACAGAGTTGCCGCAACTGGCTCAGTAAATTAATTGGGTGAGTTTGTGTGTTTATGGTGAGCTAATACATAATTAATCTATAAAAACACTGACAATATTTACTGCTGACACATTCCAGTGGCATCGATTACATTCAAGAGAATGGTACCAACGTGGTGGAATATGATGGACTGGTACAGAGTTGCCGCAACTGGCTCAGTAAATTAATTGGGTGAGTTTGTGTGTTTATGGTGAGCTAATACATAATTAATCTATAAAAACACTGACAATATTTACTCCTGACACATTCCAGTGGCATCGACTACATTCAAGAGAATGGTACCAACGTGGTGGAATATGATGGACTGACGCAGAGATGCCACACGTTGATGTTTGTGTCCAGATTAGAGTTTAGGTTGGGTGCATTAAATGGGTGAGTAGAAGCGTTTACGGTGATCAAATGCATAACCGAGCTCTTCATATGCATATCAATATAAAGACATTGATTGTATTTATTTCTGACTCATTGCAGGCACATTTATTACATTCAGAGAATGGTACCATTGTGGTCGAGTACGATGGAGAGGTATGGAGATGCTGCTATGGATGTTTGGGTATGGTGCATTAAATGGGTTAGTAGAAGTGTTAACAGTGACCTGATGATTAACTAATAACATCGTATACATATTAATATATACTTCTGACTCATTACAGTCACATGAATTACATCCGAGCGAATGGTGCCAATGTGGTGGAGTATGATGGACAGATGCAATGATTTAACAACGGGCTGTGATCAAGAGTTTGGGTTTGGTGCATCAAATTGTTGGTGTTAAGTGTTTATGGCGACCCTCTGCAAAGTTCAGGTCTTCAAATATTTATAAAATTCTGACATTATTTACTTATAACATATTTATGTGGCATCCATTTGCTCCAGTCAATTTGGCGAGGCTGTCATGTTTTCACGTCCTATGAAGCTATGATGTCATTTGACACTTTCAACCCTAATTGACTTTTTTTTTTGTTAAAAATTACAAGTGAAGGAAGAATGCTATGTTGTTAATGTGTTTTATATATCATATGTATAGTTCAGAAGAGAAAAAAAAATTGAAGGTGTTGCATCATAATAAGGTAACCTACAACATGAACTGCCATAAAATGTTGCCAACTTGTGTGCATTGACCTAAACTTAAATATATATTCCAGGGAAGAATAGTTTACAGCTAAAGATGGGTTTGCATTCCATATGTATATTATTTATTTTGTTATTAATTGTTATGAATAGACATAATTGTATTGTAAAAAAATAATTCCTGACTACTTATTTGTTGCCAAGTTTGACATTTCATAAACGTTGTCTTTCATGAACCGCAACGTCCTGTCATAGTGTATTTATACTAAAATTTTTAAAAAAAATTAGCAATTCTGTAAAGAATATATTACACACACAGTGAAAAAAATTTAATTAAAAGAAAAGAAAATCCTGGGATTAGCTTCTACAGACTGAGATTCTGGGCGATGAAATTAATAGGATAATTTCTATATATAAACTTGAACTGATGTTTTAAAATACTCTGAGCTGTAAAGATTGATGCTTAATAAATTTCTAAACCTGTTATCTTTATTTATCTGTCTAAAACCTCATACATGGTAGTAAATTAAAAAGTTTATTGAAATTGATCCTGACAGTTCACTATTTTCCTGGGCAAAATTAAAATTTAAGCTGTGGTAAATCAAAAATGGTGCCATTATATTGGTTGCAGTAATTCTGCAACTCCTATATACAGGGTTATTCAAAAAAAAGGAGCAGATATGAAAAATTTATTTTTATTACAATATCAATATAAATTTATAATAGTATGAAAATATTTATTTAACCCTTTTGCACTCAGCCAATTTGTTGTTGTTGTTGTCGTATTCAGTCCCAAGATTGGTCTGATGCAACCACACATTCTAAATTATTCTGCGCAAGCCTTTTCACAACCCACATCATCCCTAATTTGCTTAGTGTATTACATTCTTGGCCTCCCACTCCTGTTCTTACCCCACACGCTTCCCTCTAATGCTAATTGTACAAGACCCTCGTGTCTTAAAACGTGGCCTACTAATCAATCCTTTATTTTGGTCAACGTCCTCCATATTGTTCGCCCTTCCCCTATTGTGTTTATAGAGTTCCCTCGATTGTGATTTATCCACCCGCCTGATTTTTCAGCATTATCCTGTAGCACTACATTTCAAAGGCTTCTATTCTTTTCACCAACTATTACCGTCCACGTTTCACACTTACATTACCCGCCAGTAAATTCCTGTTCCTCGCTATCCTGTGCTATCCTACTCTAGTTATTACTCTTCCCAAGTAGCAGAATTCCTTAACTTCCTTCAAAATATCCCTCCGCAATCTAACAGCCTTTGAAATTTCCACTGTTTCCCATACTACACTCCATTACTTTGGTTTTACCTCTATTAATCCATACATTATGCTCTTGAAATCTTGGTTGATGGATAATAGAAATGTAGAAAATTATTAAAACTATGCAAAATGAAATTGAGTATAATAGACAACAAAACATTTAATGTTAAAATACCGGGATGCCAATCCAGTACAAGAAGACTAACAAAGGGAGTGCCCCAAGGATCTGTTCTGGCGCCATCGCTGTTCAACATATATACGGTTTTCCGACAAGGACGGGTCGATGTGGAAATGAAATTAAACAAGCTCTATGTAAAGTATTAACGAAACTGCCCAAAAAAGAAAGGTCAGCATTAAATATATAACTATGTATTAGCAAAAGCGACGTTTCATCTCCATTTTGAGACTTCTTCAGGCTTAATAAGGGATAAACCTAATCATCATATGAGTGACCATTATAAGAAATACTGTAAAATATTGAACAAGGTCATAAAAGCTGCAAAATGTGTGTGCATATTAAGAAATCAGTAGACAATTCTCTTAATAAGATTAAAACTATTTGGAAAATAATTAAAAAAGAAACAAATAAAGAACTGACACAGCCACAGTTAGGTAAATTCAAAACCAGATGAATGTACAAATAAATTTAATGATCCACTTTTTAACCATTGCAAAGAAAATCAGGGTTGAATACAAATAAATTAAATGGAAAATGCCTTACAACTTTTGAAAGAAAACTATCCAGTCCAGGAAAGTAATTTGAACTTTTTCTTTGACAACTCCAACTGAAAATTAAAAAAATAATAATAAGCACTCTAAAAAAATAAACATTCATCAGGGCATGATGGCATAATACTCAAACAAATAACATTAGTTACATTTGTAATCATTCACTTCTTTCTGGAGTCTTCCCAGATAAGCTCAAATGTGCTTTAGTCACTCACTCCACTGTACAAACAGGGGAATAAAGAAGATATATATATATATATATATATATATATATATATCAAGTTATCCCCCCATATCAGTGTTGCCAGTATTATCAAAAAAATTTTGAAAGAGTAGTATTATACAACAGAGTTATAAAACATCTGAACAAACATAATTTACTCACCGATTCACAGTTTGGGTTTAGAAAAGGAATATTCAACCGAGAAAGCGATCTTTACTCTTTTAGACGACATAATAGAAGAATTAAATAAAATAAAAAAATCGCCCATTAGGTAGGTATATTCTGTGACTTAAGTAAAGCTTTTTTGATTGTGTAGACCACCATAGCATATTATATGCTAGAAAAACTGAGGTACTATGGAATAACAGGAACTTCATTTTCTTGGTTTAATTCATACTTACAAAATAGAATGCAAAGAGTAGTATTAAAAGACTCGTGCACAGGTGAAATACATAAATCAGATTGGGGGGGAATTATTATTAAAACTGCGGTGGTGTCCCACAGGGATCAGTATTAGGGCCATTATTATTATTATGATCTTCCTAATACCATAGATTCAAGTTCTAAAGCTATCCTCTTTGCAGATGAATGATACTAGTGTAATAGTAAAAGGGTAACAAAGACACACTAGAATTGTAAAGTGTCATGTAATGTTAACGAAGCTCTTTTGCTATTCGAAAAGGCCCGTGTTTGCCCTTTTCAAATGAGGAACTAATTTAGTTAGCTAGAGTAGTATTGGCAAGTAGTGTAGTGAGAGTTGGAGGTGATGTCGCAGTTGATGACGTCACCAGTTACTCGTGCTGCAGTTGGCACTCGGCAGTGGGCGCCGAGAATACTCTGTGCGGCGGTCAGAATTAACCAGCCACTGGTGAATCGCGAGGAAGTAGACTATTTGCGGACGGAGATTATCGCACTGCCAAGAAGCCGAATTGTTTTCGCTGCTGCGCCATTGGCAACAACGGGAAGACAATCCTGGATGAAGAAGAAAGTCTGGACCAGTCACTAATAGTAGTTGTTGTTGTCGTGGTATTCAGTCCTAAAGACTGGTCTGATTCAACCCTCCATACTAATCTACCTCGCGGAAACCTTTTCATTACCTAATCGGCTTAGCGTATTCCATCCTTGGCCTCCCTCTTTTTCTCTTACCCCACACACATCCCCTCTAAGGCTAATTTTACGAGACCCTCGTTTCAACGTCCTCCATATTGTTCCTCAGAACATGTTTATCTCTTTCTTTAGTTTCTAATTATGTATATTTAATTATGTATCTGCCACCACGAGGGGCGCTTGCGCCCAATTGTAGATTATTAGCAAATACAATATTTTTTTAACATTTAATATAGAAATATGCTGATATAACAACAACTTGGCTGCTTCCAACTCGCAATTGACCGATTTCGAAACATGTTGTAGCGCAGTAGAGAAACCCGCGTCCAAAATTTTATTATAATTTAACGGGAACTTAAATACCAAATATTCCGGCATGAGCAAGTTGTTTGCCAGGAAGAAGGGAGAAGGGGGGTTGGTTTTTTTCCTTGCGCCCGCCGTCTCGCCTTTCGGAATAAACAACAAAGGTGACTGCGACTGGCTGACTTACACCTGGAGCAGACGTAAAGCTGCTCGGACACAACGTCGCCGTTTCGGAATGTCCTAATTAATCTGCCTGGGAATTTGGTGACCGGGTGGCGTGTGTTCCCCAAATAAAACAAGGGATATGATTGGAGGAGGATATCCATCCATCCCTGTGCCACCTTAGTGATAGGTGTCGGATAAGTGGGGTGGGGGGGGGGGACAAGGCTTTAAAAGAGGCTGGCGGCGGAGACAATTTGAGGACAGATTGGAGAGATTTTTGCAGTGGATGGAGAGAGGAGATTGAAGGAGAGTGGTGGAGAGAGGAGATTGGTGGTGAGGTGGCAGCGGCGACCATGCTTTGATCAGTCCAGGAAGCAGGGAAGAAAGGTCTTAGCAACAAGGGAAGGAAGACTTCGTGTTATCGTCGACCGGCCGCTTCAAGTTCCACAACACGGAAATTACAGCGAGACAGACGCCTCCTATGAAGACAACTCAGGTCTGCTACACGTGGGTCAACACCCAAACCATTAATACCCTAAGATTATAATTAATAAATACATATTTAAACTGAATAATTAAATTCATTAAATAATATCCCCCCCTCATCATTTACAACACGCTCAACATTTTTAATATTAAAATTTGAATCGATTCTCTTGCCTTATATAATCGGGAATACTAATATATGGGGTAAATAAATAATCCACTTTAATTTGTCTTTTCCTGCTTTAAGAAGCGACTGTTTTTACACGCCTGGCTCTACAGGGGGAGGGGTAGGGGGGAGGGGAGATGACGTCACGCTATTGCCTTTCTGTCTAAGATACTCTTTGCACATATTCAGAGAGATTAGTGTATTGCTGTTGGTCGTGATCCATGGACTGCAACCTCTTTACACGGACCTCAAATTAAGCGGTCAACAAGGTCGACATGCTTGCCAACATTGTCACTGACTTCACTTTTGTCCTCAGAACCAAAGAGTAGATAGAGAGGCAAATCAATGGAGGAGAATGGAAATTCTTTTTCCTAGGATCTGAATCTGGAAAATAAGATATTTTTATAATATAATTTAGATAGGCCGACGTTTCGATGCGACATTCGGGCATCTTTCACACGCAAATGGCTCTTAAAGGGAATTCTAAAGCTTTTAATTAGTTCTCTCTGATTCTTAATCTCCCTGTGTTAAATAAAGTCGTATCTCTTGTGTTCTTAACTAAGGCCAGCGAGCGAGAGCAGAGACACCTATCTATATATGTCTATCAGGTGACTCAGGATCGCTCCAACACTAATTTCTCTTAGAAGGGAAACTGTTCACAATTTGTTTTACACTATCTGATTTCACTACATCATCTACATCACCTAAATTCAAACGAGAAACGGACAAATAGCTAGCCAGCAACAGCAGTGTTGCCACCATGACATTAAAATTCACAATCCTTATTTTTTTTTCAAAATAAATTTTAATTATCATGGTTAATTATTCGATTAAATTAGAAATATATCAACGGGACTTATTACCTCAGTCAGGTCCATTTTTTTTATTATTTAATCGCGCTGAATAAGTCACATACACACTGAACTGAATCTATTTAGAAACGCACGCAAGTCTATATAATATATTGTAACATGTTTAATTACAGCCCCAGATAAAAACACAAATTATGAATAAATTATGACAAATAAATTTTAAGTTTTCTCATTAAACAAAATTTGAAATTTTAAACATCTCCTAAAAGTAATGAGACTCTATCTTATAAACCAAACACCAGTTGGAGGCCTGAAAGATCAACCGCTCAAGATTATTAGAAATGCAGTCAAACCTTTATATTATAAAATTTAATTTGACTTTAAGGTATTTGACGATTATGATAAGTAGGTAATTATAATTTTAATAAAATAAGCAATCTATACTGTGCTTGTATTGGAAAAATTTTTCACTAAATTCTTGGCACATCATCTTAGTATCTAATCGCAAAAATAAATAATTACTGCACTTTTACAACAATATTGAGTTTTACACTGTTGTTTAGTTTCTCTGTATGTGTTCCACATTGTCTTCTCTTCCGTCTTGGTAATTCACATATTCTATAGTTTCCGATCCTTCAAAATCATCTTCCCTGCACAACACACGCATATCGTCTTCTAAAATAAGACGAACCTTCTCGAATGTATATTGTGATAAAAAACGCGGAATTTTGTGGTATTGTGGCGTTATGAGGCGCAGTTCAAGCAACAACAATGTCTAGTCAGCTGGAAGATGGTGATTCCCCCCCGCGGGAGAGTCTCGCCGAGAGTGTGTGTAAAAAAATGTGGGCGGGGAACCCCGGAATTTTATGAAGTAGACCTATGGCGGGGAATTCCCGTCGGAGGATTTAAAAGGGGAGCCGATGGGTGGCTGGGGATCAGAATTGAGACGAGTTGAGGAGAGGAAAGACGAGAGCAGATGCTGTGAGAGGTTTGCAGAGACGTTAGATGTTTCGAGGAAGCAGATGAGTTGCGGTGGATCTGGTTCCTTCTACCTTCATCGGTGTAAAAATCCTGCAAGACCCCAGAGAGACGCGGAAACATTCTTGAAGTTGGATGTTTGTAGGCCCCTGCAGTAATTGTGGGTGAGTTATTTAAAAAAAAAGCTGTGAAACTTGCTCATTGCTTTGGTTAAATAATATTTAATGATTGTTTTTTTCCTATTTTCAGTTACTGCATGAATACTCCATCCATCTCTCGAGAGACCCAAAATCTCCCTGAGATTAAGCGCATGTGTGTAGTCACTTTAAATTAATAAATGAAAATTTTTAAAATTGATTATAATTTGTTCTATTAATTAATTAATGTTTTATACCCTAAAAAGTATATTACAATATATATAGAACGTTATTCAATGTATACATTTGTTTTACTCATATTGCAAAACTATTCATCCTTTAAAAAAGTTATGAAAGGTGAAAAAAAATAAACCACAAAAAAATTATTGAATCCACTTATAAAAAAATAACTATTTACCTAACAAAAAACAAAATATTAAATGTTAAACGTGAATGTAACTCAATAATGGCCAACGAACTGCAGAAAAATAATGGCACAGAAGGCCGCACGCTGTTTCTCTTTCGCAATCCGTCGTCGACGTTATCTTGGAAGCTACGGCCTCGTCTAGAATGTGACACGTCCTCCTAGGATGTACCATTAAGCGTCATAGGTCCCGCCGGGCGTAACGCGACTAACCGAGGGTTAAGCAATACAAAAGAAGAAGATGAGATATCACATTACGTCTCCATCCTAACACAAATTTTGAAAAGACTTACAGGTTATTAGTAACTTCAGCGGGCTGTGTAGAACCTTATATATTTTTTATTGAAACAACCGGAAAGAAAATAAAAAGGTTACTAAGGAGGACTGTGAGACATGGAGATGGCATGTTGCCGACGTCTCTGGCAGCCGCAGCGGAGTTTCCCCGTCAGCCGGAATTAACCTTCAACAACAACGACGACTCTACTAATGCGTGAGATTAAATCGTAAGGGTAAAGAAAAGATAACGGGGAAATTTATCTACAAAATAACTTAACTAGGACGACATTATTGAAGGAAATATTTACAAAATTTGAGGTTCGGCGAAGCATTCAGATCTAATGCGATCTCAGGATAAAAAACCGTGGGCGATACCCTCCCTAGACGTCAAGGATTGGAAACCTGACAGCCTACCTCCTTTGTAGGTAGTGCGACGTCACCTCTCAGCCAGCTTATCTGCAAAGGGACGCCCTCTTCAACGTCGACTTTTGACCTCCTTCCTTTATTCGTCCGGGACCTAGAGTCCGTCTGCTTCAAGTTCTCACAGCCAAATTATAATTCACACAGCCTCACTGCCGCGTCAGAAAGCCTCGAAAAGCTGTATTAAATAATCGATTTTGCTCTAAACCATGTGGTGTTCGTTGTTTACACCATCAAAAATATTGTTGTACAATCAAACGAACAATAATAATAATGTATTTAATTTGAATAGAAATATAACTCAAATTAAGTTATAGTGGGAAAAAATATATAATTTTACGAATATCAATTTAATCATTGGCTCAGTCGGTAAAAGCAAAAATAATAATACTCTACGCAGCTTCTTAAATAATGGCGGCTGCTGATCCCGGGGGACAACGCGGGTGACGAACAACGATATAGTTGAAAATTAAAATACGCGAATCAGACGAGAATGGTTTGTGTGGAAAAACCAACCGAGGTAAATTGCCCGTTAACGCCTGATGACGTCGTTCTTCGTTTATGTCCTGTATGCCGGTTGTTCCACCTTTGCTGGGTCACGTCTTCTTCATATTAAGATTCTCTAGCGCCTCTCCTTCCTTCACCATCAAATGTTGTCTCTTTTTATTTTCTGTTCTCCCAACCAAATGAATCTCCTTTCTCGAAACTAAATTTTATACACATGTCGCCTTGTTCTGCCACTGACTGCTTCGTCTCTCCCTAGCCAGCGTCTCTCTCTCTCAGGCAGCCTCCCTGCAACAATCTACTCCAGGCCATCAACAATGTTGCAGACGACGGTGACGTTTCCCGCCTACTCGGCCTCACCACCAAACAAACCATTCTCGTCTTCCGTCCTGTCTGTATACGTCAAATAACAAAAACTAAATTCATGAACAATTCTCGGGTTTTCAACCGGGTAAAGTATAAAGTTTGAACACGACGTTTCCATGGCTTGCTCTGCCATCTTCTTCAGGTTCACCTGAAGAAGATGGCAGAGCAAGCCATGGAAACGTCGCGTTCAAACCGGGAAAGCCCACGTTCTCTTAAAAACTAAATTATTTTTGCTTTACCCGACTGTAAGGGTCATGAATCACCACAACCACGAAACCCCATTGTTTGAGGTAACCACGCGGTATGTAAAATATTCCTTTGTCTATCTTCCTGGATCCCCGATTCCCATTCCGAAGGCCGATTCCAGGTGACGCCGGCCCCGGCCATTCTCACGCCAATTCCAAGTACCCAATCCTTGATAACTTTATATTAATAAACGATCATCCATCGCCGCCGCGCTACAACACGTTTACTTATAAATTCACCCTCAACCGTAGTTTATAAGGCGGGGGTTCAGGGGCATCGCGGATCTCATTAGATCGTGAAGCTGTCGGGAGAACATCGGTTTGACGCGGAACTGTTGTTGTTCTGAACAACCCCTATAGGGGGGGGGGAGGGGGCGTGTTACGTAAAGACGGGCCTCGTGTCGGAATGGCCGAGTAAAGACACAAAATTAAAATCGATAAAGAGCTAACAACGTAGTTATAATGTATCCGTGAAAAGTGATTCATTTAGAAGAACTGGGTCAACTCCGTCCACTGAAACTTGGCCCAGACACCTTCAGGCAGGCACGCACGCCAAGATATTCGGGGAACAGCCAGAGGGGAGAGGGAGGGAGGGAGAGAGAGAGAGAGAGAGAGAGAGAGAGAAGAGCCGCGGCTCAACACTCACCAACGCCAAATAAAAATGTAATCGCTCTTACACCAGCAGCGGTTAAATAAACACCTCCTCAAGGTACTTGCATCATTTCCTACAGCCCAAACAAAGGCTTTAAGTGTATATTGTAACCGTGAAACCACTAGATGACACATGAAAATAGTTTCATTTCCAATTTCGTTTATAAGTGATGTTAAATATCTTTGTGATGCTGGAATATCTGTGTGATTTGGAATATCGTTGAATCTTTAAAGACGATTGTTGTATCTTTTGAAGTTGTTCGTTTTGCACACTCTGCGGTCAAAGATAACGTTTCATTTTTGCGGAAAGTAATTCAACATGTCTAAGGATAAAGAATTTGTAGTACCTCAGGATTAGACGAGTCCATGTACTGGGGTCAAAGACCTTGGGCATATGGCAAGAGTTGTCCGCTCATCCCATTGGATCAGTCAGGGGCCAACTGCCTCCTGAAACTGGTGGAGACACGGAGAAGGGAATGCTGCGTCCCCACCACAGCAGACTCGTCTCCCGTCATTCATAGGGAAGGGCGTGAGAATAGTAGCCAATGCCCCCTGACCTACCTGATGCAGGTTTTCTAGGGTTTTCCCTCCTGCATGTCTTTAGGTGAAACACCGCGAGGAGGGTAGGATCCTTAAACCATAGCCCGGGGGCTTCACTAGTTAACCCTTGCTAGGCTACCTTGCTCTACCTTCCACATCCCCCCTTTTTCAATTCCCTTCCTATGCTATTAAAGGGGAGTTGCCTGTTTTTTCAGGATCACCCTCATGTAGCCTGTTAACCAAAAAAAAAACCAAATGATTTTTCTAAAAGTTGGGACATTTTAAATAAGCAAAAATTTAAACTTTGTTAAAATATAAAATTAATAATTTCAGTAAACGTTACAACGTTGTATACAAAAGTAACTGTTTACATTGTAATTACTGTTATTTTGTGTCAAAGCAAACGTTCATTTTATATCCGCATTAAAAAATTCAATCCTTGTTTCAGGATCACCCTCATGTAGCCTGTTAACCCCCCCAAAAAATAAAAAAATAAAGGTCGTCATGTTGGACATTCGTTGAAGTCTAATAAAGAAAACCTGCATCAGGTAGGCCGGGCATTGGCTGCTACTATTCTCACGCCCTTCCCTGTGAATGACGGGAGACGAGTCTGCTGTGGGGACGCAGCATTCCCTTCTCCGTGTCTCCACCAGTTTCAGGAGGCAGTTGACCCCTGACTGATCCAATGGGATCAGCGGACAACAACTCTTGCCATATGCCCAAGGTCTTTGACCCCGGTACATATACCTGTCACCTCTGGTCTACTTATTATTGACACACTTTTTCCCTCCTACGAGAAACTTGAAAATGGCAGGAATGGTTGGTAAAATTCCATATAAGGTTTTTAAATTGTCTTAAATGCACGGGCCAAATAGCATTAGCGATGACAATTCACAAACAATTTGAACGCTTCAGCTGCATTAAGTACCAAAAGTTGTTTGAAACTCCAGAATTATCACACTTGGCGACAGCAGCACGTGGAATCACAGTACCAATCTAGCCAAAATAAATTTACAGTACAGGTGTGCGTAAAAAGGTTGAACAATAATCTGAGGCGGTGCAGTTTGGCCTCCTTGGGAAATTGTCAAAGTCAACAACAAGATGCGAAAAAATGATGAAATTTCAAACCCAATAAAGGAAGAACGGTGCTGCCAATATCAAGCTTCGTGTAGAAATAAATGCTTCTCGGGTAATCTCAAAGAATAGCGGCGACGTTTCGAAGCCTTCCTCACTGCCATCGTCTTCCAGGCTGAAGTGAAAGCATTTCTACATTCAACTGTCTTAAAGTGATTTAAAAACCAGAAAATTAGTATACTTTGCATATATTTCCATTCTGTTTTATCATATGGTGTATTATATTTTGTAGGGGGGCGTAGATAAGATTTTTATTAGTCAAAAACGTGTTTATTAGAGCAATATGTGAGTGTGTGATGCAGGCAGGTAACCTCACAACAACTTCTTGGCACAACTCTGTTCACTTTAACTCGCCAATACATTTATTCATTGATGGATGTTATTTGTAATCACAAATAATAGGAGGCGGCGCTTATTATTTTTTGAATAATAATACTGATATTATTCATCCCTTCAATACAAGGAACAAGAAAATAATCTGTGTATAATAAAAAAAATGTAAAACATTGTCAATTGCACGGAAAGAAATCCATCATCAACAGACTGCACACAGCACAGAATTAAACAGTTGTTGTCCCCCAATGATAATCAAGGTAAATTTAAGGACTGAATTATCCTCATTTTTTTGCTTAGCCACTCCCCCTTCTATTCAATAAAGGAATTTATAGAAGAATCGGAGAAGAGTAATTAATTAATTAGTTTATAATAATACAAAAATTTGTTATAAGTATTGTAACATGAAAAGTTACACGCAACAATGCGGGCTAGCAGCTTGCGAGTTGCAATTGTCGCAACTCGGGGCCAACAATGGAGTCTGGCGAGACTCGAGTCAGTCGTCATGGGGTAGAGAAGGGAGAAGGATGTATCGGCAGTTGAGAGTGAAGGAGAAAGACCACGCCCTGTAGAGATACTTGTTCTCATGTTCTGAAATGGATTAAATCTATTAAAATCCACTTTTTTGGTATTTTTATTAAAAAATACCTGGCGCCCCAAAAAAGCATTTAAATTCTCGAATACGGAGGAACGCCGGATCGTCTACATTATATTTATCTTTTATACAATAAAATAATGTAATAAATGTACTACACAGCCCCTGACCCATTATTCCACAACATCCTTGAAGCTCAGCTTCTTTACAGGATCTGCGGAATATGATTATTATTATTATTATTAATTCACCTGGAAATGTTTTCGATCTTTTATCGAGTTTGGTTTCATCATTCATGCGACTCGTGCGACGTGGAGTGCGTGCGTGCGTCTACCGCGCATGCGCGTTCTACAGCCAATCAGGGCTCGGGGCTCAGCGCAGCTGGGGCGTCACTCGCCTCCCAGCCAGACAGCCAACAGGACGGGCGCCATCTTATTCTCTCTCCGGGCCAGGACTGAGACGTAAGTTTCTCATTTCATTTCATTGCATGCACTCAGTTTTAAGGGACACGGAGACTGAAATTTCGGCAAAAAATCGTGGAAAAAAACAAATAGATTTTATAATTTTTTTCTCTCTCCATATTTTAATATATTCCTGCCTATAAGCCTTACAAATCTTATAGGGAAAAAAAAATTAATCCGATTTCGTCAATTTTAAAGACTCAGGGAGCGATTTAAAAGGATTTGTGATTCTACGTTAATAAATTATTACTCTCTTTTTAAAAAAAAAGTGTAATTAGGGGAGTCAGAAGAAGACTTGGAAAACCACAATAAATGGCATGAACGTGGAGAAAGAGTTCAATATAAGGATTAATAGAGGAGGGGAAAACCAAGGTAATGGAGTGTAAGTATAGGGAAACAGTGGAATTACAAAGGCTGTTGGGGAAGGGGATATTTTGACGGAAGTTAAGGAATTCTGCTACGTGGTTAAGCGTAATAACTAGAGTAAGGATAGCAAGGAAGGCTTCCGCGAAAAAGAGGTAATATAAGTGTGAATATTAGGAAATCGTTGCTAAAAAATGTTTGTGCGGAGCGGCGTGGCGTTTATATGTGTGTGAAACGTGGACGATAGGAGTTGCGGGAAAGGAAAAAGTATAGAAGAAACCTTCGAAAATGTTATGTTGTGTTCGAGGCGAATGCTGAAAATCAGATGGGTGGATAGAGGAGTAAGTATCGAGGAGGTTCCAAACAGAATAAGGAGGGGAAAAAAACAAACAATATGTAGGACGTTGAAGGGATAGATTGATAGGTGTGTGTGGGGGGAAAGAACAGAAGAGGGACGCGCAAAAGGGTGGAATACGCTAAGTAGATTAGGGTGTGCATATAGGTTGTGATAGTTACAATGGAAATGAAAAGGCTTGCGCAACAAGATAGGTTAGCAAGGAGGAATAGAGGAGGTTCCAAACAGAATAAAGGGGGAAAAACAAACAATATGTAGGACGTTAAAGGGATAGATTGATAGGTGTGTGTGGGGGGAAAGAACAGAAGAGGGACGCGCAAAAGGGTGGAATACGCTAAGTAGATTAGGGTGTGCATATAGGTTGTGATAGTTACAATGAAAATGAAAAGGCTTGCGCAACAAGATAGGTTAGCAAGGAGGAATAGAGGAGGTTCCAAACAGAATAAAGGGGGAAAAACAAACAATATGTAGGACGTTAAAGGGATAGATTGATAGGTGTGTGTGGGGGGGAAAGAACAGAAGAGGGACGCGCCAAAGGGTGGAATACGCTAAGTAGATTATGGTGTGCATATAGGTTGTGATAGTTACAATGAAAATGAAAAGGCTTGCGCAACAAGATAGGTTAGCAAGGAGGAATAGAGGAGGTTCCAAACAGAATAAAGGGGGAAAAACAAACAATATGTAGGACGTTAAAGGGATAGATTGATAGGTGTGTGTGGGGGGGAAAGAACAGAAGAGGGACGCGCAAAAGGGTGGAATACGCTAAGTAGATTAGGGTGTGCATATAGGTTGTGATAGTTACAATGAAAATGAAAAGGCTTGCGCAACAAGATAGGTTAGCAAGGAGGAATAGAGGAGGTTCCAAACAGAATAAAGGGGGAAAAACAAACAATATGTAGGACGTTAAAGGGATAGATTGATAGGTGTGTGTGGGGGGGAAAGAACAGAAGAGGGACGCGCCAAAGGGTGGAATACGCTAAGTAGATTATGGTGTGCATATAGGTTGTGATAGTTACAATGGAAATGAAAAGGCTTGCGCAACAAGATAGGTTAGCGTGGAGGAATAGAGGAGGTTCCAAACAGAATAAAGGGGGAAAAACAAACAATATGTAGGACGTTAAAGGGATAGATTGATAGGTGTGTGTGGGGGGAAAGAACAGAAGAGGGACGCGCAAAAGGGTGGAATACGCTAAGTAGATTAGGGTGTGCATATAGGTTGTGATAGTTACAATGAAAATGAAAAGGCTTGCGCAACAAGATAGGTTAGCAAGGAGGAATAGAGGAGGTTCCAAACAGAATAAAGGGGGAAAAACAAACAATATGTAGGACGTTAAAGGGATAGATTGATAGGTGTGTGTGGGGGGGAAAGAACAGAAGAGGGACGCGCCAAAGGGTGGAATACGCTAAGTAGATTAGGGTGTGCATATAGGTTGTGATAGTTACAATGAAAATGAAAAGGCTTGCGCAACAAGATAGGTTAGCAAGGAGGAATAGAGGAGGTTCCAAACAGAATAAAGGGGGAAAAACAAACAATATGTAGGACGTTAAAGGGATAAATTGATAGGTGTGTGTGGGGGGGAAAAAACAGAAGAGGGACGCGCCAAAGGGTGGAATACGCTAAGTAGATTATGGTGTGCATATAGGTTGTGATAGTTACAATGGAAATGAAAAGGCTTGCGCAACAAGATAGGTTAGCAAGGAGGGTTACATGAGATCAGTTTCAGAAGTGAATACCACAGCAACAACAACAACAAAAATGTGTTTCTCTCTCAGCTGCATGATCTCTGGTAGCAAAGAACCTATGCTTAACAAATATTAAGATATTGTTGTCTTTATTCTTTTTGTACATAATTTACATGCCTTTACATATCTTCAAATACGAGTATTGTTAGTTTTTTTCATTGTTTAAATAGTTTTAAGGTGAAAGGAATTTTCAACGTGATGAAAAGAGCCAATTTTTAAGATCTTAGTAAAAAATTATTTTCTGCCCCCCACGGTTTTATTAAATTTTTTTTAAAAATATAATAATAATAATACTGACAATCGATAACAATTGTTAGAGTCCTACATATTAATGCAAAAAAATGCTGAGATAAATTCAAGTACGTAACGGGAGGAACATTTTTCAAAAAAAAGCCAAGTTTTTGAAAAATAATTTTCAAAATGTGTGTGTGTGTGTGTGTGAAAAAAAAACCATCAAGTTTACAGAAACAAAATTTTGTTCGTTGCTATACGCGTGGGTTGGTTGGTAACACTGAGTTGAAATTTCAGCTCAGTAGTTTTTTTTCATTTTTCAGGAATTTTGTAATTTCAGTTTCCCGTGACCCTTAAGCACGAATATATATATATATATATATATATATATATATATATATATATATATTGTAGAAGATCCGGCGTACCTCCGTATTCTAGGATTTAAATGCTTTTTGGGCGCTGGTATTTTTTTAATAAAAATACCAAAAAAGTGGATTTTAATGGCGTTAATCCATTTCAGAACATGAGAAAAATTATCACTACAGGGCGTGGTCTTTCTCCCTATCACATCCTTCTCCTTCATCCACTACCCCATGACGACTGACTGCCTCGAGTCTCGCCAGACTCCATTGTTGGCCCCGAGTTGCGACAATTGCAACTCGCAAGCTGGCCCGCATTGTTGCGTGTAACTTTTCATCCCAACTAAATATATATAATTAGTAATTATGGGAAAGAGGGTTCACAGATGGCAGGCACCTTGTAAGGTTATGGAGTTTTCTATATTTTCATCAGAAAGTTAGGAAGACATTTCCAGTGATCCACAAGCCGACGACTGACGTAAGCGGACAATGACATTTTTTTTTTTTGATTAACAGGCTACATGAGGGTGATCCTGAAACAGGCAACTCCCCTTTAATAGCATAGGAAGGGAATTGAAAAGGGGGGGATGCGGAAGGTAGAGCAAGGGTTGACTAGGGCCCCCGGGCTATGGTTTAAGGATCCTACCCTCGCGGTGTTTCACCTAAAGAGATGCAGGGAAAACCCTAGAAAACCTGCATCAGGTAGGTCGTGGGGGCATTGGCTGCTACTATTCTCACGCCCTTCCGAATGACGGGAGACGAGTTTGCTGTGGGGACGCAGCATTCCACTTCCTCTCCATAGGTGCTACTCCTACACACAGGTTCCTGGAAGGCAGCTTGGCCCCGGACGGATCTCCCATATGGGATGAGCGGACCGCAAGCTCGTTGGCCAGTGTATGGCCCTATGTCTTTGTGAGTGACAGAAGAATGATAGACACGCCGGTACATATACGTTCTTCAAAATAGG
Organism: Eucriotettix oculatus; assembly: GCA_034510155.1. Taxonomy (NCBI): domain Eukaryota; kingdom Metazoa; phylum Arthropoda; class Insecta; order Orthoptera; family Tetrigidae; genus Eucriotettix; species Eucriotettix oculatus. Next base: position 7,324,685 of record CM067376.1, on the reverse strand, counting down.
TAAGGTGTCTGGGGGGAGGACACGTGTGCAGTTCTTGGATTTATTGTTACTGCTGTGTGTGAGGCTGGTTGCTTTCCCAGTCATGTGCTGGGGGGTTGAGCAAGAAGATGTATAGAGGGAGGAGAGGCGGCGAGTGTAAACGCACGATTGCGACCCTCCGGCGGTCACTTTGGTCTTGGGAACGTTGATGTGTGGTGTTGTGCTGTGTAAAATGTGTCGTGTGCTGTGTGTTGGAGTGGTTGGTGAGGTTTTTTTTTTGTTTGTGTGTTAATATTTTGGTTCATTTTGTGTTTTGTCGTTCTGTATTGTGATTTATTTTGTATTTAGTTTGTATGATTTTTCTTATTTGTCTGTTTCGTTTTGTTTTTTTATGTATTTTGATTAGTTTTTGTTTTTATGAGTTGCTTTAATTTTGTGAACTTTTTAATTTTTTATGATCTAATTAAATTTATTGACTCACATATTAATTTTATTTTGTTTTCGTTTAGTTATAGTTTTGTCATGTTTTATTTTTCTTCTTTTCTTTATGTTTTATGTTTATTTGATTCTAATTTTTTGTTTTAGGTGGTTTAAATTTCGGTTTATTTTGTTATTTATTTTTTTAGTTTTTATGTTTGGGTTTTTTTTTTTGCGGTTTTGTATTTCTATATTAGTATGTTTTTTAATTTTGTATTTGTATTATTTTTGTTCGTGGATTTTTAGGAATATGTTCTTTTTGTTTTTTTTATTTATATAGTTACTTGTTTACTTTTTTTTTTAGTTTTTGTTTTCTTATGGTGTGTGGACTATTTATTTGTTTTTCGGTTTTACTAAATTTTAGTTTTGGATTTCGTTTTTTGGTGTCATTGTATATTAATTTTTACGAAAGACTTTTTAAATGACCTATCAATTATTATGAAATTATCTTTGTTTTTTTTTGTCTTTTCTTTTGTTTACTTTTTGTTGTTTTTTTTTAGTGAATTTATTGTGATTTTTTTTTTTTGTTTTTTTTCTTAGACTTGTTTATGCTCGATTCTGGAGTTACAATGGTCTAAATCCATTTATATGTAATCACTTTTATTTTAAAGATTTGTACTTAACTTGTATTTTATGAATTGAATAGAACTCATGATACTTATTTATATTCAAAATTAATTAAAATTTAAGTAAAAATACGAGATAATAAAATATAAAGTTGAAACTTGCAAATCTATATAAAAAAAAAGTAAAATAAAAAAAAAAAAGTTAAAAAAATCAGATATAAAAAAATAAGAGAAAAAATAATAAACAAAAAAAAGACAAGAAAAAAAAAAATACAAATTGAAAAAAAAAAATAAATAACAAATAACAAGACTAAAGAAAACATAAAAATTAAATAATTAACAAAAGAGAATAAAAAACAAAAAAAAAAAATATATATATTAAAAAAAAAAAAAGAATATAAAAGAAGACTATAATACAACAAAATTAAAATAAGAAACAAATCAAAAATGCAGTGGGGAAATGAAGGGAGAAGATAGGAAATACGCCTTTTCTCTTCCATCCCACTTGTCTCTATCCATCCCAACTAAATACATCCTATATATATCCAAGACTGTCTACCTTCGACGCACCGGCGACGTGGCCTAAATGGTTAAGGCGCTCCGCGGTTACTAGAGCGGAGGCTCTGTGACGATCCGGGTTCAAGTCCCAGTCTCTCTTCCTTCTTCCTTTCTTCTCTACGCTTGACATATGTCTTTCCCTGAGCACAATTCTGTGCCAAACATATGTTTAAAAAAAAAGCGTATTTCCTATCTTTCTCCCTCATTTACTATCCTTACTTACTATCCTAATATCCAAAAAACCTGTGACTTCATCACGTTACAAACGTTTCTTTATATCCTACGAAAATGTAAGTAAATTTCTTCTCAGAATAATTTATCTGGCAATTAAATATACGATAAATTAGTTAATCAGAGTCTCTCTCTTAGTCAGTGTGACTCCTTCGGCCGAAATGTGGAGTGATGATGTTCCATGTAGAGCTAAATTTTTTTACCTGAAGAAGTCACAAAAATGAGAGACGAAACGTTGTAATATTTAAATTATAAAAATGAAAATAAAAAAAAAGAGGCGGACTAACCCCATTTATTGCAAATTTCTTGCTTTATTTGTGGGGAGGGGGGAGGGTGGGGCGGCGGGTGGGGGGAGGAATAGATGTAGATGCTTGTGACAAGTAGCGTAGACTTTCAGTTTCCCACGAAACCTGCGACATTTAGACACAGCGTTTTTATTTTCTCGTGTGAACGAACTGCTGTAAAAACGGGATTCTCATTGTTTTTTAAGGGTTAAATGAAGTAATGGAAGAAGCACAGGCGAGTAAGGATAGGAGCGGTTTATTACTGCAATTATATGAAATTTGGATATATGGGGGGTGCACATATTTTTTATACTTTGATTTTACATGTAAGCAAACCAAAATTTTTTTTTATTTCGCCTTTTGTTGATGTGGTTTCACAGTAAAACGGAAGTCACTAATTTGAGATATTTTTATGGACAAAGTTTGCTATTGCCAACCTCGCTGTCCAGGGAGTGGAAAGTTATTACAGCAGTTGAGAGAGTCCGAGGGGAGGCAAACTGTGGGGGAAATTAAGGAGCTGCTGCTTTGCGTAGAGAGAGAGAGAGAAGACACGACAGACACTGACAAGAGTTGAATACATAACTGAGGAGGGTTAAAAATGCAGCCAGGGAAGGGGGGGAGAAGAGACAGGAAGAAAAAATTGTAGGGTTAATAAATAAAAAAAACAAATTTTCGGACAGGCCCCAAAAGAGTAACTCTTGTAAACATTACGCTACGAAATATAATTTGCCAGTAAAACGTCCCTTCGAAAATTCACCCCCCTCCCCTTTCCACCTAAACCTATCTCGCAGCACTCTTGTTTTAAAATCGCAAACGTAAATTTGTATTAAATAACTTGTTAATCAGATATTAATTAAATATCCCTATATATATATATATATATATATATATATATATATATATATATATTGTAACATGAAAGTTACAGTTAACAATGCAGGCCAGCTTGCGAGTTGCAATTGTTGAGGAACTGACGCAACACGGCGGGCCAACAATGTGGTCTGGCGAGACTTTAGGGAGTCGTCATGGGGTAGTGATGGAAGGAGCAGGTTGTGTCGGCGGGACGACGAGAGAGAGAATGACCACGGCCATCCATGCAGATATAATTTTTTCTCGTGCTCTGATTGAAATTAAAACTATTTAAAATCAATTTTTGGTGTTTTTATGAAAAATACCCGGCGCCCTAAAGGAATTAAGAAATCCTCGAATACGGAGGAACGCGGAATCTACAACAAAATATATATATAATAGTCCTGATTAACGGACTAACAAATAACTGTGACAAAACACATTTCATGCAATTTCACACACACAACACAACTTTACAATCTATAATAACACTTAAATACGACAACAAAAATGAAACTTCCTCTGTTAAATTCTTAGGTCTCTTAGTAAATAATAAATTAAATTGGACTGATGATCAGATTAATCATCAACTACTTGAGGAACTCAGCTACAGCTACATGTGAGATGCTATCAATGTCTGTCCTTCACACCTTCAGTCATCTAAAAACAAGAAAATTAGTATACTTTGCATATATTTCCATTCTGTTTTATCATATGGTATTATATTTTGTGGGGGCATAGATAAGATTTTTATTAGTCAAAAACGTGTTTATTAGAGCAATATGTCAGATATTTTCACTTTGACGTGCCAATACATTTATTCATTGATGTTATTTGTAATCACAAATAGGAGGCACTTATTATTTTTTGAATAATTCTGATATTCATCCCTTCAATACAAGGAACAAAAAATGTAAAACATTGTCAATTGCACAGACAGAAAGGTGTGGCTTATCCATCTTGTCCCCCGATAACCAAGGTGAAATTTAAGTCTGAATTATAATCCTTCTATTCAGTAAAGGAATTTATAGAAGAATCGGAGACGAGTAATTAGTTTATAATGTTGGAATCGCCTTTCTATTTGATTACAAAAATTTGTTACAAGTATATTTTATCTTTTATACAATAAAATAATGTAATAAATGTGTACACAGCCCTGACCCATTATTCCACATCCTTGAAGCTCAGCTTCTTTACAGGATCTACAGGAATATGATTATTATTCTATTCTATTGTAACGCTCTTCAGGACTTGTTGTGTACTCTCTGCTTTAGTTTCGTCAAAGAAGCCGCGGCACAGAGAATACACTTGACTTCAAAGCAGTTGGTTCGCAGGTTGTTACTTTTACTCTCATAGATTATATACTTCTGCAAAATGAAGGTAATTTATGGAGTGTAACTTGATCTCATCGTCGGCAGTGTTAATGTTTTATAATGGAGAGGTAGGAACTTGTTTTGATGGCCGAGTGGTTCCTGTCTAATTTATAGAACCGGCTTCGCGGGTCACAGACGGAGGCGAGGCGACGGTCCTCTAAAATTTTTATTCCACGATTTCGTTTCCCATCAGTCTGCCTAGAATCCATCACTCCTACAAAACAACCTATTCTATTATATATACTTAATTTAAAAAATTCCATAGAAAATAAATTTAAAAAAACCGGCGCAAGTGTCCGAAACATATTTTATTATTGAGTTGGATTTTTTTTATATACAAAATTATTAACGGGGTTACAATTTCAAAGCAAAATATGCAAAAAATGCAAGGGCCATAATGCTACAGTAGTTCTTGGCCTTCCAGCCGGGTGAACGTAAGCATTGGCCACGACGTTTCGATGGCGGTCACTGCTGCTGCTGCCATCGTCATCAAACGTTCACCCGGCTGGAAGACCCAAGAACTACTGAAGCAGCAGATACACCGGGAAAACCTTCGTCCTTTGATAAGGGCCTTTTTTTTTGGTTAACAGGCTACATGAGGGTGATCCTGAAACAGGCAACTCCCCTTTAATAGCATAGGAAGGGAATTGAAAAGGGGGGATGCGGAAGGTAGAGCAAGGGTTGACTAGGGCCCCCGGGCTATGGTTTAAGGATCCTACCCTCATGGTGTTTCACCTAAAGAGATGCAGGGAAAACCCTAGAAAACCTGCATCAGGTAGGTCGGGGGGCATTGGCTACTATTCTCACGCCCTTCCCTATGAATGACGGGAGACGAGTCTGCTATGGGGTGGGACGCAGCATTCCCTTCTCCGTGTCTCAACAAATTTCAGGAGGTAATTGGCCGACTGATCCAATGGGATCAGCGGACAACAGCTCTTGCCATATGCCCAAGGTCTTTGACCCCAGTACATATACCTCCTAAAATAGGTGAAGGTGTCTCGGCATATGAGAACTTTGATAAAAAGTACCCAGAGAGAGAGTGCAGGAGGCACCCCCGACATGATCAGGTGAGCCTCGTAAGATCATCATCTGTTACACTAGTTTTATTATTATATTATTATTTTCGTGGTTGAGAGACTGAAGAAGGAGAGAATTCTTAATTTCTTTTTCAATTCCCTTCCTATGCTATTAAAGGGGAGTTGCCTGTTTCTTCAGGATCACCCTCATGTAGCCCCTGTTAACCCACCCCCCCCAAAAAAACAGATGATGTTCTTACACATGCTAAAACAAATTTAAATATACGAATATACTTTATTATTATTGTAATCATACATATTTATATCTATGTAAAAGAAAAATGTACCAACAACAAAAGAAAAATATTGTTAAACAGACCTGTTGTTATTGAATCTAGAAAACAAGGTCAAGTAAATTATTATCAATAATAAAAAAAATGTCTGTCTGTGTATATTCTGACCTTCCACAGACTGTTGTTGTTGTTGTTGTGTTATTCAGTCCTAAGACTGTTCTGAGGCAACCCTCCTTATTCATAGAATCCATAGGCTATTCCGCTTCTTGCTTTTTATATCCATTTCCGCTTCGCCTCGTCCTTTATTCTTCTATCAATTTTATTGTCACACACATATTCCGCATAGGACGCAGCGTGTCGCCCCTCATGCTCTTTTAACATATATACAGACCACGCGAAGAAGAACGTTAAAACGTAATATGGAAACGGAAATCATACTGCAAGGGGAGAAGAAATATAAAAAAAAACCTTACAACGCTTTGCCGACGATATTCTAGTAGTGTTAGAAAAAAAAGGTTCAACATGATGATTAGTAGAGGGTAAACCAAGGTTAAGAAGAGAAAGCAGAAATCGAGAAAGGAGTAAGAAAAGGATGGATGTCGCCCCCATGGCTGTTTAGCTTATATATATAGAACAGGCGATGAACAAAGTGGAAACGGAATATGGAAAAGGAACCATACTGCAAATAGAAGAAGGAAAAAAACCTTACGATTTGCCGACGATATTGTAGTATTAGGGGGGGGGAGTCAGAAGAAGACTTGGAAACTATAATAAATATGGCGTGAACATGGACCTGGAGAAAGAGTTCAATATGAGGATTAATGGAGGGAAAACCCTAAGTAATGGAGTGCAGTATAGGCGAAAAGAGGAATAACAAAGGCTGTTAGATTAGGAAGGGATTTTTTTTAAGGAAGTTAACGAATTCCGCTAATTGGGAAGCTGTAATAACTAGGGATGGTAGAAGTGTAGTTGGATAACACAGGCAAGGAAAGGGAAGGCTTTCGCGAATAAGAGGGATTTACTTACGGGTAATATATAAGTGTGTGAACATTAGAAAATCGTTGCTAAAAATGTTCGTATACCGTACAGGTATAAAAATGGAATAAAATATACATAACCGCCTCAGGAGGCAGCAGCAGTAAGTAGAATAGAAGACCAAGAAAAGAAAGCCGTAATAAAGAAAGGAAGCAGACGATGCAGAAAGTTAAAACGGAATATGGGAAAGGAATCATACTGCAAATAGGAGAAGAAATAAAAACCTTACGCTTTGCAGACGATATTGTATGTAGTGTTAGGAGGGGGGCGAGTCAGAAGAAGACTTGGAAACCATAATAAATGCCAAGAAGGTGATCCGGGAGAAAGAAAGAGTTCAATACGAGGATTAACGGAGGGAAAACCAAGGTTAACGGAGTGTAGTATGGGAAACAGTGGGATAACGAAGGCTGTTAGATAGGGAAAGGGATATTTTGACGGAAGTTAAGGAATTCTGCTACTTGGGAAGCTGTAATAACTAGAGTAGGATAGCAAGGAAGACTTTAGCGAAAAAGTGGAATTCACTTAGTGGTAATATAAGTTTGAAAATTAGTAAATCGTTGCTAAAAATGATGGTATGGAGTGTGGAGAATTAAAACATCGAGGAAAAAAGGCTTACACACACATATAACATCTACAGAAGAGAGGCAGCAGTAATTAGAGTAGAAGATCAAGAAAAGCAAGCAGAAATCAAGAAACGAGTAAGACAAGGATGATGCAGCAGTAGTCTGTCGCACCCCCGTGCTGTTTAACTTATATATAGAACAGGCGACGAAGCAATTTAAAAGTCAACATGGAATAGGAATCATACTGCAAGGAGAAGAAATAAAAATCCCACGCTTTGCCGATGATATTGCAGTGTTAGGAGTAGTCAGAAGAAGAAGACTTGGAAACCATAATAAAAAGCATGAACGTGGTCCTGGAGGAGGAAGAGTTCAATATGAGGATTAATAGAGGGGAAAAACCAAGGTAATGGAGTGTAGTATGGGAAACAGTGGAATAACAAAGGCTGTTAGATTTGGAAAGAGAAATTTTGACGGAAGTTAAGGAACTCTTGTTACTTGGGAAGGGAAATAACTAGAGTAGGATAGCAAGGAAGGCTTCCGCGAATAAGAGGGATTTACTTTCGGGTAATATAAGTGTGAATATTAGGAATCCGTTGCTAAAAAATGGTCGTATGGAGGAGCGTGGCGTTATATTGGGTGTGCGAAACGTGGACGATGGGAGCTGTGGAAAGGTAAAGAATAAAAAAGCTTTGAAATGTGATGGTGCTGTAGGAGAATGAGATGATGATGAGAGTGGATAGAATCACTAACGAGGTAGTTCTAAACAGAATAGGGGAAAAGCGAACAATATGGAGGACGTTGACTAAGAAAAGGGACAGATTAATAGGCCACGTTTTTAAGACACGATGATCTTGTAAAATTAGCATTAGAGGGAAGTGAACAGAAGAGGGAGACAAAGGACGGAAACCTCTAAGCGGATCAGGGCGGAATAGGGTTGTTCTAGTTATAAGAAAATGAAAAGGCTTGCGTAAAATGGGTTAGCATGGAGACCAGTCTCAGGGCTGAATACCACAACAACAACAACAACAGCAACATGGTCTCTTATATAACGCTCTAGTAATTTACAGCGTAGTGAAGTGCGAGGGAAAACGTGCAGAGAATAAATAAATAACAGGACACCATCACTAGTTTTAAAAAAAAACATTTAGTTTATCAGGATAATGGAGCCCCGAATGTTTCTCGTTTTCTTTCATCTTATTTTCTTTTCTTTTCCCTTTGTTATTAGTTATTAATGTTATGTACCTCAAAGCTATGCCCATTGCAATTAAATAAAATCAATTAATCAATCAATATATATATATATATTTTAATATCATCTGCAGTAACAGCAGTAATTTAGCATCCGAAATAGATCATTTCGCAGTGTACTGACTCATGGACCCCTACATTTAAGCGGGTAAAGCAAAAAGAATTGAGTTTTTTTTGTTATTCGCGTACAGCAGCAGGACGAAAAACCGAGGGTGGTTTTGATCAAGGCCGAGTAGGCGGGAAACGTCGCCGTTTTACAACATTATTTATTGCCTGGAGTAGTGCATTGTATTCGACGACACAGTTGGTCCCAGGAGCTGTCCTGAGAGAGAGAGAGAGAGAGAGAGAGAGAGAGAGAGAGACAAGTGGCTGAGGGGAAACAACATGCGTAAAAGTTAAATTCTGCATGTTATAAGAAAGAAGATTCATTTGATGGGGGAAGACGGAAAACAAAAAGATAACATTTGATGGAGATTTAAGCTGAAGAAGAGGCGCCATAGAGGATCTAGAAGACGTGATCCAGCAAAGGAACATCCAGCGGCAACGGCAAAGCAGGCAGGAACAATGACGTCACCCACCAGGCCATTGTTAACGTCTGGTAACTGCATTTTTACCCGGCTTTTCCAAATAAACCATACTCATTGATTCGCGATTGTTTTTATTTCAATTATACCGTTGTTCGACACCCGCAACGGTTTCCCTCGGGATCAGCAGCCGCCGTTTAGGAGCTGCATAGATTCTTTTTTTTTTTTGCTTTACCGACTGAGCCAATTAGATTATACATTTTACCCGTAAATTAATATTTTTACTAAAACTTAATTAGAGTTATATTTCTCTTGGAAATTTTATAATGTAATATCATCATAATTAAATGGAATATATGTTCAAATTAAATATAGTCTTTTTATTATTTAACAATTCCTTGTTGTAATAATATTTTTTTTTTTTTGCGGTGGTGTAAACAAAGACTAAACGCACCACAACAGTAAAGTTTTCAGGTCTTCATCATTCATAGACGACGAAGAAAATTTGCAAAACGATTTTAATACACTACATAAGTTGGTCAAAAAGTAAAAAATTGAAAATATGTGGGAATAAAAGTAAATCTATATCGTTTTCTAGATCGCGATCAGAAACCAGATTAAATTGCAATGAAGGTGGGGGAAGAGGCACCGCAGGAAAACAAATGCAAATATTTAGGAATTTATTTGAGTTCAAATATGGGGCTGATGGGGGAGGGGGGGGGGGCGAGGCTACCGTAAATCACATAACACGAAAAGCGTGCGTGGAGATCTCTTCACTTTGTTAATAGATCAGTCTAAGGGAACCTAAGGCTAGTGCTATGGAGCATGGCGCGTGCTGCTGGGATCCATATAGGGAAACCTTTTTGGATGCGTCGGAAAAAGTCCAGAGAAAAGTACGATGACCCGGCAGGCCGAGGGCGCGAAAACGTGAATGCTTTGGGGTTGGGAATCGTTAAGCTAGGTTTACACTCAGGGGCAGTGATGTTCGTCGAAGTTGGGGTTGGCTGTGCACTGCCTACCGTTTACATCTTAGGCAGAGATAACTGCCAAGTGCTGCCAACTCACTACAGAACGGGCAGAGAACTCTGATGCATGTTTACACTTCTCTGCTATTTTTTTGGCAACTACGACAGGTTGGAATGTTGATGTTGCATAGAGTCGATATATTGTTTATATCAAGTTGAATATTTTCCCCCTTTGTGCACGACGCATAATGTCCATAAACAGGAACTAATCACTTTGTATTTGTGATAGAATAGACGTGACGAGGAGGAAAGGTTCCTGAAAAAGTCAAACTCAGTATCACGCTACTGTGCTATAGATACATAAAAATGAAAACAGTTGTTTAGTAATATTGCTTTATATTATTACTACAGAAATCAAGCAATAATAATAACAGCCAGCGCCTGTTCTTTGAAGCTGGTTTTCAGTGTTTAATTGGCTCTGGTTTCTATTACTTGTTGTTTTATTCCCCTTAAAGGTGTCAATTACTGAACAAAACGAAATGAATTATTTTCCATCACGTGTGATAGTAAGTAGTATGTTTATAGCTATACATCATTCTTTTGCGTATTTTTTTCCAGTTAAAGTTTGTTCCGTTGGAGGCTGGACAATAAATATTTTTGGAAACTTAACCTAAAAATTTATAGACTCATACACAGGTGCAACAAACGAACTCTATCCTAAATGCTTTCTGAACCAAACTACTCGCCGCTGTTCACAACAAATATTCACTTACTCCAATCACACACTAAACCAAACTGCACGCGTATTGAAAATGCAAAATACAAACTGTTTACCATTACGCAATCGATAGTCAACCCTGCCTCACCGTTGTTCACAATCGATAATTGACAACCATAACTGGCCTCCCATGAGGGCAGCAGAGTCTAGGTCAGTCATGACTGACACACTGTCCACACGCTCCAAGAAAAGTGAGGCAGTGCTCAGCGATAGATTGGCAGTTGTCAGTGCAGCACTGACGTATGTCGACACGCCACTGACATCACTGCCCCTCGTTTTCTGACAGTCATCACTGCCCCCGCGTGTAAACCTAGCCTTAGAAAGGAGGAGGAAAAATGACAGACTTGTTGCCCTTTTAAAATCTACGTTCTCCAATATCAATAAAACTTCTATTATTAGTGTTATACTATTTTTATTTCTTTTAACTGATCCTTAAAATGTAACTCATTTTATTAAATATCAAAGAGTTTAATTTATTGTATTTTGTTAACTATTATAGCTCGCGTTTGTCTGAAAACCAATCCAAGTCTTTGCCGCTGTACCGAGGGCGAGACTGAATTGGTTAAGGTCGAATTTGTTGTAATAATTGCGTTTATTCGAATATTCAGTGTTTGTTTCTAAAGCATACATTCTTAGTCACTTTATTTTATTATTTGCTAAGCGGTTAATTTAGGTTTTACACGCGTTGTCGATACGATGCCACTCTCACGGCAACATCCCAAGCCTTAAATAGAACTCAACCTTGGCACGTAATGCCGTAGCTAGGAAACAACTCAGTTACTATATGTTGCGTGTCTACATGTTACAATACAGAAAAGCTCTTTAACAACTTTGAAAATTCATATAAATTTATTCATCAGGAAGGAAGCACCCACTAGCCCCGGGTCTACCTGATGCAGGTTTCCTAGGGTTTTCCCTGCATCATCACCGCCCTTTAGGTGAAACACCACTAGGGTAGGATCCTTACACTATAGCCTGGGCCACCTTGATCTACCTTTCCAAGTCCCTTCCTATTCAATTAAAGGAGAGCTGCCTGCTTCAGGATCAAGCCTGTCCAGGTAGCAATGTCCAGAGGATTGGGACAGGTCCTATAAACGCATTTGGAAAATGCAAACCCCCCCACGATTTATTTTCCTTGCCACGTTATTCCCAAATTTTGAATATATGTGTACAATATTACAGAAAAAGTGACGCCAAATGATCCGCTGAGACTTTCCCGGGTGCAGGTGCGGGGTGAAACCGCCGCGACGTTTCGACTCACCAACTCTGTCGTCATCTTCACCCGACAACTACTTCTGCAATCCACAAGTTTGCTGAGTAGCAGTCTAATATAGTTGTTACGTCTAGCACAAACTAAATACAGAGTGTTTTGAAAAAGGTCTTTACAACTTTGATAAATCATATAAATTTATTCAAAAAAAAAGCTACAGAGTTCTTATAAAGGGAAACACATCAAGCTCTATTTCCCCCCCCCTCCCATGTCGCTTCCGTTGGTTATCCTGCGACATCAACAATTGTTGTATCATATCGGTCGATGCACGGACGGACGTGACGTACGTGGGTTTTCACTGAGGATGACCGAGAACGATGCAAGATGGCGGACCACAGCATGGCCGCTCCTCAGACCTGACAACAGCCTGATTTCTTCTTCAAGGATATCCTGTACGAACCTCAACTTACGCCGCCGCTGAGCAAGTTTTAAACACCTGGGAAGAAATTCACTACCGATGGGATGTGTGCAGGATAACCAACGTACATCTTTAGTTTAAGGTAAAAAAAAAACTTGATGTGTTTCCCTTTGAAACAACACTAAACTCAGCTCTATCTTTTTTTGAATGTATTTATATGAATTTTCAAATTTGTAAAGACCTTTTCGAAACACCCTATATATATATATGTATATATTGTAATATACTTTTTATGGTATAAAACATTAATTAATCAATTCAATAAATTATAATCAAATTTAAATTTTTTCATTTATTAATTTAAAGTGATTATACATGGGCTTAATCTCAGGGGGATTTTTGGGTCTCTCGAGAGATGGATGGATGGAGAATGCAGTAACCAAAATTACTACAGGGGCCTACAAACAAACATCCACCAACTTCACGAATGTTTCCGCGTCTCTCTGGCGTCTTGCAGGATTTTTATCGATGAAGGTAGAAGGAACCAGATGATCCGCAACTCATCTCCTTCCTCGAAACATCTGCCCTCCTCTCACAGCATCTTCTCTCGTCCTTCCTCTCCTCAACTCGTCTCACTTCTGCCCCTCGAGCCACCCATCGGCTCCCCTTTTAAATTCTCCGACGGGAATTCCCCGCCATAGGTCTACTTCATAAAATTCCGGGGTTCCCCGCCCTTATTTTTTACACACACATGGTGGGAGTCTCCCGCGGGGGATCACCATCGTTTTTTTTTACACACGCCCCGAGGGGGTTTCACCATCTTTCAGCCGACTAGACATTGTTGTTGGCCTCATAACTGCGCCTCATAACTCCACAATATCACAAAAACCGCGTTTTTTTATCACAGTATATATATATAAAGGGAAGAGCTATATGTATATATATATTAAATGAAAATTTGTGGAGTTATTTGTTGGGCGCCAGAGTGGATGTCCTTTTAGCCAATTTGTATTAGGGAGGGGGGGAGAGTTAAATAATTCTTATTTAAGGCGTAAAAATTAATTCTTAAGAAATTTTGGCGGACCGATCCTACTCAATATACATTTGTTATGCCACTGGGCTATTCACTCAGCTGTGAGATCCCCAAAACAACCTCGGGTTGACCGCGGGATAAATTTGGTCGTTAAAAATGACGAATTTACTATGTTGTTGTCTGCCTAATCATGAGAATGTTAAGGACTACCATGAGTGGAACCTTTGCGGCGATGTCGTGTAGTCAGCTGCTTTTCTGTGACCCTGGCGGGCTTCTTCTGTCGTTTGCCAAAGAATGAATGATGGCGACTGCTATCTGCAGTATCTTCTTCAAAGTTTTGCACAGCGACTCCCCCTCCAGTAGTTTCATAGAGTGTCCTCTTACGAATTTCGCCCTCGACCGTCTTCTTCCGAATTTTACCCTCGACTGTCCGCTATCATGCCCTTTAAATAGTTTTGGGCAGTCGCGCTTCTTAACTTCCCCTCGCCAGGGCATCTCCATCTCCAGGGGTAAGTAAGTGTCACATTCGTCACCCTCGTGCGCCAGAAGATTGTGAAGAAGGCCCGGCAGGCGCCATAGGGGGTCCTTTACTCTTTCAGTGGCGATTCTGCAGGCCTGTCACTCAATTCTTCCAGATGTTCTGGACGTTCCTTACATTCCACATCATTACTCACGCGATTCACTGTCTAAATCGCAGTTTAAATTAATTGCGCTGCGGGAGTTTTCTCGCAGGCGCTTCAGCCCAGAGTGACTGCGGGGCTTCTTCACCTGATCATGTCGGGGATGCCTCCTGCACTCTCTCTCTCTCTCTGGGTATTTCTTTTTATCAAAGTTCTCATATGCCGAGACACCTTCACCTATTTTAGGAGGTATATGTACTGGGGTCAAAGACCTTGGGCATATGGCAAGAGCTGTTGTCCGCTGATCCCATTGGATCAGTCAGGGGCCCAACTGCCTCCTGAAACTGGTGGAGATAGGGAGAAGGTAATGCTGCGTCCCCACAGCAAACTCGTCTCCCGTCGTTCACAGGGAAGGGCGTGAGAATAGCAGCCAATGCCCCACGACCTACCTGATGCAGGTTTTCTAGGGTTTTCCCTGCATCTCTTTAGGTGAAACAACACCGTGAGGGTAGGATCCTTAAACCATAGCCCGGGGGCCTCTAGTTAACCCTACCTTGCTCTACCTTCCGCATCCCCCCTTTTCAATTCCCTTCCTATGCTATTAAAGGGGAGTTGCCTGTTTCAGGATCATGTAGCCTGTTAACTCCCCCCGCCCCCCCCCCCCCCCAAAACTTCATAACGCGCTACAATCTAAATGATTTTTCTAAAAATTGGGACATTTTAAATAAACAAAAATTTAAGCTTCCTTAAAATATAAAAAATTAAAAAAATAATAATTTCAGTAAACGTTACAACGTTGTATACAAAAGTAACTGTTTACATTGTAATTACTGTTATTTTGTGTCAAAGCAAACGTTCATTTTATATCCGCATTAAAATAATTAAAAAATTCAACATACAAAAATTATTCATTTTTATTGGAAGCAAAAGGGTTATTGAAAAATATTGTATTTTTTTTCAGAAGTAAAATATACTGTAGAAACGCTTCTGGGGTAAGCCTGGAAGACGATGATGGCAGTGTAAGCCGTCGAAACGTCGCTATTCTTCACATCAATTCGGGTGCTAATTTCAACAAAAAATTATGAATGGCTAATTTTATAAAATTAGTTTCTATTTCACGCAAATGTTTCCATTGTTATTCTGAACGCTAACAATACTCTGAAGAGTTATTGTTACTAATTGTACAGAGAATAAATAATTTTACATACTCAAATATTAACCCCTAAATTCCAGCCAATCTGCCATCATTTTTTATTTTTTTTAAAAAAAAAGAGTAGCCTAATATTGATTACAACGCTCCGACCATATTTGTGGAATTACTCAGCTAAATAATTATAATTGGAAAACAAGTGTGTAAAATAGCTCATAATATACAATAGCTGAGGCCAATAGGAAAGGAAAGCAGGGATAACACAAGGAATAATAAACATGATTTCTGAAAGCCGTAAATATAAAACCGCTAGAGATAGAAAAGGGTAAATAACGAGATAGATAAGAAGTACAAAGAGGGATTTGGCAACAACAGAACTGCAATAAGGTTGAATGAGCATTTCAATGTGGAAGGGGGGAAAAAAAAGACGCACCTCATAGGAAAATCAAATAAACATTCGGAGAGAGGGGAAAAATATTAACGAGAACATGAGAAGAACGTGATGGAAGAAAAAAAAAAGAACACGAAAATGTAGAAGAGCTGTTTCAAGGACGAAGAAGACTTGGCAGGGCGCTGACAGATCCAAGCAACGGTAAAGCCTCAGGATTAGATAACATTCCAGGGGAAGCAATATCATGGCTGTTCAGGATAGTTTGTGAAATCTACGGAACTGGAAGACATAATTATACCCGTAACCCGAAGAGGACTGATAGACGAGGATGGAACAACAAATAGAATGCTAGTTAATTTTGGAATACAGGATAAGGAAAAACAGTCCTACGTTCATGGTATTTGCAGGTTTTGGAAAAAAAAACCTTCTATACTGTAAACTGGAACACACAGTATCTAGGATTTTGAAGAACCCAGAAATAAACTATCGAGAGAAAGAAGAGTTATCCAAATCGTCTAACTTTATATATATATATATATATATATATATATATATATATATATATATATATATAGAACAGGCGATGAAGAAAGTCAGAACGGAATATGGAAAAAGAAACCATACTGCAAGGAGAAGCAATAAAAAGCGTACGCTTTACCGACGATATTGTAGTATTAGGGGGAGTCAGAGGAAGACTTGGAAACCATAATAATAAATGACATGAACGTGGTCCTGGAGGAAAAGAGTTCAATATGAGGATTAATAGAGAGGGGAAAACCAAGGTGATGGAGTGTAGTATGGGAAACAGTGGAATAACAAAGGCTGTTAGATTGGGAAGGAATATTTTGAAGGAAGTTAAGGAATTCTGCTACTTGAAGCATAAAAAACTAGGGATGTAGAAGTATAGTAGACATAAAGAGTGCAATAGCACAGGAAGGAAGGTTTCCGCGAAAAAAAAGAGGATTTACTTAGGGTAATTAATGTGAATATTAGAA
>CM067376.1:7189480-7308029 GCA_034510155.1 Eucriotettix oculatus | reverse complement strand
CCCCCCCCCCCCCCCCCCCCCCAGGTCTGTTCTCTTTTACTCCACCACAAAGTTTGTATTGCCTACCTCGCTGCCAGGGAGTGGAAAGTTATTACAGCAGTTGAGAGAGTCCCGAGGGGAGGCAAACTGTGGGGAAAATTAAGGAGCTGCTGCTTTGCGTAGAGAGAGAGAAGACACGGCAGACACTGACAAGAGTTTGAATACATAACTGAGGAGGGAGGCAAATGCAGCCCAGGGAAGGGGGGGGGGAGACAGGAAGAAAAAATTGTAGGGTTAATAAATAAAAAACAAATTTCGGACAGGCCCCAATAGAGTAACTCTTGTAAACATTACGCTACGAAATATAATTTTCCAGTAAAAACGTCCCTTCGAAAATTTACACGGTCCCCCACCCCTCCTTTCCCTCTGCCCCCTTTCCACCTAAACCTATCTCGCAGCACTCTTGTTTTAAAATCGCAAACGTAAATTTGTATTAAATAACGTGTTAATCAGATATTAATTAAATATCCCTATATATATATATATTGTAACATGAAAGTTACAGTTAACAATGCAGGCCAGCTTGC
Source organism: Eucriotettix oculatus (assembly GCA_034510155.1). Taxonomy (NCBI): domain Eukaryota; kingdom Metazoa; phylum Arthropoda; class Insecta; order Orthoptera; family Tetrigidae; genus Eucriotettix; species Eucriotettix oculatus. Next base: position 7,307,463 of record CM067376.1, on the reverse strand, counting down.
GAGTTGCAATTGTTGAGGAAGTGACGCAACACGGCGGGCCAACAATGTGGTCTGGCGAGACTTTAGTGAGAGTCGTCATGGGGTAGTGGAAGGAGCAGGTTGTGTCGGCGGGACGACGAGAGAGAGAGAGAATGACCACGGCCATCCATGCAGATATAATTTTTTCTCATGCTCTGAAAGGAATTAAAACTATTAAAATCAATTTTTGGTGTTTTTATGAAGAATACCTGGCGCCCTTAAAGAATTTAGAAATCATCGAATACGGAGGAACGACGGATCCGATACAATATATATATATAATATATATATATATTATATATATATATAATATATATATATATAATAGTCCTGATTAACGGACTAACAAATAACTGTGACAAAACACACATTTCATGCAATTTCACACACACACTCAACACAGCTTTACAATCTATAATAACACTTAAATACGATGACAGCAAAAATGTAAATGAAACTTCCCTCTGTTAAATTCTCAGGTCTCTTAGTAAATAATAAATTAAATTGGACTGATGAGGTTAGTTAATAATCAACTACTTGAGGAACTCAGCTACAGCTACATGTGATGCTGTCAATGTCTGTCCTTCACACCTTCAGTCATCTAAAAACTAGAAAATTGGTATGCTTTGCATATATTTCCATTCTGTTTTATCATATGGTGTATTATATTTTGGGGGCATAGATAAGATTTTTATTAGTCAAAAACGTGTTTATTAGGGCAATATGTCAGATATTTTCACTTTGACGTGCCAATACATTTATTCATTGATTGATGTTATTTGTAATCACAAATAGGGGGGACTTATTTTTTCCATAATACTGATATTCATCCCTTCAATACAAGGAACAAAAAATGTAAAACATGTAAGACCCGAAATTTGTTTTTTATTTATTAACCCTACAATTTTTTCTTCCTGACTCTCCCCCCCTTCCTTGGCTGCATTTGCCACCCTCCTCAGTTATGTATTCAACTCTTGTCAGTGTCTGTCGTGTCTTCTCTCTCTCTCTCTCTCTCTCTCTCTCTCTCTCTGCGCAAAGCAGCAGCTCCTTAATTTCCCCCACAGTTTGCCTCCCCTCGGACTCTCTCAACTGCTGTAATAACTTTCCACTCCCTGACAGCGAGGTTGGCAATAGCAAACTTTGTCCATAAAAATATCAAATTAGTGACTTCCGTTTTACTGTGAAACCACATCAACAAAAGGCGAAATAAAAAAAAAATTTTGGTTTGCTTACATGTAAAATCAAAGTATAAAAAAAATATGTGCACCCCCCCATATATATCCAAATTTCATATAATTGCACTAATAAACCGTACCTATCCTTACTCGCCTGTACTTCCATCCCTTCCATTAACCGTTAAAAACAATCAGAATCCCTTTTTACAACACTTCGTTCACACGAGAAAAAAAACGTTGTGTAAATGTCGCAGGTTTCGTGGGAAACTGAAAGTCTACGCCACTTGTCACAAGCATCTACATCAATTCCTCCCCCCACCCCCACCCCCCAAAAAAAACGGAAGAATTTGCAATAAATGGGGTTAGTCCGCCTCTTTGTTATTTTTTTTTATAATTTAAATATTACAACGTTTCGTCTCCCATTTTTGTGACTTCTTCAGGTAAAAATTTAGCTCTGCATGGAACATCACTCCATTTCGGCCGAAGGAGTCACTGACTAAGAGAGACTAATTAACTGATTTATCGTATATTTAATTGCCAGATAAATTATTCAGAGAAGAAATTTACTTACATTTTCGGAGGTATATATATATATATATATATATGAGATAGGAAATGACATTGTCATGTTTATTAAAACAATTAATGGGGAAAGGACAGAGAGATAGAAAGAAGATGACTTACCTGAGGTTCATAGATGGTAGACACCTTGTGAGGTTTAGAGAACTTGAATTTTCGGAGGCACCTTCCCCCTCCCTTCATCAGAAAGTTAGGAAGACATTTCCAGTGATCGGCTAGCCGACGACTTCAAGTTCTCTACAAGGTGTCTACCATCTATGAACCTCAGGTAAGTCATCTTCTTTCTATCTCTCTGTCCTTTCCCCATTAATTGTTATATATATATATATATATATATATGCGTCGGGAAATGACATTTATTCATTGATGTTATTTGTAATCACAAATAGGAGACACTTATTTTTTCAATAATTCTGATATTCATCCCTTCAATACAAGGAACAAACAAATGTAAAACATTGTCAATTGCACAGAAAGGAAGAAAGGAAAGTGTGCATCATTATCCATCTTGTTCCCCCGATAACCAAGGTGAAATTTAAGTCTGAATTATCATCCTTCTATTCAGTAAAGGAATTTTACAGAAGAATCGGAGGAGACGAGTAATTAGTTTATAATGTTGGAATCGCCTTTCTATTTAGTTACAAAAATTTGTTATAAGTATATTTTATCTTTTATACAATAAAATAATGTAATAAATGTTTACACAGCCCTGACCCATTCCTCCGCATCCTTGAAGCTCAGCTTCTTTACAGGATCTACAGGAATATGATTATTATTCTATTCTATTGTAACGCTCTTCAGGACTTGTTGTGTACTCTCTGCTTTAGTTTCGTCAAAGAAGCCGCGGCACAGAGAATACACTTGAGTTCAAAGCAGTTGGTTCGCAGGTTGTTACTTTTACTCTCATAGATTATATACTTCTGCAAAATGAACGTAATTTATGGAGTGTAACTTGATCTCATCGTCGGCAGTGTTAATGTTTTATAATGGAGAGGTAGGAACTTGTTTTGATGGCCGAGTGGTTCCTGTCTAATTTTAGAACCGGCTTCGCGGGTCACACACGGAGGCGAGGCGACGGTCCTCTAAAATTTTTATTCCACGATTTCGTTTCCCATCAGTCTGCCTAGAATCCATCACTCCTACAAAACAACCTATTCTATTATATATATATATATACTTAATTTATAAAATTCCATAGAAAATAAGAAAAAAAACCGGCGCAAGTGTCCGAAACATTTATTTTTTTTTGAGTGGGGATTTTTTTTTATAAAAACAAAATTATTAACGGGGTTGTTACAATTTCAAAGCAAAACATTGCAAGGGCCATAATGCTACAGTAGTTCTAGGCATTGGCCACGACGTTTCGACGGCGGTCACTGCTGCTGCTGCTGCCATCGTCATCAAACGTTCACCCGGCTGGAAGAACTACTGAAGCGGCAGATACACCGGGAAAAGCTTCGTTCTTTGATAAGGGCAATTTTTTTTGGTTAACAGGCTACATGAGGGTGATCCTGAAGCAGGCAACTCCCCTTTAATAGCATAGGAAGGGAATTGAAAAGGGGGGGATGCGGAAGGTAGAGCAAGGTAGCATAGCAAGGGATAACTAGGGCCCCCGGGCTATGGTTTAAGGATCCTACCCTCGCGGTGTTTCACCTAAAGAGATGCAGGGAAAACCCTAGAAAACCTGCATCAGGTAGGTCGGGCATTGGCTGCTACTATTCTCACGCCCTTCCCTATGAATGACGGGAGACGAGTCTGCTGTGGGGACGCAGCATTCCCTTCTCCGTGTCTCCACCAATTTCAGGAGGCAGTTGGCCCCTGACTGATCCAATGGGATCAGCGGACAACAGCTCTTGCCATATGCCCAAGGTCTTTGACCCCGGTACATATACCTCCTAAAATAGGTGAAGGTGTCTCGGCATATGAGAACTTTGATAAAAAATACCCAGAGAGAGAGAGTGCAGGAGGCATCCCCGACATGATGAGGTAAGCCTCGCCGCAGTCACTCTGGGCTGAAGCGTCTACGAGAAACTCTCGCAGCACCTTCCCGATTATTGATAAGGGCCATAATATTACAATATAATTTGAATAACAGTAACAATCCATGAGATATAAAAAATTTTCCAGCCAATTCAAAAATTTAATTATTAACATAATTATAAATGACGTAGTAGCTGTGAGTGTCAGTTGATTTAATAGATAATAATTGGTTAAAACTGCACGTCACAAACCAATTAAGAGCAAAAGTTTCTTTGTACAAGGTCTAAAAACTCTGCTTACCAAAAAAAAGGAATACAATTTTCTATAAACAATTAAACGGTCTTCCGGTGCTTATCAACTGAGATTATGGTCAGGCTTTTTAATATATATATATAGTTCTTGTGTCTTCCAGCCGGGTGAACGTTTGATGACGATGGCAGCAGCAGCAGCAGTGACCGCCGTCGAAACGTCGTGGCCAATGCCAAGAACTACTGAAGCATTATGGCCCTTGCATGTTTTGCTTTGAAATTGTAACAACCCCGTTAATAATTTTGCTTTTAAAAAAATATCCCACTCAAAAAAAAAGTTTCGGACACTTGCGCCGGTTTTTTTTTAAATTTTCTATAGAATCTTTAAATTAAGTATATATAATAGAATAGGTTGTTCATATATATATATATATATATATATATATATATATATATATATATTGCAGCGGATTCTGCCCTCCTCCGTATTCGAGAATTTCTTATTCCTTTAGGGCGCCAGGTATTTTTCATAAAAAAAATACCAAAAGATGAATTTAATAGTTTTAATTTCAATCAGAGCATGAGAAATAAAATTATATCTTTATGGGGCCGTGGTCATTCTCTCTCTCGTCGAAACAACCTGCTCCTTCCACTACCCCATGACGTCTCACCAGACCACATTGTTGGCCCGCCGCCGTGTTGCGTCACTTCCCCAACAATTGCAACTCGCAAGCTGCTGGCCTTGCATTGTTAACTGTAACTATTCATGTTACAATATGTAGGTACTAATTTTAGAAGACAGGAAGGATACAGACCTACGTGTATGGTATTTGTACATTTAGAATCCTTCTCTGTTCTGCTCTTCATCCGCCATTCCTCGCTTCCGTAAGTTACCATACTTCTTACTCCGGTATAGGGTATAAAGTCTTTCGAAATATCCCTGATCCCATAGTATACCATTCAACATACATATCTCATCTAGTGTTCCATCTCTAGTTATTTACAGCCCTTCTGCAGCCGTCCTACAGAACTACAGTTTTTTTTTCCTGCATTCTGCTTTTGATCTACTGACCTCCACCAAGTGTAGTCCTGTGGGCCAGCAGTTAAGATTAGTCTAGGTTGATGGCCCCGCCGCCAAATTCTTGGCAACGTACGCTATTGTGCAAGGACACACACACACCCACAGATGACGTCATCAACTGCGTCACCTCTGATACGCCTGTCTGTCTGTGTAGAAAATTTGACAAACCTTGATATCCGCTGATATAGAACTGACAAAATACAGGGGACTAAAAAAATATAGCCCCCTTAAATATTACATCATAAGACTTAACAAAAGATACTCATCATCATCATCATAGGACTTTCGGGGGGGAACTTTCAAATCCAGGAACCGGATCAGTGAGTATAAGGAACCAAAAAATATATGGACACATCATAACATAAAATAGAATATAAATTATAGTAATAATAGTAAGATTATTCAAGTAATTACATAACTCTGCTAATACAAATACACAGTCATAAATAATTAGAGTATAAAATTAGTAAAAGAGTTTGAACCAACCTACAACTACTACTACTCGACCCAACGCGTCATGGAGGAGATCCGGAAACACGTGGTGTGTGTGTGTGAGGGTCGTAACCCCGGAGTTGTTTCACAAACAAAATGTATAAAGGTGGAAAGGATGATGAGGAGGAGACAAAGAAATTAAGAATTCTCTCCTTCTTCAGTCTCTCAACCACGAAAATAATAATATAATAATAAAACTAGTGTAACAGATGATGATAGCCCAGAGTGACTGCGGGGCTTACCTGATCATGTCGGGGATGCCTCCTGCACTCTCTCTGGGTACTTTTTATCAAAGTTCTCATATGCCGAGACACCTTCACCTATTTTAGGAGGTATATGTACCGGGGTCAAAGACCTTGGGCATATGGCAAGAGCTGTTGTCCGCTGATCCCATTGGATCAGTCAGGGGCCAACTGCCTCCTGAAACTGGTGGAGACACGGAGAAGGGAATGCTGCGTCCCCACCCACAGCAAACTCGTCTCCCGTCATTCACAGGGAAGGGCGTGAGAATAGTAGCAGCCAATGCCCCCCGACCTACCTGATGCAGGTTTTCTAGGGTTTTCCCTGCATCTCTTTAGGTGAAACACCGTGAGGGTAGGATCCTTAAACCATAGCCCGGGGGCCCTAGTTAACCCTTGGCTACCTTGCTCTACCTTCCGCATCCCCCCTTTTTCAATTCCCTTCCTATGCTATTAAAGGGGAGTTGCCTGTTTCAGGATCACCCTCATGTAGCCTGTTAACCAAAAAAAAAAAGATGATGATCTTACACATGCTAAAACAAATTTAAATATACGCATATACTTTATTATTATTGTATTCATACATATTTATATCTATGTAAAAGAAAAATGTACCAACAACAAAAGAAAAATATTGTTAAACAAACCTGTTATTGAATCTAGAAAAGAGGTCAAGTAAATTATTATCAATATAGGCTATTCCGCTTCTTGCTTTTTATATCCATTTCCGCGTCGCCCCGTCCTTGTTTCTCCGACACTTATTTACTTTATTCTTCTATCAATTTTATTGTCACACACATATTCCGCATAGGACGCAGCGTGTCGCCCCCTCATGCTCTTTTAACATATATACAGACCACGCGAAGAAGAACGTTAAAACGTAATATGGAAACGGAAATCATACTGCAAGGGGAGAAGAAATAAAAAACATTACGCTTTGCCGACGATATTGTAGTATTAGGGGGAGTCAGAAGAAGACTTGGAAACCATAATAAATGACATGAACGTGGTCCTGGAGGAAAAGAGTTCAATATGAGGATTAATAGAGAGGGGAAAACCAAGGTGATGGAGTGTAGTATGGGAAACAGTGGAATAACAAAGGCTGTTAGATTGGGAAGGGATATTTTGACGGAAGTTAGGGAATTCTGCTACTAGAGTAGGATAGCACAGGAAGAGGAATTTACTTACGGGTAATATAAGTGTGAATGTTAGTAAATGTTGCTATGGAGAGAGTTGCGTCATATATGGGTGCGGAACGTGGACAACAGGAAAAGAACAGAAGCCTTTGAAATGAGATGATGATGTGGATAGAATCACTAAGGCGGAAGTTTTAAGTATAAGTATAAAATCATATTCCATAGATCCTCCTATAGAGAAGCAAGCACAAGCTTCAAGGATGTTGTGGAACGAGTCAGAGATTTTATACACATAGTTAGGTTGCTTTATTAATATTAAAATATATACTGTAACTATTCATTAATTTTTAACTTATAATAAGATTTTCTTAAGTTCTATACAGAAGACATACAATTTGTACCTTATATATATAAAATTGATAAATATTTTTACATCCTATACTAAAAAATTAGTGTTCTAATAATGTTCTTTCATAATTATAAATATCTACATTCAGCTCCATAACAGAGTAGAAGGAGTGGCCTTAGTAAGAACTTAGTTAGTTAGTTCATATTTGAACTTGTTTGGATTTATTTTTAATTGTTTAATGGAGGTGGGAAGTTTATTAAATATGCTAATAGATGGCATTGTAATGTACACCCTTTTGTTAGAGACTTCCCTTCCTTCCTTCCTTCCTTCCTTCCTTCCTTCCTTGTGTAAATTGTTTTTACTTCTGGTATCAAGGTCATGTAATATATCTGAGTTTAGTGTGAAGAGGTTACATGAGTCAGTGACTGAATATGCTGGCAGTTTTCTTGAAAAGTCCCCTACAAGACCTGACATAATAATATTCTGACAGCCTTTTTTTGAAGTGTAAATATTTTATCTTTCCCTCCCTGATGCATTGCCCCAGAATATTATTATACCACCATATGATGTCATTATAGAGTGGAAATATGCAAAATAAACTAATTTTCTTATTATGTTAGGATCACTACAACTTGACATAATTCTAAGAGCAAAGGTTGCCGCCGAGCCTAATTTTCGTAGGAGAATATTAATATTATCCTTCCAGTTTAATTTATTGTCCATGGATATACCTAAAAATTTTGTACATTTAACTTCAGTTATTTCACAATTATTTGTTGCTAGTTCAAATTGGCATTCTTTGTCTGAAACTGCATGAAGTGAGTTTTATCACAATTGACTGACAAGCCATTGGCTGAAAACCAACCAGTGAAGCAGCATCTGGCTTAATGTAACACTTGGCAGCATTTTCCAGACTATTTTGTTTATTTGTAACCAAAATACTAACTAGTATCATCAGCAAAAAGTATAGTTTTAGAAGAAGAATTTATGGATCTAGGTAAGTCATTTTTATACACATTAAGAAGGGCAATGGGGACCTAGAATGGAACCCTGTGGAACCCCCAGTCTTTATTTGTCCCCAGTCTGAGTTAATAATTTGTCCAGAGTTAGAGTCTTTTAATGTAACCCTCTCTGTTTCCTATTTGTTAGGTAAGAGGAGAACCAATTATGGGAAAAAATTCCTGTTATTCCATAACACTTCATCTTGTTTAGAAGGATATTATTATGGTCTACACAATAGAAAAGCTTTGGATAGGTCACAAATAATTCCTAATGGGTATCTTTTTTTTTTGTTTAGTTGTTCCAAGATTTCATGAGTGAGAGTGAAAATAGCAAATGCCTGTTGAACATTTTTTTTCCTGAAGCCAAATTGTGAGGTTATATTCATTTAAGTGATCAACTACTCTATTATAGACTACTTTTTCAAATATTTTAGAGAATACTGGCAGGAAGGAAGGATGCTTGGTCTGTAATTACCAAAGTCATCCAAACTTCCCTTTCTTAAAGATAGGAGGAGTAACTCTTGCATATTTTAAGCCTATCAGGAAAAATTCCACTGCACAATGACTGATTACATAGGTAAGTTACTATGGGGGGGGGATGATGGTGTTAGCTATGTTTTTTAAGACAATACTTGTTATTCCATCATAACCTGATGAATGATCTTAAATTTTTTTAAATTTCAAATTCAGATATAGTTCCTCGAAGTAAGTGTTCTGCTCCCCTGTATTTGATTTACTCTTATACCAGACTAATTGTCGGGATGCAGTTAAAAAGTAGTCATTAAATTGATTAGATTTTGTCACTAACTCTGATTTAATCTCACTTTCCGTTGAGCATAAGTGATTTTTGGTTCGTTTCATTTTTAATTATCTTCCAAACTGGTTTTAATGATATACTACAATATCCGTCGGCACATAAATGTATTACCACTAAATGTGATTAGAAAGAAGAAGTGTGTTTTTATTTTTTTCGCCCATAAACGTAGAAAAGTCTTGGCCTTGCATGACACGAGTTGCCGCGTCTAGTGCGCATGCGCGGTCGCCAGCCAATCAGAGCTGCTCTATATTAGCACAGGGCCGCTGTGTGCAGCAGACGACGGAAGCCATCTTTCTTTCTCCTGCGGGATTAAACGTAGGCCCTCACAATTATTTTAATTTCACTAACTGCATACAACTGTTTTAACTTTCTTTCTTCCTTTTTCTTGTGCGTGTGCGAGTTTATTTTAACAGTAGATGTAGATGCATGAAGTTCGTGGCCTGCATTGTGTAATATTATATTATAAATAAATCAAATAACTAAACTGCCATTACTTCAATTAACACTTTCGATTGACGACGTAATTGTTGTTCATCTGAAAATGTAACATTTCGCTCATTAAGATTGGTCAAAAATAATTTCTTTCGTCGTCTAAAGTTGCAGTTTAATTTCAACCTACTTGACTTATTTATTCGTAAAGAGTTTACACACATGTGTTTACCAAGTATACCAAAAGTTAAAAAAAAATTAAAGAAATATTTCAACGGGCAGCTAAAGTATTAAAAATCTGGCATTAAGAACATTTTTAGAAGCGATAAACAATTTGCCACGCTGTTTAACCTATATATATAGAACAGGCGACGAAGAAAGTAAAAAACGGAATATGGAAACGGAAATCATACTGCTGCGAGGAGAAGAAATAAAAAAAACCTTACGCTTTGCCGACGATATATTGTAGTAGTATTAGGGGGAGTCAGAAGAAGAAGACTACTTGGAAACCACAATAAATGTCATGAAGACCGTGGTCCTGGATGAAAGAATTCAATATGAGGAGGATTAATAGAGGGAAAAACCAAGCTAATGGAGTGTGTAGTATGGGGAAACAGTGGAATAACACTTTTATTGCAAACATATTATTACAATAAATGAGTTCTTACAATTTTGAGTTTGTACATAAATAAATCTTGTAGTATTACGGGAATCAGAAGAAGACTTGGGGGAGGGGGGGGAAATAAGTGGCATGAACGTGGTCCTGGAGAAAGTAAGAGTTCAATATGAGGATTAATAGAGGGAAGAAAACCAAGGTAATGGAGTGTAGTATGGGGGGGAAACAGTGGAATAACAAAGGCTGTTAGATTGGGAGGAAGGGATATTTTGACGGAATTTAAGGAATTCTGCTACTTTGGGAAGCAGCGTAACAACTAGGGATGGTAGAAGTGTAGTAGACATATACAGTAGGATAGAAGGGGCGAGTAAGTCTTTCGCGAAAAAGAGGGATTTACTTACAGGTAATATAGGTGTGAATATTAGTAAATCGTTGCTAAAAATGTTGGTATGGAGGAACATATAGAGGCGCTGCGGGAGTTTTCTCGCAAGCGCTTCAGCCCAGAGTGACTGCGGCGAGGCTCACCTGATCATGTCGGGGATGCCTCCTGCACTCTCTCTCTCTCTCTCTGGGTATTTATTATCAAAGTTCTCACATGCCGAGACACCTTCATCTATTTTGGGAGGTACATATACTGGGGTCAAAGACCTTGGGCATACGGCAAGAGTTGTCCGCTGATCCCGTTGGATCAGTCGGCCAGCTGCCTCCTGAAATTGGTGGAGACACGGAGAAGGGAATGCTGCGACCCCACACAGCAAACTCGTCTCCCGTCATTCGCAGGGAAGGGCGTGAGAATAGTAGTAGCCAATGCCCACTGACCTACCTGATGCAGGTTTTCTAGGGTTTTCCCTGCATCTCTTTAGGTGAAACACCGCGAGGGTAGGATCCTTAAACCATAGCCCGGGGGCCCTAGTCAACCCTTGCTAGGCTACCTTGCTCTACCTTCAATTCCCTTCCTATGCTATTAAAGGGGAGTTGCCTGTTTCAGGATCACTCTCATGTAGCCTCTTAACCAAAAAAAAAGTTGGTATGGAATGTGGCGTTATATAGGGGTGCGAAACGTGGACGATAAGAGTTGTGGGTGTAAGGAAAAGAATAGAAGAAGACTTTGAAAATGTGTCGTGTGTGTGGTGCTCTAGGCCGAATGAGATGATGATGAGGTGGAGGATAGAATCATCGCTAACCACGAAACTCTAAACAGAATAGAGAGGAAAAGCTAACAAACAATATGGAGGACGTAGACTAAGAGAAGGGGCGATAGATTAAACTGGTCACGGTTTTAAGACACGAAGGGGGAGGGGAGTCTTGTGAAATTAGCATTAGAGGGAAGTGTGGGTAAAGAACAGAAGACGGAGGTCAAGGATGGAATACGCTAAGCAGAATAGGGAGGATGTGGGTTATGCTAGATATAAAAAAAATGAAAAGGCTTGCGCAAGATTGGTTAGCATGATGGAGGGGGTGGTTCACAACAGGCCAGTCTTATTATCACTCAGTACCACAACAACAACAACAGTTCTATATTTTCAAAAAGGTGTTAGTATAAATTATAACTTTAAATAAAAAAATAATAATTTGAAAATTTCGTTTTAAGGTAAAATTTTTGGACGAGTCAAACAGATGAGAATAAAGTTGATATTTTAGTAGGTGATCTCAAGATGGCGTCAGTAGGTAACGTTCTATCTTGTTTCAGTGTGTCTGTGTCTGCGTGTGTCTGCTTTCTAGTTGAGATATATGCAGATGCTAACGAACTATGGCTGAAAGCCAAATTTAACTTTTAAGGATCCACGGACCGTGAAGTTTTTTTCAATGCCTTAATTTAATCGGTTCCTCCGCGTGCCAAGTGCAGTTAATAGAGATGTTGGGAACCGCAGCAGCTGTTATATAGAGAGCAAATATATTTACAGTTTGGTTGTTACCTGCCTCCTGAAACTGGTGAAGACACGGTGAAGGGAATGCTGCGTCACCACAGCAGACTCGTCTCCCGTCATCCTACCTGATGCAGGTTTTCTAGGGTTTTCCCTGCATCACTTTAGGTGAAACACCGGCCCTAGTTAACCTTTGCTAGGCTACCTTGCTCTACCTTCCACATCCCCCCCCCTTTTTCAATTCCCTTCCTATGCTATTAAAGGGGAGTTGCCTGTTTTTTCAGGATCACCCTCATGTAGTAGCCTGTTATCCAAAAAAAATGTAAATAAAAGATACGAGGGAGGCGCTGCAAGAGTTTTCTCGCCCAGAGTGTCTGCGAGGCTCACCACCTGATCATGTCGGGGATGCCTCCTGCACTCTCTCTCTCTGGGTATTTTTTTTATCAAAGTTCTCATATGCCGAGACACCTTCACCTATTTTAGGAGGTATATGTACCGGGGTCAAAGACCTTGGGCATATGGCAAGAGCTGTTGTCCGCTGATCCCATTGGATCAGTCAGGGGCCAACTGCCTCCTGAAACTGGTGGAGACACTACGGAGAAGGGAATGCTGCGTCCCCACAGCAAACTCGTCTCCCGTCATTCATAGGGAAGGGCGTGAGAATAGTAGCAGCCAATGCCCCCGACCTACCTGATGCAGGTTTTCTAGGGTTTTCCCTGCATCTCTTTAGGTGAAACACCGCGGCGAGGGTAGGATCCTTAAACCATAGCCCGGGGGCCCTAGTTAACCCTTGCTAGGCTACCTTGCTCTACCTTCCGCATCCCCCCTTTTCAATTCCCTTCCTATGCTATTAAAGGGGAGTTGCCTGTTTCAGGATCACCCTCATGTAGCCTGTTAAGTCCCCCAAAAAAATGTAAATGAACTTAATCGGCAATGACCGTTAAAAGAAATTTTAATTTCCTTTCTGTTACGAGCCTCGCGTGTTCGTAGCGGACGTGATCGATGGCAAAACTAACCGTAACACGTTGAAAATCGAATTATAATATTTCGATTTGACGAAATCGACTCTAACTTTTTATAAAGATTATAGGGCGGAGGACACAAAGGAGCAATTGTAAGACCTGTGGTTAGACTATCATTAGAACAAGTAGCAACTTTATTGGATGTTAAGAGGCAGTAATATGGGGGACACTTGACGAAGCCAGCTTTAAACAACCCTCACTCATATCCTGGACGCCGCCGGCGGGAAAAAAATGAGGGAAACCGGAATTCCGGAGCTGGAAGTACAACCTGTGATAGACTAGAGAAGTGGAGGAGGAAGCGAAAACATTGAAAGACTGTCTTCTCCTGCCTCCAAAAGAGAAGCCCAGGGGACAAGAAGAATAGAGCAAGCAATGGCTGACCTCCTGCACGCATCTTTACTGGTAGAACTTATGCAGGGAGAGCGTCTGCTGCTCTACAGACCCCCTGCAAAAAAAATATACTTCCATATTTGATGTATATATATATAAAAGTATTATAAAAAAGTGTTAAAAAATCTCAGTCTGTAATGTAATGTAAAAGAAGGATGGAAGCAGCTATGACTTAACATAGTTTTCCTCTCCCTTCTCTTTCTTCCCTTCCATATTCCGCCAGTAGCTGTGACGTCACAGCACTTTCCCTTCAATCCTCCCACTCCCATTCACCCTTCACCCTTCTGTCTTTAGTTTTAGTTTATTAGTTTTATTATTGTTTAAGAAAATAAATATTTATAAAATAAAATAGAATAAATCTGTAAGACAAACATTGTAAGAAATTAAAATAAGGCCTGTTATAGATACTCAAGAAAACAGGCTGGCTATTAGTGTAATTAGTGAATGAAAAAAAAAAGTAATGGGGGACACACACGTTTGGAGAACAACAAACCACCTTGTCGTGTCCCAAAAGTAAATGCAGAGGAGAACTCCATCATGTCTAACGCAGACGATATGGATACATGGGAATGTTCGAAATGGTGTAACGAAAGTAAGTTATGATCTTCAAGAATGATAATTTTAATAACAGTAAATTAAAAATTTGTAAGTTAAAATGAGTGTTAACGTGGAAAGAGAAATTGAGCTTAAATGACGACCGGGTGTTAGGTCATCATTTAGGATTGGACCCGCGTATAAAATTTCAGATAAATTAAGTTAACAAGCATTTTGTGTAAAATTCTGTAGAGAACAGACCAGACAGTCCCTGAGGTATTCGCAAGGCAGGCAGGCAGGCAACATTCCGTGGAGAGAAAAAAAAACCCAGACAAGACAAGCAAAACAATAACTCTTGTAGCAGCCTGACGGGTGCAAGTCTTTGTCTCAAAGGTTGTTTGCGCGTCTCACCGAAAAAAAAACACCCAGTTCCCCCAGGATTGCCAGCTAGGGGTGGTGTGGCCGCCTCCCTCCCCCCTCCCAAAATTTGAATTTTTGGAGAGGAAGGAAGGAAGGAAGGTAGTAGGAACGACGCCAACCCCCCATTGGAGGAGGAGCTGGGGAAAAATAGAAAGAGCAGGGAGACGAACCACACGTTTTGAGGAGAGAGGGGAGTTTTGAGGTAGAAAGGGGATTCAGAAAGTAGAGTCGGAGGTGAGAGGACTGACTGACTTGAGGGCTAAGAGGAGGAGAAGCTGCAAGGACAACAGGGGAAACTACACTTGGCTTGCTGCCTGTCTGTCTCTATGGCTGACCCTGAAGATGCCAGGACTGACGGTCAACAAAGAAACTTGTACAGTAAGGAACTAAGGCTCTGCTATGTACAGCCCTGAGGGGAAAGTAGATTGTATTTACTCTTCAGGGCTGCATACTTGTACAGGTTTGCCATAGATAATTCACCTGCACGTGCGTCCTGAATGTGGAGTTAATGAGACACCAGATCACGTGTGTGCTTCAGTTGCTCGAGATTTTCATATGGGGGAGAGAGACGAGCATTAGAAAGGGATATTGGAACCTCAATAACACCAGATAATTTGGTACCCAATAATATGCTGCTCTCACCTAATAACACCTGGAATAAAGTAACTGCATATGCAGCCTCTACAGTAATTCAAAGATTAAGAAATTACGAAAAAGAGAGAAATAATAGTGTTTAAAGGAGACAGAGAGAGAGAGAGAGAGAGACTGCTTCCTGTGAAGTAATGTCTAACGACGGTCCCACAGGAAGATACACACAGTCATCATCGTTGGAAAGGAAGGAAGGGAGGTGTTTTTAGTGGGTAGAATCAGTCCCACACTACTACTATCCAGTGCGGACCCTCAGATAGTGTCTTTACAAGATTTTCACCTGCCCTCGCAAAAAAAAAAAAAGATTGTATTTACTTCTCAAGTCTCTTGCAATATAATTTCTAATTAAGGCTGAGCTAGGAAAAAATTAAATTCATTATATTTAAATATACAAAAGCTTCGTGAAGCAGAGTAAAACTATTCTTTTAAATGGCGCGTTTTACTCTGTGGTACAGGATTTTCTTAATCGTCCTTCTAGTATTTAAATCAAGGTTCCTGCTGCTGCAAGTGTTGAATGAGCTGCTGCCAACCTTGTAAAATAGCACATCACATATCTTAAAATTTCTATTCCGTTTTTTCTGCTCTTTTGTTTGTTTGTTTCATGTATATAGCTGCTGGAGCTACGACAGAGGGAAGGACAGTTTCCTGGTCCAAGTAGTTAAAACTCCATTGCGTGTTCCTCAGTGTGTGCTTGTTTGTGTTTCCCAGTGTGTGTCCGTGTTGTGTTTATATTGAGTTTTGTCTATATACATTTTATTTTATTAATTTATTTTAAGTTTATTTGTCTTTAATTATGTACTTTATTTTGTTCATTTTTAATTTTTAATGTATGACGTATCCTATTTCCTCAATCGAGGATTAATGGAAACAACAATAAATCTAAATCTAAATCTATTGTAATCTTGTTGTTTTTTTAGTTTTTAGTTTAAGAATAAAAATTGTTAAAAATCTCAAAGTAGATATTTATTGGCGCCCGCCGACCACCCACCCACGCATCATCTAAACATAACTAATATTTAATATATTTATAAATAATAATAATAAAAAAACCACGTCACAGGGTTGTTGTGAGAAGGTTGTTTGGGTGTGTGTGTGTGTATATTTGAGTATATGAATATGTGCGTATGTTAGAATATCCCCATCAATTACCACGTCTCCCCGGGGTCGCAAAGTGGGCGACCACGACTCGGATATGAATGGTGACAAAGCCTCGCTATTGCCGACATGGAATAATGGAATACTGACGTGCTCAACGTGGGACAGCGCACACGACAACGCTCAGTGCATAAAAGTATGATGGCAGCCTCTGGGGTAAAATATTCCGGAGGTAAAATATAGTCCACAATTCAGAGATATATCCGGGCGCGTGGACTACTCAGGAGGAGGATGTCATCAGAAACACAATAATAATAATAATAATAATCATATTCCGTAGATCCTGTAAAGAAGCTGAGGCTTCAAGGATGTGGAATAATGGGTCAGGGCTGTGTACATTTATTACATTATTTTATTGTATAAAAGATAAAATATACTTATAACAAATTTTTTTGTAATATAAACTAATTAATTAATTACTCTTCTCCGATTCTTCTATAAATTCCTTTATTGGATAGAAGGGGGAGTGGCTAAGCAAAAAAATGAGGATAATTCAGTCCTTAAATTTACCTTGATTATAGGGGACAACAACTGTTTAATTATTCTGTGCTGACTGCAGTCACGTGTTGAAGATGGATGGATGATGATGCACACCTTCCTTCCTTTCTGTGCAATTGACAATGTTTTACATTTTTTATACAGATTATTTTTGTTCCTTGTATTGAAGGGATGAATATTATCAGTATTATTCAAAAATAAGTAGTGCCTCCTATTTGTGATTACAAATAACATCCATCAATGAATAAATGTATTGGCAACGTTAAAGTGGAAAATGCCTAACTTTTTGAACAGAGTTCTGCAAGAAGGAAACCTGCCTCACTCACATGTTGCTCTAAGGAATGACGTTCTAAGAATAGGAAGCGTGGAATGACAGGATTTTAAACCTTGCTGGTGTATTAGGTAATTTAAGAAGGGAAATGGAATGATTAAAGTTATATATATATATATATATATATGTAGTAGGAATACGTGACGTCCGACTAGTTTAAGGCGTAACAATTTACATGCAATTTGAATTCTTCAGCTGCAATCAGCTCCAGCAGAGTTTGTGGTGTGCGTTCGTTTGCACCCCACACTTATATTTATATATTAAAAGATTAATTTCCTTTTTTATTAATATTGTATATATATATATATATATATATGTATATAGATAATTATAATTGCAATGAAGGGGGTTAGGCTGTTAACTACACCGACGACAAGCAAGTAAGATCGCGTTATGCAAAAAAAAAAAAATTAATTTAATGTCCGATTGACTATATTGATAGCCAGGAAAGAGGAATAACATCTGCACCACTTATGACAGGTCAGTCCTTGGGAGAAAGGCCTGACTTAGTGACAGGCGAGCACGAGACATTCTGAGGTGCGAAACCCTATTAAGGCAGTACGCGCTCGTCTTGTCTCGGGTCGCCTCGGGGAGCACGAGACATTCCGAGGCGCGAGACCCTATTACGGCAGTACCCGCTCGCGCTCGTCTCGTCTCGTCTCGGGTCGCCTCGGCGAGCACGAGACCCTATTACGGCAGTACACGCTCGCGCTCGTCTCGTCTCGTCTCGGGTCGCCTCGGCGAGCACGAGACATTCCGAGGTGCGAGACCCTATTACGGCAGTACACGCTCGCGCTCGCCTCGTCTCGTCTCGGGTCGCCTCGGCGAGCACGAGACATTCCGACGTGCGAGACCCTATTACGGCAGTACACGCTCGCGTACGTCTCGTCTCGGGTCGCCTCGGCGAGCACGAGACATTCCGAGACGCGAGACCCTATTAAGGCAGTACGCGCTCGTCTTGTCTCGTCTCGTCTCGGGTCGCCACGGCGAGCACGAGACATTCTTTTAAAAAGGAAAGTAATTATAAGCACTGAAATTAACAAAAAGAAATTTATTTAAATATTTTGACAGCACTATTTGAGAGGTAAATATTTAAAATCTATTTCCTTTTAAGAATATTTAATTTTATTTTGTTTTTTGAGAATGGCAGAGACTCAAAATTATTAACACGAAGTAAGTCATATATATATATTATTCAGTGCTAAGACTCATCTGATGCCAACCCTCCATGATAAAATATCTCGCGCAAAACCTTTTCATATCCACATACTCCCTAATCTTCTTAGCGTATTCCATCCTTGCGACCTCACTTTTTTTTCTTCTTCACTTCCCGCTAATGCTAATTTTACAATAACCACATGTCTCAGAAGGTGCTCTAATAATCTATCCCTCCTCCTATTATGTTTAGAACTTCCCTCGTCAGTGATTCTATCCATCCAACTCATTCTACTGTAGCACATAATTTCTATTATATTTATTATACTATTTTAATTTTTTTTAATTGGTCATTATAATTTAACTCGTCAAAGAGTTTGATTTATTTTATTTTGTTAACTATTATAGTTCGTGTTTGTTTGAAAACCAATCCAAGTCTTTGTAACCGTGCCGAAGGCGAGACTGAATTGGTTAAGGTCAAGTATGTTGTAATAATTGCGTTTATTTCTAAAACATTCTTAGTCACTTTATTTTATTTTTTGCTAAGTTTACCGTCACTGTCACAGCAACATGGCATCACTGTTATACAACGTGACGAGCCCGAGAATGACGCGCAGCTGTTTCTTCTGAATGTGTTACAAGATGGCGGCCCCGTGCTCTACAACATGTTTCTTAAAAGCGTCGACGACAGTTGTTTACTTAACATCACAATACTGGAGCTTTCCCACGTTTCTTTTCAACTTTCTCCACATTTACATGAAGAATACACAATTGTAGCGACTTATTTCTTGTTCTCCATTTATAATTACTGCTGACTGCCTTCTGTACAGGTTCTTTCTCGCTATTTTATTTCTGTCCTCCTCAATATCCTTAGCAGTGTGTTCCACTAAATATTATATCCAGGGAACGTTGAAGTAAGTAATCTGCCTCTTGGAAGTTATATTAAGTAACCTATTAAAGTTGATGTTTCCTGGCTAATGTCAACCCCTCACCTAATACAAATTATAACTAATAATTTATTATGATGATAATTTTTCCCTTATTTGTATCGATCACTTCATAAAAACCAAATATATTTCAATTTTGATTTCCCAAACTTTATTCTTAATTTTTAAACATTATATCATATATCCGTAATTTTAAACAAGGTTCCATATTTATGTACATATATATTTTGTAAAAAAAATTGTAATGATTCAAATATTGTATTTTATTTTGTAGATGAATATGGAAATGCCGAAAGCTCCTTCAGAATAAAGTTTAGAAATAAAAATTGAAATATAATTGGTTTTTATGAAGAGGCTGATATAAATAAGGGAAAAATTATCATAATAATAAATTAATTATCAGTCTTTAAGCAATTTTTTTTATAAAATCCTTGAAGAAAGTATCATAAGTATTAATTTAGAGGGTAATACTACTTGGAGATATTTAATAATGTTAGTATTTTTTGGAATTATTCTGCCCAATTTCTTAAGATTTGTTTGCTTATTTTTTAGACGGTAGAAGAACTTTCAGTGTTATAATCTTACTAGGTGCAGAGGTCGCCCTTCCCCCATATTTGAACTGGACTTGGTTTAGGTTTTTATAATGGTTGTCTTGTGTCTCTGACTGAAATGTTTGGCTCTAGGTAAAGGGCTGAAAATTCCGACTATTCTCGCAGCTTTTTAGATTGCATTTACATGTGTAACACAATGGGTCGACATTTTCCCGTTCTCTTAGCACCACAGCAACATTTTATTTATTTTGATTAGGATGTGTCTGGTAGGTTGGAAAGTAGTTTTGTGGACTGTAGAAGAAGGCGGGAACTGATCCTTGTGGTAATCCTTTTGAGTGATATGTTGAATGAATACCTACAGAAAATTTTTAATAGAAGGGATCGGTTGGTTTAAATTCTTTTCATTTTTGAAACCAATATACAGTGGAAGAAATTGGCTCCAAGTCCAGGTGAAACGCCACGGGAATTTATGGTATGGCCTGCTTTCCGTTGAGGCGCATTAAATGACTTTGTTTCATGTTTTTTTTCCTAAAGTCACGCTGTTATGGTCTAATAATTATCTTTATCTGCAGATTTGTTATTTTGTTTTTTTTTAACGATAGAAAGTGCTCTGTAGGTAGAGTCCCATTGTACCGCACCTGTTTGTCCTTGTAACTGGGAATTAGGATAACTCCTACCTGGAATCAAGAGCCTCAACGGAAGCTTATATTTATGGTGGTCTGATTTTTTGGTCAGTCTGCGGATTTCTTTGCATGTCAACTATTTTGGATATCCCTGTTATGTTAAATGCCATTTCAGACAGCGGCTTTGTACTCCCCCCACCTCCCACTTTCTCTCTTTGTCTGTCTCTCTCCTTCTCTCTCTGTTTCTCTATCACTCTATCTATCTCTCTGTCTGTCTCTCTTTCTCTCTATCGCTGTCTATCTCTCTGTCTGTCTCTTTTTCTCTCTCTGTTTGTCTCTGTCTGTCCCCTTTTATTTTTTTCTCTGTTTCTCTCTATCACTGTCTATCTCTGTTTCTCTCTGTCACTGTCTATCTCTTTGTCTGTCTCTCTTTCTCTCTATCACTGTCTATCTCTCTGTCTGTTTCTTTTTCTCTCTCTGTCCCCTTTTATATTTTACTCTGTTTCTCTCCTCTCTCTGTTTCTCTCTGTCACTGTCTATCTCTTTGTCTGTCTCTCTCCTTCTCTCTCTGTTTCTCTATCACTCTATCTATCTCTCTGTCTGTCTCTCTTTCTCTCTATCACTGTCTATCTCTCTGTCTGTCTCTTTTTCGCTCTCTGTCCCCTTTTATTTTTTTCTCTGTTTCTCTCCTTCTCTCTCTGTTTCTCTCTATCACTGTCTATCTCTGTTTCTCTCCTTCTCTCTCTGTTTCTCTATCACTCTATCTATCTCTCTGTCTGTCTCTCTTTCTCTCTATCACTGTCTATCTCTCTGTCTGTTTCTTTTTCTCTCTCTGTCCCCTTTTATATTTTACTCTGTTTCTCTCCTTCTCTCTGTTTCTCTATCACTCTATCTATCTCTCTGTCTGTCTCTTTTTCTCTCTCTGTTTTTCTCTGTCTGTCCCCTTTTCTTTTTTTTCTGTCTCTCTCTGCTTCTCTGTCTCTCTCTCCTTCTCTGTCCCTCGCCGTGTCTGTTTGCCTCTCTCTCTATCTGTCTCCTTCTCTGTTGTTCTCTCTGTGTCTCTGTCTCTCTCTCTCTCTCTCTCTGTACCTGTCTCTCTCTGTCAGTCTCCTTTTTTTAACCCCCAACTAATCTGGGAATGGCCAGTTTTACAATTAATCCTCTAGCCGGGCTAATTTACCCTTGACGAGATGGTTCCTGTATTTTTTTAGTTTGGCGGTGTTTCTGGGCGAAATATTTTAACTGATGGGAGGGGTGGGTAATGTGAGACTTGGGCGACTGTTCCAAGTTGATAGCCGAGGTACATTGCCCGCCATCTACCTGGGAAGACTCTCACTGTTGCGACTAAACTGTTTGCCGCTAGAGCGCGGGCCGAGGCGCGAGTTTCCTGGCGTGCGAGCGCTCCGAGCGGCGAATGTGTGAACCTGTTACAGTAAGGGATTCGTCCGTAGTCCTCCAGGCCCTATTAACGAACGCACTTGGGTAAATTCAAACCCCCGATTTATTTTACTTGACATTTTATTCCAAAATCTTCAATATATGTGTACAATAACCTTCAAGATGCTGAATAGCGTCTAGCACCAACCAACTAAATATAAGATTATTCATGTAACTGAGTCGTAATTACCGACCGACTGTCATTTATCTTTTATTCCTGTTTAGAACGTGCGTTTGTTAAACATTATAAAATATATTTCGCAGTGCATTTCTGTGTGGTGCGTCTGTACAGCAGCTTGGCAGCGAGCGATTCCTGCAAGTCGTTTCCCCGCGGTTGAACCGTGGCTGTTCCGTTTGTTGCACTTTTACTTGTGGCTGACGTCAAGCGCAGGTTACTTTCAGAGTTCTTCTCTCGAATCTGTATTCTATTATATTCAGCCGACGTTCACGTCATTCGGAAGTGGTTTCTTTTTAATCCGTTGACATGAACAGAGGACACTTGCTGGCATCGGGAGAGTGACTTTCCTTCATTGGTAAACATTCAAGTGTGAAAATACGTTCATATTCAGTTGATAGCACAATGTATATACATACGCGGTATTTAAATCAGAGTTGATTGGGGTTAAACAGCCCTTTTATATCAGACCATCGCGTTGTTTGGCTCAAAGGTAGATTTGAATTTGTAACAGTGCTATAAATAAAAATCTGACATTATCATCAATCATAGATACAAAATCTGGCCAAGTTGTCAGAAAACAATATCAATACTCATTTAAGATTATTACAACGTTTCGTCCGTATTTGTTGATTTCTTCAGGTAAACTTTAATTGTCTGAACGTTAAGAATGTTGCTTGTTGGATTGCGTCCATAAATAAATCCAGTCAGTTAACGTATAGCCGACCTTCCTGTGGTGTAGTGGCTAGCCTGTCTCTAGTCGCTGCCTCACTCACAACCCCAGAGGTCGCGGGTTCGAATCCTGATGTTTGTGTCGTCATGGTCATGGGATTAAGACTGTTGGAGGATCGACACGCTGACCACGCGGCGTGTGTCACTCCAAATTCGGAATGTGTCATGCAAGATGACAGTCCGCAGTCGACTCGGTAGGCCCAGGCCGCCCCTGGTCAATGGGCTGTAGAGCCATAGAGGGAAAAAAAAAGTTAATGTATAAGTATAATTTAAGCCGTTACCGTCAGTGGACGCAATCCACGATGGAAAATTATCAGCGTGTGAAAAGAATTATCCGTTTAAAATTTACTCGAGGAAACCCACGAATATTGACGAAACGTTGTAAAGATCTTACAGAAATACTGATAATGTTTGTTGACAAATTGGAGAATTTTTTTTATCTATGATTGGTATAATGCAAGAATTTTCCCGTTTTTAGTTTTCCTTTTCTTAGTTACGCACGGTAATCAGGCCAAGGAAGAGATGGTTCAAGTGTCATCTTATTATAAATACAGTTTGCGGATTTCCTTTTGTCCTATAAGAACAGGAGTTGCCTGCGTGGCCAGGCGACTAAACGTGGAAGGTGAAGAAGTGAGCTTAAGAAACGCTCATTACAGTGGACAGAGGAATTCGCGGAACGTTTCCCCCCCTCCCTCCCTCTGCTTTCCGAAAAGATGGCAATCGCATGATGCAAGGTCCAGACGAAACGGAAGGTAACATATATAGAGTGGCTGACATCCCCTCCCCTCCCCACTCCTCTCCTGCAGGACCTGCTCCTCCCTCAAAGCTCCATAAGCTGCAATGTAAAGTCAGTGAAAATCTATCTCAATGCAACAAAAGAAAAATTAAAGTGGATTATTTACGTACACAATAACCAAGTACTGACAAATATAAATGTATACGGGATGTTGACGAAAGTAGCCGTGTTCTAAGATCAATATTTCCAGTTATATCAACATTTTTCTCAAAAAAAAAAAATTAAAAATATAACTGTTGTATATAATTAAACAAATTGGTGACCTTGTACAGAACTGGGTTCATTCACTACTGGTGTCATCTATAAATCCTTTCCCGCTTGTTTCTTAAATATTCGAGATCTGACGCTCCCCTCAGTCATTCAGTCTGGCAATAAATTACGCGTGGAAAAGGAGTTGAAGCGTTAAGCTAGGTTTACACGGGCAGTGATGTTCGTCCAAGTTGGGTTGGCTGTGCACTGCCTACTGTTTACATCTTGGGCAGAGATAACTGCCAAGTGCTGCCCTCACTACACAACGGGCAGAGAACTCTGATGCATGTTTATACTTCTCTGCTATTTTTTGGCAACTATGACCGGTTGTAATGTTGATGTTGCATAGAGTCGATATATTGTTTATATCAAGTTGAATATTTTTCCCCTTTGTGTTTTCGCGCCCCACGCATAATGTCCATAAACAGGAACTAATCACTTTGTATTTGTGATAGAATAGACGTGACGAGGAGGAAAGGTTCCTGAAAAAGTCAAACTCAGTATCACGCTACTGTGCTATAGATACGTGAAAATGAAAACAGTTGTTTAGTTAATATTGCTTTATATTATTACTACAGAAATCAAGCAATAATAAAAACAGCCAGCGCCTGTTCTTTGAAGCTGGTTTTCAGTGTTTAATTGCCTCGGTTTCTATTACTTGTTGTTTTATTCCCCTTAAAGTTGTCAATTACTGAACAAAACGAAATGAATTATTTTTCATTACGTGTGATAGTCGAATGTTTATAGCTATATATCATTATTTTGTGTATTTTTTTCTAGTTAAAGTTTGTGCCGTTGGAGGCTGGACAATAATTATTTTTGGAAAGTTAACCTAAAAATTTATAGGCTCATACAAAGACATACGAACTTTATCCCAAATGCTTTACAAACGAAACTATTCGCCGCTGTTCACAACAAAGATCCACTTAGTCCATTCGCACACTATACCAAACTGCACGTATTTTAAAAATGCAAAATTCAAACTGTTTACCATCGCACAATCGATAGTCAGCCCCTGCCTCACCATCGTTCACAATCGATAGTTGACAACCGTAACTGCCACTAACTGGCCTCCCATGAGGGCAGCAGAGTCTAGGTCAGTCATGACTGACACACTGTCCACACGCTCCAAGAAAAGTGAGGCAGTGCTCAGCGATGGATTGGCAGTTGTCAGTGCAGCACTGACGTATGTTGACACGCCACTGACATCACTGCCCCTGCCTGCGTGGAAACATAGCCTTACTTGTTGCTTCGGATCTCTACCATATTGTTGGACTTCTGATGTAAGGTTTTGTTATGTTTTGACATTGTTGTCGTAAGTTCTTGTTTAGATATAGCAATGTGGCAAAAACTGGAATATTAATATGACGGGAACTGAAATATTTAGTTTGAGGAATCGTCGGCCAGACGTGATGGGAGTGAGGAGCGGCGGAGGGTCTCGAACCAGCCACAGAAGGAGATGGAGAGACGCCGACGCAATTTTAGCGTCATTTAGTTCGAGTTAGATTAGAGAATATCCAGCGCGGACTCTGAGATAGTGTCTTTAGAAGATTTTCACACCTGCCCTCGCAACAAAAAGAAAAGAATATTTCACGACGACTTAATATCTCTTGGCTTGTTTAAAAGTGTGCACAGAACTCGGAATTATTACAATATTCTGGTTTTAGTAAGCCTGATGAAGTCTCAAAATGGAGATGAAACGTCGCTTTTGTTAATAAATAGTTATATGTTTAATTCTGACTTTTTTTGGCCGTTTTTTATTTATTGTAAATATTTAAGTCAGAAAACAATGGTGTAGTTCTTTTATACTTTTAATAATCACTCACAAAGAATATTTATTGTCTTCTCCTTCACTTCCAATTATGTGCTTTCCTCCAGAGGCAATAACTATTTTCCCCAAGCAAGTAAGATATTGTGTTTTCATTCCGGATCCTTGTTTTGCAGGTGACTTGGAGGCAATTCTGCAGGACGCAACTTAAGGCCTTCACCGACAGTAATCATGGGCGCAGCTCTGAGGTGAGTCAACAGATGTTATTATTATTACTACAGTCTCTCAAATCTTCTTCTCGGTCCTCAGTTATATAGGGAAAAGTAGGAGACTTTATCTATAAATGGGCACGTCTATGAAATTACAATAATTGTAACGGCGGTTAATCACATTTGAATTGTTTTCATTAAAAATGAATTTTAATTATTCGTCCTTTCACATTGGTTCACCTCATCCATTCCTGACCAGGAATATATGGATGGTATAAGGGCATTCCCGAGACCAGAAGCACCTCTGCAAATGTCTGAGTGTAATCAATCACGCACGACTGAGCTGTTTTTTTTTCTTTTCCAATAGCAATGCTCTGGGAAGGGTCGACGCTTGTTGATATCCGCTCCTTCCCACTTACTCACAACTGCTTTTACCAATTTGCTTTTAGTTTCTTGTCGCCGCTGATGGAATCTCCTAATTTTAATAATAGTGGTGTAATTCCCTTCGTATGCTAGGAGGCTGAGGCGCCTGTGGGAGTTTCTCCCGCAGGAATTTCCCCCCAGAGTGACTGCGGAGCTCACTTGATTATGTCGGGGATGCCTCTAGCACTCTCTCTCTGGGTTTTTTATCAAACTTCTCACGAGCTGAGACACCTTCACCAATTTTAGGAGGTATATGTACTGGGGTCAAAGACCTTGGGCATATGACAAGAGCTGTCCTCCGCTAATCCCATTGGATCAGTCAGGGGCCAACTGCCTCCTGAAACTGGTGGAGACACGGAGAAGGGAATGCTGCGTCCCCACCACAGCAAACTCGTCTCCCGTCATTCACAGGGAAGGGCGTGAGAATAGTAGCAGCCAATGCCCCCCGACCTACCTGATGCAGGTTTTCTAGGGTTTTCCCTGCATCTCTTTAGGTGAAACACCACCGCGAGGAGGGTAGGATCCTTAAACCATAGCCCGGGGGCCCTAGTTAACCCTTGCTACCTTGCTCTACCTTCCGCATCCCCACCTTTTCAATTCCCTTCCTATGCTATTAAAGGGGAGTTGCCTGTTTCAGGATCACCCTCATGTAGCCTGTTAACCAAAAAAAAAGGAGAGCGGCATAGCGGTGAGTCCGAGAGAGATTTGGTAGGGCAAGAGAAGGAGGAATTTGCAACAAATAGCGGCGGCGGCGGCGACTCTGAGGAAAGAGATGGAATATTCATTCCCTAATCTGACAGGGTAAATCGCCCCTGTAACCCTTTTCGGTGATTTCCTGTCCTGCCAGGTCCCTTGACCTATGAGCAGGCCCATGAGTGTACAGTTAGAAAATTGTTAGCTTTAAGAATTGAATTTGTATTACTATTTTTGTGAGTAAACATATTAGTGAATTTAATTGATAGAAATAACTCCCGGAATATACATCAAAATTTTAAGATTAATGTAAAAAATATGTTTTTTTGTGTTGTTGTTTTGAAGTAAATTATTTTCTTATTTTATTTACATAAACCTTATTATTAATATATAAGAATACGATTCCCTGGACCCGATACATCACGCTTCCTAACCTCAAATTTATACATTCTAGACAAGAAAATATATTTTGTAACTTATTCTACTAGAAATAAATAAATAAATACAGTTTGACGCAATATTTTTGTTTTACTTCTCACGTGGTAATAGTCGAAAACGTGGTGGTGTTATTACGCTATTAAGGATTTTGAAGGACAACTAGAACAAAATATCGAGAAAGGAGGCTGGCTAATAAATACATAACCTCTACAGAAGGCACGCGGCAGTAATTAGAATAGAGGGGCCAAGAAGAGAAAGCAGAAATCGAGAAAGGAGTAAGAAAAGGATGGATGTCGCCCCCATGGCTCTTTTAACTTATATATATATACTACTTTTCTTTTCAGCGCCACACACATTTGTGTATCTTTTCACATAAAGCACGAGGTCCAAGCACCATAGTCGTTCCTTGAACCGGATCATCATTCCATTCTTCCGACAACTTACAACATACTCACATAAGTGACCATTAAGAACTCAGGGGGAGAACACGAAATGTTTCCTCTGGAATGTCCAAAATGTAGGTTCTAGGAAGCAAGCGTTCATCGGCACAGTTTCGGGTCGCGAGATATCGAAGAGGTTCCCATAACTAATATCACCAACAACATATGTGTACTCGTTCAGAAACGTGGCAATGGATTTTTTCACGTTAATCAGATTGATTTAACTTTTCCTTCAGCGGTGACGGACTATTTATTTCGATGATCTGGAGAGCAACGTGGGGAGGAAAAGGACCAGGACGCCAGGAGGCCGACGTGCCTGATTCACAGAGTGCAGATCCCCCGCAGGGAGTTAAGGAGGTGAGTGCAATTGCTACTTGTTCCGGGGCTTGGATTCATATATATATATATATATATATATATTGTGATAAAAAGGGGGATTTTGTAACGTTGTGGCGTTATGAGGCCAACAACAATGGCTAGTCGGCCGAAAGATGGTGATTCCCCGCGGGGAAGGCCCGCCTTGCCTGTATAAAAAAATGACGATGGTGAACCCCCGCGGGAAAAATGAGGGCGGGGAACCCCGAAATGTTCAGAAATAGGGGAATTCCCGTCAGAAGCTTTATAAGGGAAGCCGATGGGTGGCTCGCGGTAGAGACCCCAGAAGGGAGGCGAGTGCAGCAGACCGCAGAAGGGAGGCGAGTGAACCAGAGACCCGAGAAGACAGGCGAGTGGAGCAGATATCCAGAGAGCAGATATCCAGACCCCAGAAGGGAGGCGAGTGGAGCAGATATCCAGAGAGCAGATATCCAGAGAGCAGATATCCAGAGAGCAGATATCCAGAGAGCATTTATCCAGAGAGCAGATATCCAGAGAGCAGATATCCAGAGAGCAGATATCCAGAGAGCAGATATCCAGAGAGCAGATATCCAGAGAGCAGATATCCAGAGAGCAGATATCCAGAGAGCAGATATCCAGAGAGCAGATATCCAGAGAGCAGATATCCAGAGAGCAGATATCCAGAGAGCAGATATCCAGAGAGCAGATATCCAGAGAGCATTTATCCAGAGAGCAGATATCCAGAGAGCATTTATCCACAGAGCAGATATCCAGAGAGCAGATATCCAGAGTCGTACAAACATTCGAGAGGTGGATGTTTGTAGGCCCCTGTAGTAATTGTGGGTAAGCGATATAAAATTTGTGAAACTTGCTCATTGCTCTGGATGAATTAATATTCAATGATTTTTCTTTCTATTTTCAGCTACTGCATGAATACTCCATCCATCTCTTGAGAGACCCAAAATCCCCCTGAGATTAAGCCCGTGTCTTCACTTTAAATTAATAAACAAAAATATTAAAATTGATCATATTTGTATTTTAAATTAATAAATGTTTTATACACAAAAAAGTATATCACAATATATATATATATATATATATATATAGAGAGAGAGAGAGAGAGAGAGATACGAGTGTGTATCGACTGTTTCACCTTACAGTTCATCACGTTAGGAAAAGCCCGAGACCCACGACCCCGACGCCTACACCCTCGGCGTGGCGGTCCAGGTCCACGTCCACGTCCAGGGGTGAGTTTCCCATCCCCGTAACCCCTACGTCCCCTCCCTTCATATTAACCACTGACAACACGTTCCGACCTTGTTGCAGGTATCCAATGCAGCCAACAACACAACATAGCAGGGCGCCGCCGCCCATGAAGCTTCTGACGCAACTGCGACGGTTGCGATGATGATGATGATGATGATGGCTCACTGACAATTGGTTGAAACCAAAATGTGTTCAGTCTAATTTCCAAATTGGTTTACAAACATACCAAGAGTGAGAAGAGTTGTTACTAATATTAATTCAGAGTGTTGTAGGGACTTAATTGTCTTTAATTTTAGAAGAAAAAGTGTTATCGTAGAGATTAGGAAACTAACCCTGAATCAGTATTGGAAACTTAAAATATTTAAGAACCACTTTGATGAGATAACATTTTTCGTAAAAGTATTTCTTTTTTATATATGTATATTGTGACGTGGATTTTATTATATACAAATATATTAAAAAAATAGAGTTATATTTAATCTCAATTTTTAAAATTTAAACCTTTTCGTTGTTAACAAAAGTAAAAGAAACAACAGTATTTAAACCAAAGAAAAGACATTGCATGAGACTTTGGTAAATTTAATCGACTTTTACTTGGGGGGAGGTTAATGACGTAGAGTTGATCCTTGTTGACCGTCAGTCCTTGATCTAACGCAAAGGCAGAGAAGCGGCAGCAAGATCGCCTCTCCTCTCAGACTCGAAGTGTTCAACTCTCACCTCCGACTCTCTTTTTTCCGAATGGCTTCTTTTTTTTCCCCCGAGGTCCTCTGCACCTCTAACTCACCTCTCTTAAAACGTGGTTGGTCCTTGTTGACCGTCAGTCCTTGATCTAACGCAAAGACAGAGAAGCGGCAGCAAGATCGCCTCTCCTCTCAGACTCGAAGTGTTCAACTCTCACCTCCGACTCTCTTTTTTCCGAATGGCTTCTTCTTTTTTCCCCCCCGTGGTCCTCTGCACCTCTACCTCACCTCTCTTAAAACGTGGTTGGTCCTTGTTGACCGTCAGTCCTGGATTTAACGCAAAGGCGGAGAAGCGGCAGCAAGATCGCCTCTCCTCTCAGACTCGAAGTGTTAAACTCTCACCTCCGACTCTCTTTTTTCCGAATGGCTTCTTCTTCCCCCCCCCCCCCCGAGGTCCTCTGCACCTCTAACTCACCTCTCTTAAAACGTGGTTGGTCCTTGTTGACCGTCAGTCCTTGATCTAACGCAAAGGCAGAGAAGCGGCAGCAAGATCGCCTCTCCTCTCAGACTCGAAGTGTTCAACTCTCACCTCCGACTCTCTTTTCCGAATGGCTTCTTTATTTCCCCCCGAGGTCCTCTGCACCTCTCTTGAAACTCGATTGGTCTCGCCGCTTTTCCTATCTTCCCCAGGTCCTCCAGTGGGGTTGACGTCCCTTTCGAAAAATTCCAAATTTCCCCTCCCAGCAACCGCCTTGCTAACCTCGCCTCACCTCACCTCACCTCAGCAGCAAAAATACCTTCAGTAAAAGACTGCACCTGTGTTTCCCCTTTTGCGAATACCTCAGGACTGTTCTCTACGGAATTTTGGACAGCCAAAAAAAAATTTGCGTAATATTGTTAAATTAATTTATACGAAGAAAACAAAATATATATATATAACTAAATTTTAGACGCGTCACAATATATATATGTAATATAATTGTAAAAGTTGTTATTTAAGGAAACCCGTGTACATGTGATGAGTGCTTTATAAAGAAGTATTGATGACTTCTTGTTCTTCTTACAACTTCATTTAAGACAAATTGTTATTCATTAAAATTTCCATAAATTCATAAAAATAAAAAAGACAAATGAAAATTGCCCGTACAGGTGTAAACTTGCAGTCGCTGCCACCAAAGTAAATCAATCATCCATCCATCTTGCTTCGGTTAAAAATAATTCTCTAACGTAATTTCTTCACTATCCTCTTTTGCATTTTTTGCTTTGTTTCACCCTAAACGTTTCGTCTTCATCCGGATCTTGTCGTCATTTGACCCAAAAGAAATTTCTTCTTTCTCTTTACTGTACAGCGAATAATTTTGCACGCGTCTGCAGCGTTTCCCCTGTGTGTGTCTCTGTCTGCTCTGTTAATTACTTGGGTCCACAGAGCTGGATTTTTAACACTATTCTGAGACGAGAATTTTATTCAGATAGTGATTTTTTTTTGTTGTTGTTGTTGTGAAGAAAAGAATTTTAACTGTCTTGTTTTCAACTGCAGATTGCACAGCTTTTGTCTGTAAGGATCCTTACAAGGCAGAGTGTGACATGAGAAAAGCTAGACTCTGTTGATGGTAAAGTGTCTTTGCTATCTATTTATTTGTAAAGTAAAGTGAAATAAAATACAACAGTTTAAAGTAAGGATTGTTTCTTTTCTTTCCTCTCCCCCCTCCACTATAAGGTTCCACCTTTATCATTCCTCAGCACAGTGGAAAATCAAGGTATTCAATGTACTTTGCAACTAACTTACTGTACTTTCACTGCTCCAGTTCAAAACTAAAACACTATTCGTTAACATTGCGTTAATTACTGTAATGGCACTACTCAAGTCAAATTAGTTCATTACAATAATTTATTTACAAAATCCAATAATAAGTTAAACATATTTTATTTATAAAATAATATGTAAAGTACCACATTTAGGTACGAATTAGAGAACAATAAACAATTACACTTTTGTAAGGGTAGGAAATAGATCAAAGACAAGATGGTTTAAGAAAGGAGAAACTGAATACAAACTGTTAAATTATCCATCAAATCATCTATTTAAATATAAGAGTAATATGATTAAAGAATTTTCTACAGAAAGCATTAAAATTGACTGATAATGAACATATAACTGTTTTAAGATGTTATAAATTATATTAATAAATAGAGTTTGGAGTATGTGTATTAAAGATTAAAAATAAAATTAATTTGGCAAAGAACATAAGAGATGAAGATAGCGAAAATTTATGAAATAAAAAAATTGCTGATGATGATGTAATTATGACTGAACATAGTAGTTCTAATATATCGTAACATGACAAGTTACACGCAACAATGCGGGCCAGCAGCAGCTTGCGAGTTGCAATTGTCGCAACTCGGGGCCAACAATGGAGTCTGGCGAGACTTTAGGGGAGTCGTCATGGGGTAGTGAAAGGAGAAGGATGTGATAGGGAGAAAGACCACGCCCTGGAGTGATAATTTTTCTCATGTTCTGAAATGGATTAAAGCTATTAAAATCCACTTTTTTGGTATTTTTATTAAAAAAATACCTGGCGCCCAAAAAGCATTTAAATCCTCGAATACGGAGGAACGCCGGATCGTCTACAATGTATTAATAATAAGATTTTGTAATAAAATAAGAAAATAATTTACTTCAACAACAAAAAAAACATATTTTTTACATTAATCTTACAATTTTGATGTATATTCCGGGAGTTATTTCTATCAATTAAATTCACTAATATGTTTACTCACAAAAATAGTAATAATAATAATACAAATTCAATTCTTAAACCTAACAATTTTCTAACTGTACACTCATGGGCCTGCTCATAGGTCAAGGAACCTGGCAGTACAAGAAATCACCGAAAAGGGTCACAGGTGCGATTTACCCTGTATTCCATCTCTTTCCTCAGAGTCGCCGCCACTATTTTGTTGCACTCTTGCACTTTTAAAAAAAAAAAATTATTTCTCTGTTTTTAGCCTGCTTTCTTGTTTCCCATAGCAGGCCTTAGTTACAATATTTTACAACAATCTTGTACACTTCTTTTACAATGATTAGCCTTAGCAAGAGTAATTAATACAATACAAAAATGAATGGTAATTTTTAATTTTTTTTCTTTATATATATTTTTTACTGTTGTTTTACCCCAATAAGTTTTTTTTTGCGAGGGCAGGTGAAAATCTTGTAGACACTAACTATCTGAGGGTCCGCACTGGATAGTAGTAGTAGTGTGGGACTGATTCTACCCACTAAAAACACCTCCCTTCCTTTCCAACGATGATGACTGTGTATTTTCCTGTGCGACCGTCCACTTTTTTAGTATTTTGGTAATTCAAAACCCCGCTGAGAAATTCCACCAAGAGTAGAATGTCTTTGAATTATTTTCTTTGGATAGACAGCCCTGCCTGCGCCTCTGGTGGAGGTTCAATGGGAACTATTAAATTTGATATTGCCGCGTTCAGCCCTAGTAGTGGGAGGACGTGACGTTGACCAATCACGTTTAACCAGTGGGTCTGAGCGTACTTGGGAATGCGTTCCCTTAGCTGCCTGTGGAAGCAGCGACTCTCTCCACCGACCATAAGCTCCTTAATTTCCAAACTAAAACCTGCTAAAAGCCCCCGGGTTATGAGAAAAATTACAAATGATCAGATTTTTCCCCCACCTCCCTCCAAGTGTTCTCAAGTCCATCTCAGACATTTTTAACGATTGCCTCAAAAAATCTGCCACTTCCCTTCCAACTGGGAAGCACGCGTCGGTCCTCCCAATCTCCCAAAACTGGGCAAAGACCCCTTTCACTAATGGCTAATTACCGCCCAATTAGACTACAGAGGGGTTTTACCAAAAGGGCTAAAATTAATCGGATCGGAATCAGCATGGTTTTAAAAAGAAAGCCTGAGACCTTATTTCACCTGCTCAACTATCCATCTCTCCAGCAGTCTTCCTAGATCTGGAGGAGAAGTTGAATAGCTTCTTATCTAACAACAGACCCTTCATATCCGGGCACCGACCTTATTTAACATCTTTATTGATGTCCTTCCCAAAACTAATGACGTCACCAACCTCCAATTTCGCGGATGATACACGCTGTTTTCGTGTGAAGGGCCGCGTACCTCATCTAAAAATTTAAGTTCCGTGCTGCTGTTGCCCACGACTTTGTGTGACATTTTCTCTTTAACTGTGTTTCCCTGACGTGTCTGCTGGGGGCTCTCTTTTAGAATTTCGTTTGGTTTTGCGGTCCCGTTAGGTTGTGGGATTTATATACATATACATTTTTATAGGAATTTACTGGAGTTTTATCTGGATGTTATATTAGCCATTAATTTTGTTTGCGTGTCGTTAATTTGGCCTAGATTTTGTATTGATTTAAATTTAGATTTCTTACAGTTTTCATAAAATTTTCTGGTTGTGTTTTTGATGCGGTCTGAAATTTTTTCGGTTTGGGTTACTTCTTGGTGTAGGGCTTTGGTGATTATACGGAGGAATCTGTTTTGCACCCCAGACTTCACATCCATAAAGGACGATTGTTTTGTAAATTTTTAATTTTGTTTTGGTACGAAGGGATCGGGACACATAGTATTATTTTCTGCAGACATGAATTGTTTCGAATCTGTCAAGATCGTCCAATCACAGCTAAGCAAAATGGAGCCGGGAGAACCGGATGCTACTTAGCAAGCACAAATGCCAAGCCATCCAAGGCGCAGACCTGGAATGAGTCATCTAGGATCACAACATTCAGGAAATCAACAAGGAGGCAAGGAAGAGGATCTGCTAAGGTACAGTCACCTTGATAAAAGGCCACGAAACGGCCGCAAAGCCAAGCGCCACACATTACCACCTTCCAAAGACCCTAAGATGGCCACAGGGACATCCAAAATAGTCGGCATCCACTACGAGGGGGCAAATTAAATCCGCACACTGACCAAAAGATTATTTAACAGGCTTCAAAAACCGGTTCCCTTACCTTAAAGTCTACCACAAAGCCAAGAGCATAAATATAAGTTTCCATTCCGCTGAGAAATTCCACTAAGAGTAGAATGATTTTGAATTATTCTCTTTGGATAGTCAGCCCTGCCTGCGCTCTGGTGGAGGTTCAATGGGAACTATTAAATTTTTATATTGCCGCGTTCACCCCTAGTAAGGGGGAGGGGGGAGGAGGGGAGGACGTGACGTTGACCAATCACGTTTAACCAGTGGGTCTGAGCGTACTTGGGAACAAAGACATATATAAACAACATAGACTGGCTGGACACAAGGCGCCGCCATATTTGAAGCAAATTGAAGGCTCAGGCGCCATTTTTTGAATGGTAAGGTGGGCGTGTCCTGTCGTCTGCTGCATGGCATTGAATTGAGGTGGACTTAGGAATACGTGCAGGAAGCGTATCTCGTAAATCAATATTTAAAAACTATATATATACATATGTATTAAAGTTACAAATGAGCGGAAACCAGCTAGAAAGTGTTTCATTACATATAATATATATATAACACATCACTTAAAAATATTGTAAATTATTTCTGTTGTCACACAAGGAAAGTGGCCGAAATTAAAGTTAACACGGGATAAAGGGGCTCATTAACATCATCTCAATGCTAAATACAACATGTAAACATTGACAACAGGAAACTTTATAATAGTTAATTTATAATTTTTGTTTTAAATCAGTCATTTCTGATATTATTAATGGCCGAATTATTAGATGAGATATGATGAAGCATCTCGCTCATCAGTCTATAATAATAAAGATTACTCCCAATATCTAAAATTTTAATTTTTTTACAATTGTACGTTGTACAAGTAACATCTAAATGCATCTAGACTGACATTAAATATAGTTGAAAGTTGATAGGGATCAAGGTTAAACGAAAAATAAAACACACATTCATTAATTACAGTACAGAGAACTACTTTCATAAAAAGAACAAGAGCATGGGCTTGCATATTCTAGAGCACCACCAAGATCAGAAATTTGGTAAATATCCAAGTTACAAACACGTGCTGTCAAAAGTGAAAATATGATGATGATATTTACTTAAAATACGATATTCCAGTTGTTTTTTGAACTACGATTAGTACAATTGTACGCTGAACACACATACATTTGGCATGATTTCGGATGAAAAACAATATATATTTTAATCACAAAAATACACGATTATTCAACCTCAGTCATTTAAACACAGTACATACATACGGTGGTCAAAGTTCTTGACCACCGTAGACATTGTGATTGTCTCCCCCTGTTGTTAGTTGCTGCCACCCAGAGCGCTGTAACAGCCTCGTAGCCTATGATGGTTATATATCTCTTTGCCTGGGAATGCGTCCTCCAGCCGCCCCTCTGCTTCGGGTGTCAAGGGGAATATGGATGATGGTTTGTTGATGCGCACGCCATCTGCCTGGGAAGAGTCTCACTGTTGTGATTAAACTGTTTGCCGCTTGGGAGCGGGCCGAGGCGAGGCGTGCACGCGAGCGCTCCGAACGGTGAATACGAGAACCTGCGTGGCAATGGCCAGTCTGACCCCTACCCCCCCCGGGGATTGGGAAATGCCCTATTAACGCCGCATTTCGGTAAATGTAGCCCCCCCCTCCCCCCCGGATTTATTTTACTTGACAAATTTATTGTAAAATCTTTAATAAAAAACAACGTGTGTATACAAATATTTTTTTTTTAACTATGTTACATGGAAAGTGATGCTACATGGTCTACAAGTTGCTGAATAACAACAGTCTAATATACTAGTTAAAAATAATAACAGATTATTCATTGAAACTGAATCATGATTATAGACTGTCATTTGAATTTATTAACACTGCAATTGAGCAGCAGCACTGTGCGGCGGTGGCTGGCAGTAGTTACGAAAAATAAACTTAAAAAAAATAAAATATGTTATAGATAATAATTACACTAATATAATATAAATTAAATTCTAAGAAGAAAAAAAGAAAGTACCCATTATTCATATATTGTTTTGTTGCACTTCCCTAATTCTTCCCTGAAACACGTTGCTATTGGGCAATTGGGAATGTTTCGAAAACTTGTGCAGGGTAAATTGTTCCAATCCCTTACAGCAGTCGCCCCGATTTAAAAATGAAAATTTTCCCAACGTCAGTTTTAAAGCTCCACTGCCCAATTTTACAATGATGATGATGATCCTCCCTCCTCCTCCTCTACTGAAATAATTTACTTCTAAAAACTTTGATGCAATATCTTCCCCAGGGTTGATAGTTGGCCAGCTGCCTCTGCGTACGTACGCTTTAAAAAGAAAGAGCCCCGAGACGTAAATTTTGTCGTCGTTTTTTTTTCCTAACATATCCCAGCCCCTAATTGACGAACCTTCTCGTTTCCGTGAACCAGGACATCGCCTCTGTACCCTTTCCAGTGCCTCGACCTGATATTTTCGGAACGGATCCCAACAAATACAGCCGTAAATCGAAGAATGTACGTGTATTAAATTTCTTTCCCCTCCACATATTTTGATATAATATAAATTCCGTACAGGGCGTGCGGGAATCCACAGGTATAGACTTGTAGTCGCCGAGTTCATTTCTGACTTCATGCACTTTGCAGCGACATGCACTGAAGTTCAAAGAGTAGCGGAGCAAAGAACTTGAGTGGCTGACGCGCGCGGAGTGACAGTTCTTCGCCGCAACAATGAATCTAAGTTTTCTGGAGTAGTCTCGGATTTAAAATACGTGTAAGGCTAGGTTTACACGCAGGCAGAGGCAGTGATGTCAGTGGCGTGTCAACATACGACGTCAGTGCTGCACTGACAACTGCCAATCCATCGCTGAGCACTGCCTCACTTTTCTTGGAGCGTGTGGACAGTGTGTCAGTCATGACTGACCTAGACTCTGCTGCCCTCATGGGAGGCCAGTTAGTGGCAGTTACGGTTGTCAACTATCGATTGTGAACAACGGTGAGGCAGGGTTGACTATCGATTGCGCGATGGTAAACAGTTTGTATTTTGCATTTTCAATACGCGTGCAGTTTGGTTTAGTGTGCGATTGGAGTAAGTGAATCTTTGTTGTGAACAGCGGCGAGTAGTTTGGTTCAGAAAGCATTTAGGATAGAGTTCGTTTGTTGCACCTGTGTATGAGCCTATAAATTTTTAGGTTAACTTTCCAAAAATAATTATTGTCCAGCCTCCAACGGCACAAACTTTAACTAGAAAAAAAATACGCAAAAGAATGATGTATAGCTATAAACATACTACTTACTATCACACGTGATGGAAAATAATTCATTTCGTTTTGTTCAGTAATTGACACCTTTAAGGGGAATAAAACAACAAGTAATAGAAACCGAGCCAATTAAACACTGAAAACCAGCTTCAAAGAACAGGCGCTGGCTGTTGTTATTATTATTGCTTGATTTCTGTAGTAATAATATAAAGCAATATTACTAAACAACTGTTTTCATTTTTATGTATCTATAGCACAGTAGCGTGATACTGAGTTTGACTTTTTCAGGAACCTTTCCTCCTCGTTATTACGTCTATTCTATCACAAATACAAAGTGATTAGTTCCTGTTTATGGACATTATGCGTCGTGCACAAAGGGGAAAAATATTCAACTTGATATAAACAATATATCGACTCTATGCAACATCAACAACATTCCAACCGGTCGTAGTTGCCAAAAAAATAGCAGAGAAGTGTAAACATGCATCATCAGAGTTCTCTGCCCGTTCTGTAGTGAGGGCAGCACTTGGCAGTTATCTCTGCCCAAGATGTAAACGGTAGGCAGTGCACAGCCAACCCCAACTTGTGACGAACATCACTGCCCTGTGTAAACCTAGCTTAACTTTGTACAAGCATGAGCTGTAGATGTCATATTATATATTATATTAGGGCGCGTTATAAATCACATAGCAATAATAATAAGTATTGGTGACCCCCCGACGACGTGATCGTGTATAATATAGAAACTGTTGTGCGACGTCATATAACGTTGTTTTCTTTTTAATATTATGGCAGAATTACTGATACTGAACGTACATCATCAACAACCCCTAAGACCTGGGGGGTGGGGGGAGGCGACGGAAAGTAAAAAGTGTGGGGGAGGGGGAGGAGGGGAGGGGGAGGCTACTTGGCTGTGTTGTATTCCGCAGCTTGGCAGGCAGCATGAGTATTTATCCCGTGCTTGAACCGCGGCCAGGAACTATTCTCACTCAGGGCGAGTCCATCTTGCTTAAATAGAACATCAACTTGTTTGCCCTAAAGGTACGATACAATAAACCAATCAAAAATTTTAAAAAATCCGTAATTTGTCAGCAAGCAATAACAATGCTGAACATTGCGGTCCATATTCGTGGACTTGCTCAGGTAAATTTTAGATGTGCACAACCCTTATATTTTCCCCACCTTGCTGATAAATATCGCCTCGCCGTGCACCGCGAACTTTTAAAAAGAATATATATATGTATAAAAATAAATGCTTTTAATTTCCGCCGCTGGACGTCGCTGGACGCAAAAAAACAGACGATGGAAAAAATTACCTATGCTATTAAAAGGGGAGGGAGTTGCCTGTTTCTTCAAAGACCTTGGGCAGGCATATGGCAAGAGTTGTTGTCCTCCGCTGATCATCCCATTCATTGGATCAGTCAGTCGAGGGCCAACTGCCTCCTGAAACTGGTGGTGGAGACACGGAGAAGGGAATGCTGCGTCCCCACCCACAGCAGACTCGTCTCCCCCGTCATTCACAGGGAAGGAAGGGCGTGAGAATAGTAGCCAGCCAATGCCCCCCCCAGACCTACCTGATGCAGGTTTTCTAGGGTTTTCCCCCCTGCATCTCACTGTAGGTGAAACACCACCGTGAGGAGGGTAGGATCCTTAAACCATAGCCCGGGGGCCCTAGTTAACCCTTGCTAGGCTACCTTGCTCTACCTTCCGCATCCCTCTCCCCTTTTCAATTCCCTTCCTATGCTATTAAAGGGGAGTTGCCTGTTTCAGGATCACCCTCATGTAGCCTGTTAACCCAAAAAAAAAATTTAAAGCATCATGAGCAGGGTGCTGTGGTAGTTTTCTCACAGGCGCTTCAACCCAGAGTGACTGCGGGGCTCACCTGATCATGTCGGGGATGCCTCCTGCATTCTCTCTGGGTACTTTTTATCAAAGTTCTCACATGCTTGAGACACCTTCACCTATTTTAGGAGGTATATGTACCGGGGTCAAAGACCTTGGGCATATGGCAAGAGTTGTTGTCCGCTGATCCCATTGGATCAGTCAGGGGCCAACTGCCTCCTGAAACTGGTGGTGGAGACACGGAGAAGGGAATGCTGCGTCACCCCCAACAGCAGACTCGTCTCCCCCGTCATTCACAGGGAAGGGCGTGAGAATAGTAGCAGCCAATGCCCCCAGACCTACCTGATGCAGGTTTTCTAGGGTTTTCCCTCCTGCATCTCTTTAGGTGAAACACCACGGCGAGGGTAGGATCCTTAAACCATAGCCCGGGGGCCCTAGTCAACCCTTGCTCTACCTTCCGCATCCCCCCTTTTCAATTCCCTTCCTATGCTATTAAAGGGGAGTTGCCTGTTTCAGGATCACCCTCATGTAGCCTGTTAACCAAAAAAAAATGTTATTCTGGGATTGCGTGGTTTGTCATCTTTCGCAATCGTTCGGTTAGTAAGCTCGTCAGTGCTGTGCACTCAAGGGCTATCCCTCTATACGAGTTTGGATCTCTCGTATCTCCTTTACCTCCACTTATTTGGGATGTTCCCTTGCCTTAAACGTTCGTTGCATGCGCTAGAATATGTGCCGTATCCTTTATATGCTCGTAGTATAACCCATCTGGGCCGCATGCTTTTTTTGTTCTTTGTTCTTTCTATTTGCTTGCGGACTTCTTCAAAGGAGAAAGGGGTGAGTTGTCTCTGTTCCTACGTCCCGTCCCCCCGTCTGTGATTTCTGGTCTTGTTTCCTTGTTCTGCAATACTTTTTTTGAAAGTGTTCTTCCCATTTGTCTAGTGGGACGTCTCTTGGATAGTACGGCTCAACAATTGCAACTCGGAAGCTGGCTGTAACTGTTCATGTTACAATATATATATATATATAATTTCTAAATGTTGTCGACACAAACGTGCTGTCGAGAAATTAACAAAGAGTCTAGCTAGAACTTAGGGTTAAAATTTCAGCAACGTTGAAATTTAATTCGCCAACAGTGTCGATATCAATCATTAAAATTATTAAAATCAACGGTTATGGTAGATATAAGGAAATGAAAAGGCTTGCACAAGATAGGTTAGCATGGAGGGTTCGCAACAGGATTTGATAGGCTTAAGTCCAAAATGAAAAAACTGTCAATCATAACTCTAAAAACCTTTTTAGCATAGTGTTTTTTTTTCATGTCTTCACTCTCGTTTCTGGAATTCATAACATTCTCGTTTTTAAAAATAAAAATAAACATTCTAAAAATCTTACTTTTAATTTTTTTTTTTTGTGTGTATATATTATTTTAACATTATCATAAATAGTATTACGCTTAAATGATGTAGTGACAAGGCAGTATTTTTTTTTCAGTATAGCTCTTAGCACTGTTTTTACGGTTATATATATTCTAGTATTAAGATTAATTTCTTGTGTGTGTCATTCAATTAAATCATTACAATTAAATTTATATACTACATTATTTTGTTCATTCAGGAATTTTATCCTTTACTCCAGTTAAATAATTTCTGGTTTTTTCATTTTTCGTCAACATCATTTTAACTTGACGGAAGTTAAGGGAATTCTGTGACTTGGGAAACGTAATAACTAGAGATGGTAGATTTAGCTTTTTATTTATTTATTTTTGCTTCCATTAGTCCTCGGAAGAGGAAATAAGATCATTATCAGAACAAAATAAAGTAGATAATTAATTACAAAAATTCTTGAAATAATAAATAACTAAAATAATAAAAAAAGTGGTATAGTCTAAAGTCATTGCAGGCACACACACACACAGACAAACATGGAGATCTCACGTCCTGGACCAGGAGCCTGAGTTTCCCTCCCGCAGTAGCTCCAGACAATACATGAAACAAGAAAACACAGGTGCAGCAGAAAAAAAAACTGTTCACAAAGCTTAAAGATACGGTAACAGGTGATTTTACAAGGCAAGACATTCAACACCTATGCAAGAACCTTGAATTTTTAATTATTAGGGGGGGGGACGATTAAGAAACTCCTGTACAGCAGCAGCAGCAGCAGCGCCGCCATCATTCAATAGAATAATTTTAAAACTGATTCACGAAACTTTTGTAGTTATCTTTGTCCTTAACCTCTATTATCTCTGCATGGGGAATACTTTCCCAAACTTTTTCTCCAACGGGACACTTCTCATACTCGGACAATTTAACTGAATACTTTTTTTTATATATTTTACATTCGGTAATTCCTACTTACAATTTTTTTTTTAAAGTTATACCTTCACCTATTTTAGGAGGTATATGTACCGGGGTCAAAGACCTTGGGCATATGGCATGAGTTGTCCGCTGATCCCATTGGATCAGTCGGCCAATTGCCTCCTGAAATTGGTGGAGACACGGAGAAGGGAATGCTGCGTCCCCACAGCAAACTCGTCTCCCGTCATTCACAGGGAAGGGCGTGAGAATAGTAGCCAATGCCCCACGACCTACCTGATGCAGGAGACACGGAGAAGGGAATGCTGCTGCGACCCCACAGCAAACTCGTCTCCCGTCATTCATAG
Source organism: Eucriotettix oculatus (assembly GCA_034510155.1). Lineage (NCBI taxonomy): Eukaryota > Metazoa > Arthropoda > Insecta > Orthoptera > Tetrigidae > Eucriotettix > Eucriotettix oculatus. The sequence continues at coordinate 7,264,814 of CM067376.1, read as the reverse complement.
GGAAGGGCGTGAGAATAGCAGCAGCCAATGCCCCCCGACCTACCTGATGCAGGTTTTCTAGGGTTTTCCCTCCTGCATCTCTTTAGGTGAAACACCGTGAGGGTAGGATCCTTAAACCATAGCCCGGGGGCCCTAGTCAACCCTTGCTAGGCTACCTTGCTCTACCTTCCGCATCCCCCCCTTTTCAATTCCCTTCCTATGCTATTAAAGGGGAGTTGCCTGTTTCAGGATCACCCTCATGTAGCCTGTTAACCAAAAAATAAAAAAAATAACAAATAACAACTTTTTGAAAATATAGAACTCTTTTTGTTGTGGTACTGAGTCATAATAAGACTGGCCTGTTGTGAACCCCTCCATGCTAACCTATCTTGTGCATGCCTTTTCATTTCATTATATCTAGCATAACCCACATTCTCCCTATTCTGCTTAGCGTATTCCATCCTTGGCCTCCCTGTCTTCTGTTCTTACACCCCACACACATACACACGCTTCCCCTCTAATGCTAATTTTACAAAACCCTCGTGTCGTGGCCTTTTAATAATCTATCTATCCCTTCTCTTAGGTCAACGTCCTCCAATATTTTTCGCTTTTTTCCCCCCTTATGTAGAACTATAATGTAATATAAGCATAATAAAATATTAATAAATGAAGCACTTAATGACTTTGATGTTTTGGGTCCTTGTCCACATCAGGCAAAACATTTTTGTAAGTTGAAATCTAATAATATCTGGTGTGGCATGTTCCTGTATAATAAGGGAAATCCCCCCTCACCCCCCTCACCACCCTTTAACAAAACGTCTCAACGACAGCGAAATTTAACAGCTTCCAAATTCCTCAATTAATACGGATATAATATATGTTGTCATAGAATAATGCTCCTAGGGACCTTCAGGTCTTAAACTCGCACCCTTTAGCTGGTCCTAGAAAGTTTTTGGAAAATCTTTTTATCACGTCTTTAATGAAATTAAATTTTTTTGCTCCCGCGTGAAGATCTGAAGTTGTAATAGAGTGACATGCTTTAGGATTTTTTTTGGGTTAACAGGCTACATGAGGGTGATCCTGAAGAAACAGGCAACTCCCCTTTAATAGCATAGGAAGGGAATTGAAAAAGGGGGGATGTGGAAGGTAGAGCAAGGTAGCCTAGCAAGGGTTAACTAGGGCCCCCGGGCTATGGTTTAAGGATCCTACCCTCGCCACGGTGTTTCACCTACAGTGAGATGCAGGAGGGAAAACCCTAGAAACCCTGCATCAGGTAGGTCGTGGGGGCATTGCTGGGTACTATTCTAAGGCCCATCCTTATGAATGACGGGAGACGAGTCTGCCGTGGGGACGCAGCATTCCCTTCTCCGTGTCTCCACCAGTTTCAGGAGGCAGTTGGCCCCTGACTGATCCAATGAATGGGATCAGCGGACAACAACTCTTGCCATATGCCCAAGGTCTTTGACCCCGGTACATATACCTCCTAAAATAGGTGAAGGTGTCTCAAGCATTGTGAGAACTTTGATAAAAAGTACCCAGAGAGAGTGCAAGAGGCATCCCCGACATGATCAGGTAAGCCCCGCAGTCACTCTGGGCTGAAGCTTTAGGACATCTGTCCAGTGTTATATGGAGGACATTACTTGGCAGTGAGTAATAATTAGCAGCATGATTGTTACTTGCCGTTTGTTTAAACGTTTATCCCTGATGGCTTTATTCCTGTTTACTTCCATTATATGAATTTTAAACAGTAGTTTACTACAGACGCGGACTCCTGGATATTTACACGATTTATGCCATTGAATTTTGGGGTTATAAATGCCGAAAGAGTTGTTTGTGAAGAGGATGGCTTGACATGTCATCATTGTCGTCCCATATTGCACCATGTTTCCATTTTGTTCAACTGTATTGATATGGTTTTGAGAACTGACCCTGTCGTCTGCGAACTCTAGGACTGGGACGCTTTCAGTTTTTGGGGAAGGTCATTGATATATATTGTAACATGAAAAGTTACACGCCACAATGCGGGCCAGCAGCAGCTTGCGAGTTGCCAATTGTCGCAACTCGGGGCCAACAATGGAGTCTGGCGAGACTTTGAAGCAGTCAGTCGTCATGGGGTAGTGGATGAAGGAGAAGGATGTGAATGACCACGGCCCTGTAGTGATAATGTTTCCTCATGTTCTGAAATGGATTAAAGCTATTAAAATCCACTTTTTTGGTATTTTTATTATAAAAAAAATACCTGGCGCCCAAAAAGCATTTAAATCCTCGAATACGCCGGAGGAACGCCGGATCGTCTACAATATTGAACAGGATTGGAGCAACGGACTGATCCTTGGGGGGATACTACGCTTCTTAGATAATTCTAGTGCTATTTTTAACTCGAAAGGGTCTGTCGAGTACAAAATTTTTTTGATTAAAATTACTAAGTTTTGCGGATAAGTTGTATTTAAGCATTTTGGTTATTAACTTATTGTAATTGACGGCAGGCACCATAAGCTCTTTCTAGGTTCAAGAAATTGTTTGCAACTCCATCTAAAATTCGTACTAGAAAGTATTCCCCCAATTAGAGATGCCTTGGCACATAACCGAATGAAAATACGCCAAGTAAACCATTTTTTTTACGTACGTTTTGTCAATGTGTCGCATTAGTGTTCTGAGAGAATAACTGAACTGAAGTTAAACGTTTAGACCTTCCAGACGGCGCTGCTGTCCAATTTATTAAGGATATTATCGAAATTTTTCATCTGCAATAACCATGTTTGTGTCATCCGCGTCGAGAATCGGTTTTAGAAGGCGTACGGAGATCATTTAGGTGTAGAATAAAAGGTGTAAAGACCCAAGCAAGAATTGATCCTTGAGGGACTCCGCATGTTATGATGAGTCAAGTTGGACGTCTTTAGTTTCAACTGCTGCTTGTTGTAACGTACGATCTTAGGAGAATTCCATAAAATTCAAATTATTTCAGTAATACTCGGTGATCTACCGTGTGGTGTTCGTTTGTTTACACCATCAAAAATATATTGTTGATACAATCAAACAAACAATAATAATAATAATAATAATAATGAATTTAATTTGAATAGAAATATAACTCAAATTAAGTTATAGTGGAAAACATATAAATTTACGATATCAATTTAATCATTAGCTCAGTCGGTAAAAGCAAAAATAATACTCTACGCAGCTTCTAAAATGGCTGCTGCTCCAGGGGACAACGCGGGTGACGAACAACGAATATAGTTGAAAATTAAATTCGCGAATCAGACGAGAGAATGGTTTGTGTGGAAAAACCGAGGTAAATTGCCGTTACCTGATGACGTCGTTCTTCGTTTTTGTTCCTTTGCTGGGTCACGTCTTGTAGATTCTCTAGCGCCTCTCCTTCCTTCACCATCAAATGTTGTCTTTTTATTTTCTGTTCTCCCACCAAATGAATCTCCTTTCTCGAAACGTGCAGAAACTAAATTTTATACATGTCGCCTTGTTCTGCCACTGCTTCGTCTCTCCCTAGCGTCTCTCTCTCTCTCTCTCCTGCAGCCTCCCCTGCAACAACTGTCCAATCTAATCTCTTCCAGGCCATCAACAATGTCGCAGCCAACAATGTTGCAGACGGTGACGTTTCCCGCCTACTCTCAGCCCCCACCACCACCAAAGCCATTCTCGTCTTCCATCCGTCCTGCTGCTGTATACGTAAATAACAAAAACTAAATTATTTTTTGCTTTACCCGACTACTGTAAGGGTCATGAATCACCAGAACCGTGTCGACAGCCTCAGCCAGATCAGCAAATATGCCAGCGACCTTCAGTCTTCATCCAATCAATTATGGATATTTTGATTAAAGTCGTACATTCCGCTATATGTGGAATTTCCTTTAAGGAAGTCATACACTCTGCGCTGTTGATAATATCTTATATTTATACAACAAATTAAGTAATCTAATATGTATTATTTTTTAAAAAAAATAGGAAGGAGAGAAATGGGGTTATAATTTAATATTTCGGATGGGCGATACTTTCTTAAGCAGAGGAATTACTTTGGCGATTTTCAAAGGATCGGGAAAAATTCTAGCGGCAAGACATTTAGTAAATATGATGATTTCAAGTGGTAAAGCGATAGACGAGTTGAGGGAGTTTGATAGGGCGCTGACAGACCTAAGCAAATGTAAAGTGCCAGGAATTGATAGCATTCCAGGGGAGAAAGATTTTAGTAAAAAACATAATTATACACTTTACCGAGGTAGACTGAGACTGATAGATGCAGGACAATTAGTTTAGCATCTCATACATGCAAAATAATAACGAAAATAGTATATAGGAGGTAGGAACGTCAAATAGAATGCGACTTAGGAGAAGATCAGTTTCGTTTTAGGACTAATGACAAGCTATATTGATTCTGCGTCTAATTATAAAAGGCAGGATAAGAAAAAAAACAGGCCTACGTTCATTTGTAGATTTAGAAAAAGCGTTTATAATGTGAACTGGAAAACGCTATCAAGGATTATGAAGAACACAAATAAAATATGGAGAAAAAGAGGAATACATAACCTCTACAGTAACTAGAATTAAAAATCAAGAAATTAAATCAGAATTAAAGAAACGAGCAAGACAAGGATGCAGCCTGTCACCCATGCCCTTTAAAATATATAGAACATGCGTTGAAGAAAGTTAAAAATTGTAGTATTAGGGGAGTAAGAAGAAGACTTGGAAACCATAATGAATGGTATGAACGTGGTTCCTGGGGCAAGGGTGGAATGAATATGAGGATTAATAGAGGGGAAACCAAGGGTAACGGAGTGTAGTTTGGGAAACAGTGGAATAACAAAGGCTGTTAGATTGGGATGGAATATTTTGACGGAAGTTAAGGAATTCTGCTACTTGGGAAGCGTAATAACTAGAATAGGATAGCCACAGGATAGCAAGGAAGAGGAATTTACTTACGGGTAATACAAGTGTGAATATTAGCAAAACAAATGATGATATGGAGCGTGGCCTTATATTGGGGTGCGAAACGTGGACAATAGGAGTTGCAGATTGAAAAGAATAGAAGCCTTTGAAATGAGGATGAGATGGGTGGATTGAATTACTAAGGATGGAAGTTTCTAAACATGAGAATAGGAGAAGAACGAACCATATAGAGAACGTTGACCAAGAGAAGGGATAGATTAATAGGCGACGTTTTGAAACATGAGGGAATTATCAATAGTGGGAAGAAGGAGGACAAGGATGGAATAAGCCAAGCACAATAGGAAGGATTAAGGATGTGCTAGTTATGCTGAAATGAAAAGGTTTGCGCAAAATAGGTTGGCATACCTCAAGAACATAAAAATAATTGGATTGTTATTTGACAACACACAGGAACTAATCTTAATACTAGAATATATAACCAAAAAAAAAACAATGCCTAAGAGCAATACTTAAACAAATACTGCCTTGTGACTACATCATTTAAACATAATATTATTTATGATAATGTTAAAATAATACGTAAACAAAAAATATATAATTAAAAGGCAAAACCGAGAATGTTATGAATTCCAGAAAGGAAAGTGAAGACATCGAAACAGTACACTATACTACGCTAGATAGACGAGATTCAATAAGTCGATTTCAATTTTAATGATTAATATCGACACTGTTCGCCATTTAAATTTCGACGTGGTTAAATTTTAACCCAAGTTCTGGACTCTTTGTAAGTTTTTGCAAAGTTAATTTCGACAACTCGTGGATGTTGAAATAATTTGGTTTTTCTTAAAATTTGTGTACCCTATGGCGGAAGCTCCTGCAGAATTGAATAAATCATAAAATGGCGTGACTGATAACACCAAGGGATTTCCCATTATTATGTACTCTAAATTAATAATCAGTCATTTAAAAATTCCTCGAAGAAATTTTCAATACTTTTTAATATTGTAACAATTACGTCACAGCCCGTCCCTAATGGCCTTGTAATTCCAGACAGCATTGTTGCGAGTTGTCACGTGAAAACGCTCAAGCACGTGATTTTCTTGTTCTGGGTGAACCGATTGCGAGAATTAAGGGGGGTTTGTTTGCTCGCAGGTGTCATCAGGAAGTGAAGCGATTGGTTCTTAATGTGGCGAAGAACTGATCATGTCGGGGATGCCTCCTGCACTCTCTCTCTCTGGGTACTTTTTATCAAAGTTCTCATATGCCGAGACACCTTCACCTATTTTAGGAGGTATATGTACCGGGGTCAAAGACCTTGGGCATATGGCAAGAGTTGTCCCCATTGGATCAGTCGGCCAACTGCCTCCTGAAACTGGTGGAGACACGGAGAAGGGAATGCTGCGTCCCCACAGCAAACTCGTCTCCCGTCATTCATAGGGAAGGGCGTGAGAATAGTAGCCAGCAATGCCCGACCTACCTGATGCAGGTTTTCTAGGGTTTTCCCTGCATCTCTTTAGGTGAAACACCGGGTAGGATCCTTAAACCATAGCCCGGGGGCCCTAGTTAACCCTTGGCTACCTTGCTCTACCTTCCGCATCCCCCCTTTTCAATTCCCTTCCTATGCTATTAAAGGGGAGTTGCCTGTTTCAGGATCACCCTCATGTAGCCTGTTAACCAAAAAAAAAAGAGGAATCGCCGGCCAGGCGTGATGAGAGTAAGGATTTTTTTTGCGGGATTTCACGACCGAGTGTAGTGGTGGAGGGTCTCGAACAAGCCACAGAAAGAGGCGGAGAGACTACGACACAATTTTAGCGTGATTTAGTTTGATTTGATAGTGTTGCTGACCACGCCCTGGGGACGATTTGATGTTTTCTTTGTTAAATAACAAATCATATGGCGCCCTTTTTAATCCAAAGACGAGTGTAAATCTGAAGAGAAGCCATGGAAGAGTTAACGTGACATTAGGCGCCCATAAACGTTGGGCTTTAGACCCGTTTACGTTACAATATATATTTGTCACTCGTCTTTTCAAGTTCCATCATAAGATTTATTCCAAGTTTTTTATTGGACCAGATTCGTAGAGGAGACACGGTACAGTATTTCGACACTAATGTAACCTAACGTGATTAAAGCGCGTTGTCAGGCCTTGGTTCCAAAACGTTATAAAACAGGGACATATATGTAATTGAACTATGTGAATCTCTTCTTATTTGACACTTGTAGATCCTCAGCATTATTACGAAGGTGACGTCACCACTCAGTATGCTTCAATCTCTAGCCACTAGCGATGACTAGGGGTGGGGGGATATTATTTCAAAATTAAAAATTATTGTATAAAAATGAAAAATTACGTTGGATCTATATTTATTAATACACAATATACTACAATTTGGAAACTTTAAAGTTTAAAGCTGGCCCTTTTTTATATATAACACTATATTTTACAATATAGAGCAGAACTACTTGGAACTGACTGTTGGTGGAAATCGGTAAAATGTTACAGACACATGCATTACCTTTTCGTCTCAGCTTAGCCTGGCACTTCCCGCTGGACCCATGCAGACTCCCGCGTTGAACAATAATGTTCCTCCCGTTCTTCAAATCTCCGTAACCAGGACAATCTCCAACTTCTGTAAATATTCAAAGAGTAATGTTGAGCTTTATCTCCACTCTTAAAAGCTCCGATCATAATGTTCTTTCAAGTTCTGTCTTTAATCCTTAATGTGCAAAAATCTATTTTACTTCGAGTTTAAAAACCATTTCCCCCACCTCATTATTACGTTTCCGTCAGTGGGGAGGCGCGATCCTGTCCAATAAAAATGATTATATCTTCTCTCTGAGACGTTTTGGCGGAATATGCAAAATCTTCCCTCTCCACTCGATGTCGCGGGATTTCATCAAAGACTTGGCGGAAACACCAGTCGCCTCATTACCCCTGTCTGTAACCAACAACTTCCCACACGCCACTTGCCATTGGTTCCGTAATGCCAATTTCTCATATAGCTGTGTTTTACCATCAAAAAACTCAACCCGAAAGACAACCTTTAACCTCAAAATTGTGTTTTTTTTAAAACAACTTTGCAATTTTATAACGATTTCAACAGCTTACGATTGAAAAGAAACATGAAATTTAAAATAAACACATAACCCAGTTTATCTAAATTCTCACTTATACAATCGACCAAAAAAAACCTATTAAATTATAATGATTAACAATCTTATCTTCGGTTTTTATGCGTTTGTCTTAGGTAAACGTAATTTGAAATCTTCCGTGATTTCTTGAAATGTGGGAGAAATTTAAGTATTTAACAATATCTCTGGTATTTATTATCATCAAATTTTCAAGCCTCCCATATGTTCGTGTTTTGGTTTTTATATATTAACACATATTACATATTAACACTGAATTCCGCTCATTTTTGCTTAGCCACTCCCCCTTCTATTCAATAAAGGAATTTATAGAAGAATCGGAGAAGAGTAATTTATAATAGTTTATAATACAAAAATTTGTTATAAGTATATTTTTCTTTTATACAATAAAATAATGTAATAAATGTACACAGCCCTGACCCATTATTCCACATCCTTGAAGCTCAGCTTCTTTATAGGATCTACGTAATATGATTATTATTATTATTATTAAGTTTCAGTTCATAAAATAGGTTAATTTATACAAGTATATAATTTAGTGTCCCAGAAAGCAGCAAAGTCGGCCTTCAAACGGCTAGACTGCATTGTAGGGAGTGTTGACATGACGATCTTGTGATTTTCTCGTGTTAGGCTCGCAGGTAGCAGGGAAAAGACGTGCACACATGTATTATTTGCAATATGGTGAATAACTAAAATGTTAAGTTTGGAGAATGGGCGGCGAGACGTGACGGAAGGTTGATGTGTCAGGGTCTCGAACAGGCCACGGAAGTAGGTGGTGAGACGCCGACTCGGAGTTACAGTCTAATTCATTATTTACGATGATTATTTTTCTTTTTGAGTTTCCGGCGAATTCGCCGTAGTATTTGGAAGATTGAGTTTATTGAGTAATGATCACGACACGGGGATGAATTATAATCTCAGGGCTCGACTAAAAGTTGTTTTGTTCTAAATTAAACTTTATTACCTGACGCCCAAATTATCTACGGAACGAGAATGGAGAGGTGAAACAAAACCGAGGCAGACAAAAGTAAAACACAGCTTTCTCTACAGTATATTGTAAGATGAAAAGTTACGATGAACAATGCAGGACAGCTTGCAAGTTGCAATTGTTGAGGAACTGACGCAACCCGGGCCAACAATGTGGTCTGGCGAGACGTTGGGAGTCGTCATGGGGTAATGGAAGCAGCAGGTTGTGTCGGCGGGACGACGAGAGAATGACCACGCCCTGCAGATATAATTTTTTTCATGCTCTGATTGAAATTAAAACTATTAAAATCAATTTTTGGTGTTTTTATGAAAAATACCTGGCGCCCTAAAGGAATTAAGAAATCCTCGAATACGGAGGAACGACGATCCGCTACAATATAATATATATATAATATTGTAGCAGATCGTAAATATATATAAATAGTGTTAAAAAAAGGCAGATTTTGTGATATGTGGCGTTATGAGGCGCAGTTTGGCCAACAACAATGTCTAGTCAGCTGAAAGCGGGTGAAACCACAAAGGGTATGCCCCACGGGCGTGTGTAAAAAAACAATGGTGAACCCCCGCGGGAAACTTCCACCGTGCGTGTGTAAAAAATGATAGCGGGGAACCCCGGAATTTTATGAAGTAGACCTATGGCGGGGAATTCCCGTCGGAAGATTTAAAAGGGAAGCCGATGGGTGGCTCGCGACGGGAATCAAAAAGAGCAGGAGGATATCCTGCTGGGAAATGAGTGAGAGCCAGGTGGAGGTTGACTTCCTCCTTCCTGGTTTTCCTCTTTCCCTCCCCCCTTGGTCCATGGCCAAGGTAGCTAATTTAAGACTCCTGCAGGCTGAGGCGACCTTGGGCAGTTTGAGAGGTGTATGTACGGGGGTCGAAGACCTTCGGCATACCAGGGTAAGAGTTGTTCGCTGATCCTATTGGACCAGTCGGCCAACTGCCTCTCAATACTGAACAAGGCACGGAGGCGGGTTTGTTGCGTTGTTCCCACAGCAATCCAGTCTCCCGTCATCAGAAGGGCGCAGGAGTAGTACCCACTAGCCCGACCTACCTGATGCAGGTTTTCTAGGGTTTTTCCCTGCATCACCTTTAGGTGAAACACCGGGTAGGATCCTTACACTACAGCCTGGGGGCCCTAGTCAACCCTGGGCTACCTTGCTCTACCTTCCACATCCCCCCTTTTCAAGTCCCTTCCTATGCTATTAAAGGGGAGTTGCCTGCTTCAGGATCTCTCACCCTCATGTAGCCTGTTAACCCCAAAAAAAGTTGCTCGTTAGCAGAAGTGAGACGAGTTGAGGAGAGGAAAGACGTGTCCGAGCAGATGAGCAAAGGATTGAGAGAGGAAGACGACAGCAGATGCTGTTTAGAGGTGGGCAGAGACGTCAGATGTTTCGAGAAGCAAAGATGAGTTGCGGAGGATCTGGTTCCTTCTACCTTCATCGATAAAAATCCTACAAGACGCCAGAGAGACGCGGAAACATTCGTGAGTGAGGTGGATGTTTGCTAGACCCTGTAGTAATTGTGGGTGAGTTATAATAAAAAAGCGTGAAACTTGCTCATTGCTCTGGTTAAATATATTTAATGATTTTTTTTTCTAATTACAGCTACTGCATTCTCCATCCATCTCTAAGAGACACAAAATCCGCCCTGAGATTAAGCCCCCGTGTATAATCACTTTAAATTAATAAATGAAAAATTTTAAAATTGATTATAATTTCTTATATTGATTAATTAATTGTTTTTATACCCTAAAAAGTATATTACAACATATATATATAATATATATATATATAATATATAATATATATATATATATATATATATATATATATATATAGGTAAAGTAATACGATTACAATGCTATAAAAACGCCATTTATTGATCTGCATGAAAAAATGAATCCAAAGTTTAATCAGGGGTCGATCGTAGTAGAATAATAGTTACGCCGACTGAAGCAAGATGACGTCACAGCCCGGTAAATTGCAACTGTGGTGAAACGAAGGAGCTTCGTGACGTAGGCTGAGACGTCATCACGTCAGCGTTGCTATTCTATTGATGTAAAATTAAAATTCCCACAAGATAAAAGTCTAAATTTATTTTCTCGACAATGGTTGTTGAGAATTTTAAATTTATTTATTTCGTCTGCTGCTGCGTGGTTCTAAATTAATTATTTTAGTAAAAAAATGGTGCCAAGTTCCACGTAAAATTTTCCTACATAACGCGATCGGAAAAGTAACAAATTATCACACGGATGAACACGTGGAATCGATTTTAAAAAGTTAGCGAAGTCCTAGGAAGAAGAGCGACACAATTTCAGAGTGAACAAAGTGAAATACAAGTTAAGTTTGTTAGAAAAAAAAAATAATGATACAACATCAATAACGCATAGATTTCAAGGGTTAAAAGTTTTTGAGGGGATGAGGGGTTGTGTTCATCCGTGCGGGTTAATTTAATTATTTAATACAATAATTATTTTTGATTATTTATCTACACAGTTAGGTGACAAATTTTTTTTTAAAATTTAATAAACGTAAAGGATCGATTACGAAATCTTTTAAAAAAGAAAAGATTAGACTTAAATCTGAATTTAATAATAAAAATAATAAAAAAGACTTTAAGAAGATAATTGAGGGGGCACGGACAGGTGCCAAGTAGACTATATAATGGTTAGACATAGAAGTCGGAATCAGATTCTGGACTGAAAAGCGTACCCATGAGCAGATATAAACTCCGAACAGAATCTGCTGATTATAAACTGCAAATTAAGAAAAACTCAAGAAAGGAAATAAAACAAAAAGATGGGAATTAGAAAAACTTAAAAGAGTTTCAAAGAAGATATCAAGAGTACATTAATCTGCTGGGTTATATAGTCCCTCTGGACCTAGAGGTGAGAAAGAGAGGTGCTCAATTTTGGCTGAAAAGGAAAAATAAATGATATATTAGGCAGAGAAGCTAGATGCAAGAGAGAAATTGTTGAAATTATCCTTGATATTTGGCAAAAAAACGATGGGATGAATCTAGCAAACACTGGCAGAAGAGTCCATGTTAGAGAACGACTAGCCATGCATGTGTCACCTCCAACCAATAAAAGGGTTGATGCACTTCCTCTCAGGCCATGGGCTGCTGTACCTTAGCAGGATAAAAAGAAACAAGGACACCCTGTGTGTGCAAGTGCGAAGAGCCAGCCAGCCTCTAGTGTTTGGTTGCCCTGGATATGACATAAATCAAGATGAACGGAAGGAATGCCTTAAAGGAAGGACATGGATGATCTAAAAGTTGTAATCAGGGATCCGTATTTAATAACAGTGCTCGAAAAATATAACAAACCAGAGATATCACCCACGGATAATGAGCTAGGAAGATATAAAGTTGCAAACAATCTCTGGTATGAGAATCTCACACAACCTTAGATGGAAGAAGAAGCTCCATGGTCATAAAGATGGGGGGAAAAAATCGATTTTCTCTGAAAAGCAGCGGGTAGAAGAGAGGAAGACATTGGTTGTAACTGCTTCAAACAATTCGACACTTGTTTGGGTCCCTCAAAGATGTTGTGACTGACAGTGACGTCATCACTCACTGGTAATCCCAGGAACCGGAGGGAGAGTAAAACAGATATGAACAGACAAGGAGGATTATACACACTCCCCCGACATTTTCGTATCAATTTGGCGGTAGAAATGAAAAAAAAATAAATACACTTGACGAAGCCAGCTTTAAACAAACCCTTCATATCCTGGACGCCGGGAAAAAATGAGGGAAACCGGAATTGCGGAGCTGGAAGTACAACCTGTGATAGACTAGAGAAGTGGAGGAGGAAGCGAAAACATTGAAAGACTGTCTTCTCCTGCCTCCAAAAGGAAGCCCAGGAGACAAGAAGAATAGAGCAATCAATGGCTGACCTCCACGCAGCATCTTTACTGGTAGAAAGAACTTATGCAGGAGGGAGAGCGTCTTGTGCTCTACAGACCCCCTGCAAAAAATATACTTCCATATTTGATGTATATATAAAGTGTTAAAAAAATCTCAGTCTGTAATGTAATGTAAAAGAAGGATGGAAGCAGCTATGACTTAACATAGTTTTCCTCTCCCGCCTTCTCTCTTTCTTCCCTCCTTCCATATTCCACACAGCTGTGACGTCACAGCACTTTCTCCCCCTTCAATCCTCCCACTCCCATTCACCCTATACTCCCCTTCTGTTTTTTTAGTTTTAGTTTATTAGTTTTATTAACGTTTAAGAAAATAATTATTTATAAAATAAAATAGAATAGAATAAATGTGTAAGACAAACATTGTAAGAAATTAAAATAAGGCCCTGTTATAGATACTCAAGAAAACAGGTTATTAGTGTAATAAAAATTTTTTTTAAAAAAAAAAGAAGTACATTAATAGTGAAAGGAGAAAGAAAATATATATAGAAGAGAAATGGGCACTCTTCAAGAAAGAAATGACTAGAGCAACCGAAGTAGGAAGAATAGCTCAGACCAATATGAAACCATGGATAAGACAATAATAAAAATGGTTAATAAAAGGCGTAAATATAAAAACGCGGGAGATAAAAATGGTAAAGAACAGTACAGACGCGGAAGAGGTCGGGAATAAGAGAAGCAATATTGACTGCGTTTAATTTTAGCAGACAGGATAAGAGAAAAAGCCGGCCTACGTTCATGGCATTTGCAGATTTAGTAATAGTCTTTGATGATGTGAAGTGGAACACACTATTAAGGATTTTGAAGAGCACTTGAATAAAATATCAAGAAAGGAGACAGAAGACAGGCAGCAGTAATCAGAACAGAAGTTCAACAAAAGAAAGCCGCAATCAAGAAAGGAGTAAGACAAGGATGCAGTCTATCGCCCATGCTGTTTAACTTATATATAGAACAGGCGATAAAGAATGTTAAAACGGAATATGGAAAAGGAATCATACTGTAAGGAGAAGAAATAAAAACCCTGCGCTTTGCCGATGAGATTGTAGAGTCAGAAGAACAACATGAGGATTAATAGTGGAAAAAGGCAAGGTAATGGAGAGTCGTATGGGGAAAAAAGTGCAGTATCAAAGGGGGGGTTAGTTGGGAAGGGATATTATGACGGTAGTTAAAGAATTCTGCTACTTAATAACTAAGGATGGTGTAAGTATAGTAGACTTAAAGAGTAGGATAGCACGGGCAAGAAAGGATTTTGCAAAAAAAAGAGGTATTTACTTACGGGTAACATAATTTTCTTTTTTCCATTCACTTTTGCCGGCCTCTCATATCATTTTCCGTTCCTCCGCTTCAAAATAAGCTCACCCAGTCACCTCGGTGGGAGGCCCGATGCCCGCCTACTTAATTCCAGCAGCCAATCAGCTGCAATTTCCAACAGCACCCCATTGGCTTGCATTTCAACAATTGCAATTTCGAGTTTCAAGATATAAACTTGGCGCGTGTTTTTCATCATATTAGTTCCGTTTTGCGGTAGCAATTCCAGATTATTCAGCCGCGAAAAATCTTTCTGAATTAGGGACGGATTAACGTTTGTTCGCGAAAAAGTCATTTTATCCCTATTGTGACTATAGAGACGGGGGGGTCTGAAAAAAAAAAATTTTTTTAAGGGAAAGCGAGGCCACACGCAGCAGCAGCAGCAGCATGGAGCGTCGCCGAGCTCACTACGTGTACTTTTAATACACTAGAGCTCGCTCTCTCTGTTTTTAGACGAGGTTACAGCCGAGCTTAGCCGAAGTTTCCCGATCATTACTCAGGGGCTGACTAATATAACCTCTCACTAAATATAACCTCACATTGAATATGAAATTATTGGACAAGTAATAATTACTAAAAAAAAATAGAATAACCTTTCATGTAAACAATTTTGTACTTGAATTTTAGTTGCATGTTTTGAAAATTTAGTGCTTTTATCTTAACAGCTCATAATGGGTTTGTTTTTTTTCTCTTCTTAAATTCGAGTTTTTGTCCCCCCCGAAAGTCATACTTGGGTTTCATTTGTGTAGTTATTCAATTTTTTTAATGTAAAAGGATGAGACTTGTCAGTTTACATAAGCCACCGAAAGTGGGAAACCTTAATGTGCCGCAATGGAGCAAGTTATTAATAGCTATTACGGGATGCGCGGGTGGAAGAGGATAGGTGAAGACATTTGCACACACAATCTCCAACATGTCAAGCACAGTAATTGAGACTTTCCACTCACCGACCCGACCGTCTGCTAAGCCGCCACATTTTTTGGGAGACTGTTTTAGTGTGGCGAAACTGTCTCTACTTTGGCGGACCACCTGATGGCGTCCAGAATTAGCTGATACTTGCCCGGCTCTTGTTCTACTAGAGACACCGAATTTGTTATTTATGTAGACATACACTATAAAAAACACCCCGTTTAAATCAAATAGAAATTCATTTTTTATAATAATTTGTGTCATTACAATTATAAAGACCTTTTCCAGTGTTAAGTTATAATTAAGTTAATGTAAACCCCAATAGTCTAGTGTCCCTACAACCCTAACGGTTATTTGTCAAGCTCTACCTTTCATTCTTTTACCATTTATATTATCAAATGTGCTGAATATATATTGGCGAAGTAAAGGACTCGTTGCTGCAATCAGAATTTTTAAAAAAAAAAAATTGGAGCAACAATAGAAAATAGTAACTGCATTGGAGGAATTGGATACTTTCAAGCTTTCATCCAGCCTGTTTTATTATAATGGTTATTATGTTTCACGGCCCACATAACAGGGGTGACTCTTGTGTCTCAATTAATTGAAGGTGAGTTCTTCAAACCATTCACATCCTCACACTATATCTGTTTAAATATCACGAAAGGACGTGTCAACGTAGCCCCAAAAAAAAACACAACACGCAAGCAAACGAGCGTAGAGTTTACACACTACAATCTACTCGAGCCGAATTTTCCCTTTGATATTTCGTCAAAATACCGGCAACCGCCGCCAAAGATCACGCCGAGTAATTCTGGCTCATCGAGGCCGAAGGACTGCGCATGCGCAAAGCTCGGCGCTCGTCAGACTGGACTCGAGCCTGCCTCAGCTCGTCTCTCTCTAAGTTCACACATAAAAAAAATCAATTAAAAATTTTTCCTTTTACCATATTTCCCGGTGAAAGTCAATTTACATTCCCTTGATTTTTTTAATAAAACGCAAAGAATGGCCAAAAGTCAAAATGGAATAATTAATTTGAAAACGTTTCCTTCCCTCTACTTTCTGGACCTCCTCAGTTCTATAGTTAAAATATAACAAAAATATCATGTAAGTTATATTAATGAAGTCACTTTACCTTTTTGGTCACTTCTTGCATACAATGAATATTCGTTTTTAAGCTCAAAACATCTCAAACGCATTGCAGCCTATTTTATTATACTACAAGTAGAATAATATTCCCATTACTTTCAATGTAATCATTACGGTCGGTGTAAAAATAAAAGAGTTTGATCTGGTCTCCTGCCCCCTGGCATGTCTCCCTCTCTTGTTGTTTTTGGCACGTCTCTCTTCTTCAGCCTAACCACGTAACAACTCACAAGCGTTGAGGTACATCTCATTACAGAACAGTGAAATTTCACCCCCTTCCACTCCCAAATCAAGGGTAGCACCCTGTGGTGATTCATGACCCTTACAGTAGTCGGGTAAAGCAAAAATAATTTAGTTTTTGTTATTTACGTATACAGCAGGACGGATGGAAGACGAGAATGGCTTTGGTGGTGGTGGGGGCCGAGTAGGCGGGAAACGTCACCGTCTGCAACATTGTTGATGGCCTGGAGGAGATTAGATTGGAGGCTGCCAGAGGGAGAGAGACGCTAGGGAGAGACGAAGCAGTGGCAGAACAAGGCGACATGTATAAAATTTAGTTTCTGCACATTTAAGAAAGGAGATTCATTTGGTGGGAGAACAGAAAATAAAAAGACAACATTTGATGGTGAAGGAAGGAGAGGCGCTAGAGAATCTTAATATGAAGAAGACGTGACCCAGCAAAGGAACAACCGGCATACGAACAAAAACGAAGAACGACGTCAATTTACCTCGGCTTTTTCCACACAAACCATTCTCGTCTGATTCGCGAATTTAATTTTCAACTATATTCGTTGTTCGTCACCCGCGTTGTCCCCTGGATCAGCAGCCGCCATTATTTAAGAAGCTGCGTAGAGTATTATTATTTTTGCTTTTACCGACTGAGCTAATGATTAAATTGATATCGTAAATTTATATGTTTTCCATTATAACTTAATTTGAGTTATATTTCTATTCAGATTAAATTCATTATTATTATTGTTTGTTATCATTGTATCAACAATATATTTTTATGGTGTAACCAACGAACACCACAACCCTAACATCACGAATAAGATTAAATTTAAACACTTGGGGGGGAGGACGTTCAGTTTTAATAAACATTTCCCGCACGTTTATGAACGTATTAAAATGTCTGCCCTCTCCGCCCTCACCCCTAGGACCTATACTCGCCTCAGATAATATTTATTTATTGGTTCCATTAATCCTCTATTGAGCAAATAGGACAAATAAAACACATTAATAAAAAAAACAGTCTTGAAACCGGAAAGGAAAAGAATAGAAGCCTTTGAAATGTGGTGCTATAGGCGAATGCTGAAAATCAGATGGCCGGATAGAATCACAAACAGAACGGGGGGAAGAGCGAATAATATGGAGGACGTGGACCAAGAGAAACGGATAGATTAATAGGCCACGTTTTAAAAGATGAGGGTCGGGGTAAGAACAGAAGAGGGAGGCCAAG
This sequence comes from Eucriotettix oculatus, assembly GCA_034510155.1. Classification (NCBI taxonomy): domain Eukaryota; kingdom Metazoa; phylum Arthropoda; class Insecta; order Orthoptera; family Tetrigidae; genus Eucriotettix; species Eucriotettix oculatus. The sequence goes on along the minus strand of CM067376.1, from coordinate 7,247,051 downwards.
AATAGAATACACTAAGCAGATTATGGAGTATGTGTGTGTGTGTGTTGTGCCGGTTATGGGTAAAATGAAAAGGCTTGCGCAAGATAGGATAGCATGGAGGGTTGCAGCAGACCAGTCTTATGACTGAATATCACAACAACAACACAGTCTTGAAAATAATACATTAATGTAACAAAGGTATAACGTATTAATGGAGAATAAACACACACACACACACACTCAAGGAAAAGACCTATAGAACACAATATATTAAAGAAGATAAAGTAAGAAATATTACAAATATAGAATGTAAAAATTTAAAATGGGTGATTAATAAAAAACGTGGAACGATGGAACAGCTACATAAAATAATAAAAACTTTAAAAGATAATCGACAATATTCATATACGGAAGCACCAGAACACTCACAAACACTTAAGTCACAACAGAAAACACAAACGCGAAACACTATCGTCGCTGGTCAGAGACCTTGCAATCGTAAGAAATATAGATTAGTCAGTATTAAGTCACTTGGCAAATTATGGTTTACACTTGGATTAACTGAACCAGATAATAAAATATTTTTACATTTAGTTTTAAAGTTTCTCAGACTGTTTCCTATTTTTACATCCGTAGGTAGACTGTTTATAGATGAATACTGAACGATGTTCAGTTATAAGAAATAAGCGATTTTCGGGTTTTACACTCATGGCTATCTCCCTTTAATCTGGTGTCACACTCTGCAGGCCGTGACGTCACAGAAAAGTTGGCCACGAGAAAGAGCTAGAGGGTCGGGCAAGTGACGTCATCACCACTCCTCCAGCTCCATAAGAGCCCTGCCATGTAAGAAAACAGCACGCTTTGAGTTCCGCTAAAATCCTTCATAAAGCAGCAAAAGACCACCAATGTAAGTGAATTATTTATTTACACCATATATATATATATTTTGTGATAAAAAATGCGGATTTTGTGAGGTTGTGGCGTTATGAGGCGCAGTTCGGCCAACAACAATGGCTAGTCGGCTGAAAGACGGTGATTCCCCCCCGCGGGAGTGTACCGCAGAGCGTGTATAAAAAAATAACGATGGTGAAACCCCCGCCGAACGAGTGTAAAAAATGAGGGCGGGGAACCCCGAAATTTTGTGAAATAGGGGAATTCCCGTCGGAAGATTTAAAAGGGAAGCCGATGGGTGGCTCAGGGTCAGAAGGCAGGCGAGTGGAGGAGAGGACGGACGTGGACCGAGCAGAAGTGAAACGAGTGGAGGAGAGGACGGACTTGGTCCGAGCAGATATCCAGAAGTGAGACGAGTGGAGGAGAGGACAGATTGGCGAGCAGCAGCAGTGGAGACGGACGTGAGCAGACGTGATCAAATCCTGCAAGACGCCAGAGAGACGCTCAAAAATTCGTGAGGTGGATGTTTGTAGGCCCCTGTAGTAATTGTGGGTAAGCTATAAAAAATTTGTGAAACTTGCTCATTGCTCTGGATAAATAATATTTAATGATTTTTCTTTCTATTTTCAGCTACTGCATACTCCATCCATCTCTAGAGAGACCCAAAATCCCCTGAGATTAAGCCCATGTGTAATCACTTTAAATTAATAAATGAAAAATTTTAAAATTGATCATAATTTGTTCTGTTAATTAATAATTGTTATACACCCAAAAAAAGTATATTACAATATATTAGTACTTCCAAATATATAAGGCAAAAGAATCAATTCAAATGGGAATATTATAAATATTGAGCATGCTTCTAAATCGGTATTGCGAGTTGAATGGGAAGTTGTTATATCAGAAATATTTCTATATTAAGTGTAACAAATTTATAAAATTTTCTATTCGCAAATGTTGATGGAGAATGTTAACTGTTTTTTCTCTGGTCTAAATTTTGATAAAAGGGCATTTTCTGTATACTTCGGCCGATTGGACTTTAAAAATAAAACACTATCTCATTAAATTTCACCTTTTTTAAAAATTAATCATAAAACATTACAATGCGTTCTTAAACATTTTGATAGAAAAATAATTAAAAGTTCATACTACAAAATGTTTTTTTTAAACTAGTTATGTATGCGCGATTTATTCAACGCGATTAAATAATAATAAAAAGACCTGACCGATAATAAGTCCGGTTGATATATTTATAATTTAATCAAATAATTAACAATGAAAATTATAGGCCATTTGTTTGTTTCTCGTATGAATTTAGGTGTACTTTCGGAAATATTCTGATGATGTAGTGAAATCAGGTAGCAAATAAAATTCTGAAAAATCCCCTTACAAGATAATTATGTTGGATCGATCCTGAGTCACCTGAGATGCATCTCTCTCACGCGTCAACAATTCAGCGTGCATTGTTATTGTTACGCAATACTGGCAAGATATACAACTTAATTTAACACAGGGAGCTTAAGGCTAGGTTTACACGCAGGCAGGGGCAGTGATGTCAGTGGCGTGTCAACACACGTCAGTGCTGCACTGACAACTGACAATCCATGGCTGAGCACTGCCTCACTTTTTTCTTGGAGCGTGTGGACAGTGTGTCAGTCATGACTGACCTAGGCGCTGCCCTCATGGGAGGCTGACTATCGATTGCGGTTGGAATGTTGATGATGCATAGTGTCAATATATTGTTTATATCAAGTTGAATATTTTCCCCCTTTGTGCACGACGCATAATGTCCATAAACAGGAACTAATCACTTTGTATTTGTGATAGAATAGACGTAACGAGGAAAGGTTCCTGAAAAAGTCAAACTCAGTATCACGCTACTGTGCTATAGATACATAAAAATGAAAACAGTTGTTTAGTAATATTGCTTTATATTATTACTACAGAAATCAAGCAATAATAAAAACAGCCAGCGCCTGTTCTTTGAAGCTGGTTTTCAGTGTTTAATTGCCTCGGGTTTCTATTACTTGTTGTTTTATTCCCCTTAAAGTTGTCAATTACTGAACAAAACGAAATGAATTATTTTCCATCACGTGTGATAGTAAGTAGTATGTTTATAGCTATACATCATTCTTTTGCGTATTTTTTTTCAGTTAAAGTTTGTGCCGTTGGAGGCTGGACAATAATTATTTTTGGAAAGTTAACCTAAAAATTTATAGGCTCATACACAGGTGCAACAAACGAACTCTATCCTAAATGCTTTCTGAACCAAACTACTCGCCGCTGTTCACAACAAAGATCCACTTACTCCAATCGCACACTAAACCAAACTGCACGCGTATTGAAAATGCAAAATACAAACTGTTTACCATTGCGCAATCGATAGTCAACCCTGTGACACACCGTTGTTCACAATCGATAGTTGACAACCGTAACTGCCACTAACTGGCCTCCCATGAGGGCAGCAGAGTCTAGGTCAGTCATGACTGACACACTGTCCACACGCTCCAAGAAAAGTGAGGCAGTGCTCAGCGATGGATTGGCAGTTGTCAGTGCAGCACTGACGTATGTTGACACGCCACTGACATCACTGCCCCCGCCTGCGTGTAAACCTAGCCTAAGTGGTAGCTGCGACACTTAAGGGAGACGTCGTGGGCGATTTAGTCCGAAACCATCTCAACACAGAGCAATTAACTCAAGAATCAAATTTTCAAAATACGCTTCACGGTATTAATTTCAGTTCTCAATCAGCGTTGGGACACAAAAAAAAAAGAATGAGTTATTAACTAACCTACAGCCACAGCGTGTCTATTAAACTACACAATTGTAAAGCAAGGCTGAATGACGGAAACGTTTGTTGTTACTATATATATACAAAATATATAACTAATTCGTTATATATTGTAAGACTCACCTTGTGATACACGAGAGATTCGTCTTCTTGGAAAATTATAAGAAATATTTACTTATCGCCAGCGAGTGAACAACAATACTGTCGCGTTCCGTTTCAAAGATACAACGCTTCATTCAACAAAGATGTGTAACTTCATGCGGTGGCTTCTTCAAAGATCATATCTAAAAGTTAATTTGCCGCATCATCATGACAAATGTAATCGCAGACGATTTACAGAACTTATAAAGCTCCACATTAAACTTGTATTTTGACATATATTATTGAAAATACAAAAATAGTAAAGTTATTGACGAGTCTCTGAATTCAATAACTTACATTAGTAAAAATCAACCTTTATTAAACAGTTCCCGATTTTTTATTTACAAATCATAACAAACAGTCAAAATTTTAAAATTAAAAAAAAACAGCTTTCGCCATTTACTAACACAATCATCTGTACAAAAACAAAGGCAAGGAACAACGTTCAACATATGTACATTACCAGAACTATATACATTTTAAATTACCAATTTAAATTATTTAAACAAAAATTAATAAGGACAAACAAAATTTTAGCAAATTAATACAATAATTATATTACAACTGTTTTATTGTCCAAACCTTTATCAATTTCTTTCTGTACGTATAAACTTTCTAACATCCTTCTTTTCACCAAGTTCCTCTCTCTCTCTCTCTCTCTCTCTCTCTCTCTCTCTCTCTCTCTCTCTCTCTCTACGCAGAACTATACATTGGTCCTAATCAACTTCATGTTTAAATCCACTTATTTTGGTGTTGATTTTTGGATGCAAGGTGGGTAAGATGGGGTTTCCCAGGAAAGTTTGGGAGAGTCTAGCACAAGTCCGAGGTAAGTGATGGAGTGTTTTTTTTTTAAATTGGGATTTTGGGAAATCGAAAAGATAGAATGAGCGAGTAAGGGGATGTTTGGGTTTTGAGGGTGAATGGAAATATTGCAGATTTGGAAGGGGTTTATGCTGACCCTCCAGTTTTTTTTTTGCCCAGGTTTCTGGGTCATTTAGAACACCCGAGGGTGAAGGAAGAGGTTTGGTGGAGGAAAGCTTAGCTACGTCATCGGCAAAAAAAAATGTTGTTTTAGTGGATGGATGTGTCGGGGAATGTCGTGAGTGTAAATGTTCAGCAGGAAATGGGCCTAATACCCTACCTTGCGGGACGCCAGAGGAGATGGGGAAGATTTTTGGAGAAATGATTGTTAATTTTGACGGAGTGCGAGCGGTTAGTAAAGGTAATTCGAGAGGATAGAATGAAAATTCTGAGACAAGTTTTCTTCTGAGACGAATTAGTGTAGGAGCGATCATGTTTGCGGATGTCGGCTTGTAAAATGTAGAAACGTGACCCGACGTGACGTCAGAGACGTGCGCGAGCTGAGATGACATCACAGGGAGTCACGTCACTTGTCAGGTGACAGCATGGCCAGGGGCACGTGACGGCTTGCAGCTTAACTCCAACTCCTGCGTCTCTCTCGGTGAAATTTCCCCTTTTCTGGTGACGATGATGTATTGTAACATTTTTGTCACAGTTTCTGATTGCGTTATTAAACTATAAAGTGATCTAGTTCTTTTAATTTAGCGAATCCTCCAGATATTAAATATAAAAAAATTTGCCCATTAGGTAGGTATATTCTGTGACTTAAGTAAAGCTTTTTTGATTGTGTAGACCACCATAGCATATTGCTAGAAAAACTGAGGTACTATGGAATAACAGGAACTTCATTTTCTTGGTTTAATTCATACTTACAAAATAGAATGCAAAGAGTAGTATTAAAAGACTCGTGCACAGGTGAAATACATAAATCAGATTGGGGGGGAATTATTAAAACTGCGGTGGTGTCCCACAGGGATCAGTATTAGGGCCATTATTATTATTATTATGATCTTCCTAATACCATAGATTCAAGTTCTAAAGCTATCCTCTTTGCAGATGAATGATACTAGTGTAATAGTAAAAAGGTAACAAAGACACACTAGAAGCTTAGGCAAGTAACCTGACCTAACATGGTTTAATGCGAACGACGGACTAACAAATAACTGTGACAAAACACATTTCATGCAATTTCACACACTCAACACAACTTTACAATCTATAATAACACTTAAATACGATGACAGCAAAAATGTAAATGAAACTTCCCTCTGTTAAATTCTTAGGTCTCTTAGTAAATAATAAATTAAATTGGACTGATGATCAGATTAATCATCAATTACTTGAGGAACTCAGCTACAGCTACATGTGATGCTGTCAATGTCCTTCACACCTTCAGTCATCTAAAAACAAGAAAATTAGTATACTTTGCATATTTTCATTCTGTTTTATCATATGGTATTATATTTTGGGGCATAGATAAGATTTTTATTAGTCAAAAACGTGTTTATTAGAGCAATATGTGAGTGATGCAGGCAGGTAACCTAAAGCAACTTCTTGCACAACTCTGTTCAAAAAGTTAGGCATTTTCACTTTGACGTGCCAATACATTTATTCATTGATGGATGTTATTTGTAATCACAAATAGGAGGCACTTATTATTTTTGAATAATACTGATATTCATCCCTTCAATACAAGGAACAAAAATAATCTGTATAAAAAATGTAAAACATTGTCAATTGCACAGAAAGGAAGGTGTGCATTATTCAGGGATAATCCATCATCAACACGTGACTGCACACAGCACAGAATTAAACAGTTGTCCCCCGATAATCAAGGTAAATTTAAGACTGAATTACGCTCATTTTTGCTTAGCCACTCCTCCTTCTATTCAATAAAGGAATTTATAGAAGAATCGGAGAAGAGTAATTAATTAATTAGTTTATAATACAAAAATTTGTTATAAGTATATTTATCTTTTATACAATAAAATAATGTAATAATAAATGTACACAGCCCCTTGACCCATTATTCCACATCCTTGAAGCTCAGCTTCTTTACAGGATCTACAGGAATATGATTATTATTATTATTATTATTAAGCGTCCCGCAGCCGCTAAAGTGTGTGACGCAGGAGGCTTAGGATGCGGCCGCTATTAAGATAGAGGATATCCTGGAGGAGGAAAGACTTGAGGATTTCCCGGAAGTGGTTGCAGAGTGCAAGGCTTCACGGTATCGCCGGAAGTGCGCAGCGCTGACGTCCCATTTGTCGCTGTCCACATTCAAATAGCGCCATCCTTTTAAAATATAATTATAATTCGGCATACAGAAATGGCATTAAAAGCAGCAAGTTTCACAGTATTTTTCTAATAACTTACCCACAATTACTACAGGGGCCTGCTACAAACATTCAACTTCACGAATGTTTCCGCGTCTCTCTGGCGTCTTGCAGGATTTTTATCGATGAAGGTAGAAGGAACCAGATCCACCGCAACTCATCTGCTTCCTCGAAACATCTGATCACGTCTCTGCAAACCTCTCACAGCATCTGCTCTCGTCAGTCCTCTCCTCAACTCTCATTCCATCTCGTCGCAAATCATCTGCCCCTCTCTCACAGCATCTCCTTCCATCTGAGCTCTTTTCCGCGAAAGCCCGTCCCTGTCTGTGTTATCCTACTCTTTATGTCTGCTATACTTCTACCGTCCCTAGTTATTACGCTGCTTCCCAAGTAGCAGAATTCCTTACCTTATATCAAAATATCCCCTTCTGAATCTAACAGCCTTTGTTAATCTTACTTTTCCCCCATACTACACTCCATTACCTTGTGGTTTTCCCTCCGTTATAATATGTCAAATGTCCTTTAAAGTTCACTTCCTGCAATCGCACCGGGATCTGAAGGGCGCTGCGGGAGTATTTTCTCGCAGGCGCTTCAGCCCAGAGTGACTGCGGCGAGGCTCACCTGATCATGTCGGGGATGCCTCCTGCACTCTCTCTCTCTGGGTACTTTTTATCAAAGTTCTCATATGCCGAGACACCTTCACCTATTTTAGGAGGTATATGTACCGGGGTCAAAGACCTTGGGCATATGGCAAGAGCTGTTGTCCGCTGATCCCATTGGATCAGTCAGGGGCCAACTGCCTCCTGAAACTGGTGGAGACACGGAGAAGGGAATGCTGCGACCCCACAGCAGACTCGTCTCCCGTCATTCATAGGGAAGGGCGTGAGAATAGTAGCAGCCAATGCCCCACGACCTACCTGATGCAGGTTTTCTAGGGTTTTCCCTGCATCTCTTTAGGTGAAACACCGCGAGGGTAGGATCCTTAAACCATAGCCCGGGGGCCCTAGTTAACCCTTGCTAGGCTACCTTGCTCTACCTTCCACAGCATCCCCCCTTTTCAATTCCCTTCCTATGCTATTAAAGGGGAGTTGCCTGTTTCAGGATCTCACCCTCATGTAGCCTGTTAACCAAAAAAAAATCGCACCGGAAAAATCATCTTGGGCGGTGAGCGATGATCACGGGTAACGCTGCTTTCATCGATAGATAAGATAAGATTTATTGGACCCATTAGTCCTCTATTGAGGAAATAGGACAAGTCAAAGAATATGTTACATATCACACTAAGAATACGAATATATGAAACAAAATATGGATACAACATAGAAGGCAAATGGAACGCTATTGTGTTGGACCATCAAGAGGGATGCTCCACAGCCGAAATACAGCGTGAAATTCAACGTGAGTCGGAATGTTCGAATATTGTGTACTTAAAAAATGTAGAAAATATTTTTAAGTGTTTGAAATTATGAATGCGTGTCTCTCGGATGGAGAAAAATCTAAAAAAATCGCATTTGAGTTCAGGAGAAGAAATGTCTTTCTGAGACAAAAAAAATGTTGTTTTGTTTTTGCTGCCCACTGATAATTAATCATCCCAGTCACCACAATCGCAAAAATAGGAGAAGGTTCCATTGAGGAGGCCAAGACTCAGGAATGAGTTGTCACGCCAATGATGATGATGCACATATCTGAGTTGACAAACAAACAATAATAATAATAATAATGAATTTAATTTGAATAGGAATATAACTCAAATTAAGTTATAGTGGAAAAACATATAAATTTACGAATATCAATTTAATCATTAGCTCAGTCGGTAAAAGCAAAAATAATACTCTACGCAGCTTCTTAAATGGCGGCTGCTGCTCCAGGGGACAACGCGGGTGACGAACAACGAATATAGTTGAAAATTAAATTCGCGAATCAGACGAGAGAATGGTTTGTGTGGAAAAGCCGAGGTAAATTGCCGTTACCGGATGACGTCGTTCTTCGTTTATGTCCTGTATGCCGGTTGTTCCACCTTTGCTGGGTCACGTCTTCTTCATATTAAGATTCTCTAGCGCCTCTCCTTCCTTCACCATCAAATGTTGTCTTTTTATTTTCTGTTCTCCCACCAAATGAATCTCCTTTCTCGAAACTAAATTTTATACATGTCGCCTTGTTCTGCCACTGCTTCGTCTCTCCCTAGCGTCTCTCTCTCTCTCCTGCAGCCTCTCTGCAACAATCTACTCCAGGCCATCAACAATGTCGCAGCCAACAATGTTGCAGACGGTGACGTTTCCCGCCTACTCGGCCCCCACCACCAAAGCCATTCTCGTCTTCCGTCCTGCTGTATACGTAAATAACAAAAACTAAATTATTTTTGCTTTACCCGACTACTGTAAGGGTCATGAATCACCACACTTTGTTCCTATGTAACCAGATATTTGGAGCTTCCGAAAGGCTTCTTCAAGAGTTAAAAGGGCGACTCCTTCACTAATGTTAAACCAGTTATTCAGACTCTAATTGTTCTGCAATAAACAACCCGGACATTTGTTCATCAAAAGGTTTCAACAGAAAACTGCAACACCCCGATAATTTGATGACTCATTGTCGTTTATGTTCGTCTATCGCCTTTGATAGTGTTATCGTAGACCGCACAGGAAGGAAGGAAGGAAGGAAGGGCGAAGAGACTAATATTGGAAGCGAGCAGCTGCAGGCTAATTGCTTTCGAGATGGAGCACGTCGTGGTCGTGGTCGTCGTCGTCCTCGCGGCTCTGGCGATGGTGAACTCTGCAGACAACGTGACGACGGTGAGTCCGTCTCCCTGCCTGTCTCCTGGTTGTCTTGTAATGACATTGGCTAAGCTTTAAACTGTTGGGCAATGATCCCACAGGATGGGTTTGAATTCTAATTGCACCCTCACTTCGCTGAACATCTGGAAACCGAAGCTGCTGCATATATTCCCTTCGTGAGGGGGGGAAGGTGGGGTGAACCGTAGGTTGACAAGGCACATGAGGGTGATCCGCTTACCACCTAATGCCAAATCCCATTTAATAGCACTGGGAAGGAATTTCAAAGGGGGGAGGGGGATGAGGAATGGAGAGGAATGCTGCCAGTGGTTGTTGACAAGGGCCCCCCAGGATCTCCTTTTGGGAATCTTGCCCGGTAAACGAGGTATGTTCAAAAAGTATCGCAAATTTTGTGGGGTTTTTCAGACAACTAGTTTCTTCCAATCCTCGAAAGAAAAGTCATTTTTTTTGTGATCCTGTTCAGCTTCTCCTTCGATGCAGTCTTTATCTCGCCTCTCAATCGTGTCGTGGCGTCGTCCCTTTCATGGATGGACCTCTTCAGTTTGGGGAACAGGAAAAAGTCACAGAAGGGGGCCAAGTCTGGGGAATAAGGTGACTGCGTTGTGTGGATTATTTATTTACCCCCATATATTAGTATTTCCATAAATGTAAGGCAAAAAAATTAATTCAAATTGTAATACTGAAAATGTTGAGCACGTTTCGAAATCGTTATTGCGAGTTGCATGAGGCGAAGTTATATCAGCATATTTCTACATTAAACGTTAAAAATATACAGTTTTCTATTCGCAAATGTTGGAGCAGAATGTAAATTGTTTTACCTAGAATCTGAATTCGGAAAATGAGATATTTTTTATTAATATAATTTTTAGATAGGCCGACGTTTCGATGCGACATTGGGGCTTCATCTTCCACTAGCAAATATGGCTCTTAATGTGGGGGTTTTAAAGTTTTTAATTAGTTCACTCTGATTCTTACTCTCCCTGTGTTAAATAAAATCAAATATATCGTGTGTTATTAACTAAGACCAGTGGCAAAAGCCAAGTAAGGATAACAATGCACATGAGTGACAGCAGAGACATCTATATGTCTATCAGGAGACTTAGGATCGCTCCAACACTAATTTGTTTTACAAAGGAACTAGTGGAGGTTTGATAGTGTTATCGTAGACCGCACAAGGAAATGGTGGAGACACGGAGAAGGGAATGCTGCGACCCCACAGCAAACTCGTCTTACGGAAGGAATTCGGAAGGGCGTGAGAATAGTAGCAGCCAATGCCTCCCCGACCTACCTGATGCAGGTTTTCTAGGGTTTTCCCTCCTGCATCTCTTTAGGTGAAACACCGTGAGGGTAGGATCCTTAAACCATAGCCCGGGGGCTACCTTGCTCTACCTTCCGCATCCCCCCCGGCGAATAGAGAGATGTTGAATCGGTCAGTCGGTAGAGCACGCGGCTGGATATCGCGAGGTCTCGGGTTCGATTCCCTGGTCCGGTTGACGTATTTTCATTCATGTCTTTCTTCTAAAATTATCTATATGCTTTACTGGGCTTCAGTTGAAGGTTTTTCCACTTCCTCGCCCGCCCTTGAGGTTAATTAATGGAGTATTTTTTTTGGTAATCATGGTTAATGTAAATTCGTGAAGGACTGTAAATAAATTAATTGTAAGGTGTTAATTGATCTTATTGTTATAAGTGTCTATATCACGCACTGGAGTCGCATTTACCAACATTGATTATGCATTACGATTGATGTGAACTTGTGGTTTTATATTACAGCTGATTGTGGCCCTAGGGGTGTAATAAATACAAGAATAGGCTGGGACGTTTAGGGGCTTCTAATTCTGAAGTTTCATATTAACATCGCGTGTTTACACACACACTCCCCCCTCCCCCTTCCTCCAAAGCAGTTAAATTTGAATGCCTCACAATCTCTCTGGTGTTTTTTATCAAACTTCTCACGAGCCGAGACACCTTCACCTATTGTAGGAGGTACATGTACTGGGGTCGAACACCTTGGGCATATGGTATGAGTTGTCCGCTGATCCCATTGGATCAGTCAGGGGCCAACTGCCTCCTAAAACTGATCGAGACACGGAGAAGGGAATGCTGCGTCCCCACAGCAGACTCGTCTCCCGTCATTCACAGGGAAGGGCGTGAGAATAGTAGCAGCCAATGCCCGACCTACCTGATGCAGGTTTTCTAGGGTTTTCCCTGCATCTCTTTAGGTAAAACACCGCGAGGGTAGGATCCTTAAACCATAGCCCGGGGGCCTTAGTCAACCCTTGGCTACATTCCGCATCCCCACCCCCTTTTCAATTCCCTTCCTATGCTATTAAAGGGGAGTTGACTGTTTCAGGATCACCCTCATGTAGCCCCTGTTAACCCCCCCCCCGCCCCCCCCCCAAAGTTTTTTATTCACTATCTGATTTTTACAACATCATAGATTATATCCGAAAATTCAAACGAGAAACGGGCAAATAGCCAGCAGTGTTGTCTCCATTAAATTAAAATTTAATTACCACAGTTAATTATTCGATTAAGTTAAAAATAAGTCAACCCTGACTTATTATCTCAGTCAGGTCCTTGTAATATTATTATTTAATCGCGTTGAATAAGTCGCGCCGCATACATAAATGAGTTTAAAATAGCTTCTCAAAGTTCTCATCATGCATTAGTGATGGAATTTTTGGACCTACAAATATCCCTTCTTTAATTTTTGCTTCGCTAATTTTAGGACACGTCTGTTTTAATTACATGAAACGAGGAGGATTGCCCATGGCTTTCACGAAACTCTTCATTATTCCTAGTTTGATATGTAACGGAGGAACATAGACATTTTTAGGATTACACAATGCGTCATGTTTCAAATTTTTTTCTGTCCAGGAATGAATGATTCGCGTTTATGCCATTCTTTTCTGTTGTAATGGTTTTTTTTTCCTGTCCCTATTATCCCAAAGACAACAAAAAAACGACAGTACTTTGTGTAACCAAGCTGCAATTACCTTCAAGTCACCGCAAACATCCCATTAATACACTGCATATTGAAGCGATGTCAATATAAATCGAAAGTTTACAATGCTCTAGGAGTTTTTATTTTACAATGGACAAAATTTTTTTTAAGTCCATTCATTGAAATTTTTTTTTAAAAAAACCTGTGGGTTATGGTGAAATTCCGAATACATATATGAAAACACGATATAAAAACTGCATTAAGTACAACTATTGGTACTCATGAGACAAAAACCATGTTGACCAGTGTTACTAATGATAAAAATTTCAGTGTTATAAAGGAAACAAGGACAATTTTACTGTTTTAAATTTGAATTCTGGATCGAGTCGCAAAACTTTCTTCAAAAGTTTGCAAATACTTACTTTACCAAGCCTGTGTATATATTTATGAAATATTAAAGTTTGTAAAGCGGAACACTAATTTGTTTCAAACAAATGGCGAGTTTCATGAATACGCGCGTGACTAGAAATCAGTCAGAGGTTCAGCTCTAAGGTCGGACAAGCATCGCCCTTGTTCTCCCTCTCTACACCAGAAAAGTATTCACAATACCCCCGGGGATAATTTTATACAACAGCCTTCCTTCCTTCCTTGCTCCAGAGGTTAAAAATAGTAACTACAAAAGCTTCGTGGTGAAGCAGAGTAAAACTATTCTTTTAAATGGCGGCGCTGCTGCTGCTGCTGCTGTTTTACTCTGTGCTACAGGATTTTCTTAATCGTCCTTCTAGTATTTAAATCAAGGTTCCTGCTGCTGCCAACCTTATAAAATAGCACATGACATATCTTTAAAAATTCTATTCAGTTTTTTCTGCTCTTTTGTTTGTTTGTTTCATGTATATAGCTGCTGCTGCTGGAGCAAGGACAGTTTCCTCCCTGGTCCAAGTAGTTAAAACTCCATTGCGTGTTCCTCAGTGTGTGTGTGTGCTTGTCTGTGTTTCCCAGTGTGTGTGTGTGTCCCTGGTGTTGTGTTTATATTGACTTTTGTCTATATACACTTTCTTTTACTAATTTATTTTAAGTTTATTTGTCTTTAATTATTTACTTTATTTTGTTCATTTTTAATTTTTAATGTATGACGTATCCATCCTATTTCCTCAATCGAGGATTAATGGAAACAACAATAAATCTAAATCACACCGCATCGTAGGAGACGGTCCTGAACGCGCTTGTGCGAGATAAGCTCCGGCGATCCTCTTCCTTAAGGGTTGTCTTCTTTCTTCATGGCTTCCGCCGCCCATATACGCGGGGCCGATCTAACGACTGACGTCAGTAGCTTCCTCCGGGCCTGTCGAGATCCTCCAGTATTGGGCATCAGCCTGGCCAGGGCCCTGACAACCGTTGTAGCCTTCGCGCCAATCCTCCTGACATGTTCCCCTAAGGTCAGCCTCAGAGTCGATCCACACTCCTAGCTACTCTTGTGGCATCATCTGGTTGTCCACTCTCGCCCTTCACCACGCGCATACATAGATAATTCACCTGCACACACTGCATGTGCCCTCCCTGAATGTGAGACACCAGAACACGTGTGTGTGTGACTTTACAGTTGCTCGAGGGTTTTCATATGGGGGGAGAGACGAGCATTATTAGAAAGCGATATTGGAACCTCAATAACACCAGATAATTTGGTACCCAATATTATGCTGCTGGCTGCTGCTGCTTTCATCACCTAATAACACCTGGAATAAAGTAAGCGCATATGCTGCAGCCTCCTCTACAGTAATTCAAAGATTAAGAAATTACGAAAAAGAGAGAAATAATAGTGTTTAAAGGAGGCAGAGAGAGAGAGAGAGAGAGAGAGAGACTGCTTCCTGTGAAGTAATGTCTAACGACGGTCGCACAGGAAAATACACACACAGTCATCATCGTTGGAAAGGAAGGAAGGGAGGTGTTTTTAGTGGGTAGAATCAGTCCCACACACTACTATCCAGTGCGGACCCTCAGATAGTGTCTTTACAAGATTTTCACCTGCCCTCCCCAAAAAAAGGCAAAAAAAATTGCGCATACGGCTTAATTTCTGAGACGGAACAAAGTTCGAATACTTCTGAAAAATCTATTATTATTATCATCATGGCTTCGGTTTGTGGAACCATCGTCAGGTGAGTGGGTCCACAAAAATTCTTGGCATGGCGTCCCCCCAGACGTCACTAACCCGGGACACACACGGCAGCCGCCATGTTGTTGTTGTTGGCAGTTGAGTAGAAACCCTATTTCCGTCGCGGAGCTAGACGGACGAGCCGCGTGATTGGTTATCCCACTGTTTTATCATTTAATCATTTATTTCCCGTTGCAGCTGGACGGGTTGTTCCTGGAACAGTACAACGGGACGATAAACGAGTTGACGAGGGGCGTGTTGAGGCACTACGGGAGTCACCTGCTGTACGACACGACGACGTCACAGCAGCCAACCACGCAGCTGCAGACCTTGACCAAGGAGGTGAGTCATGACACACACACTCCATAACTGTTCACCTATATATATATAGAGAGAGAGAGAGAGGGGGGGGAGGGAGGGAGGGAGGGGGAGGGAGGGGGAGGGGGAGGGGGAGGGGGGAGGGGGAGGGGGAGGGGGGAGGGGGAGGGGGAGGGAGAGGGGAGAGGGGAGGAGGGAGAGGGAGAGAGGGGGGGGAGAGGGAGAGAGAGAGAAATATACCGTACAGGTATAAAAATTGGAATAAAATTTAAATAACCACCTCAGGCAGCAGTAAGTAGAATAGAAGACCAAGAAAAGAAAGCCGTAATCAAGAAAGGAGTAAGACAAGGATGCAGCAGCCTGTCGCCCATGCTGTTTAACTTAATATATATATATATATATATATATATATATATATATATATATATTGTAACGACCCGTTACAATTTTGGGATTTATTAAAAAAACTTTTGGCGCGCTAAATTCCGATGTATATTAGAAATTGTATGCGAACGTCTGCGGGTGACGTAGTCATTACGTAACCGGTGACGCAGTCATTACGTAACCGGCTAACTATCGCTTGCGATGTTAATGCAACTCTAATCGATTTGACAAATAGAAAAGGAAATATAAATTTAAATCGTACTTGGAATTTGATTATTTGATTTATCTTTGTAAAATAAGTATTCCATGGATTGTATAGCAAGGAAGAAAAAAAAAAGAAAAGAAAAGAAGAATAACGCGGACATTGAGCTCGAGACATCGTAGCGGACGGACGTGGCTGACTTAGCCATCTGAACTTAAATATAGGAGGAGAAGTGTTACTAATCTAACCATCTAAACTTAAATATAGGAGGAGAAGTGTTACTAATCTAACTCGTCTAGCCAATACAGGGTGTGGACGCCATAACATACCAATAGAAGGGGGGACCTTTTTGGTGCCGAATCGTTGCTGTTGCTGCTGCCTGCCACATCCCGAGTTGGGCGCTCTGTTCGGCGATCGTTAGAAAAAAAAGAAAACTGTATGCGTTAACGAGTTCCAATAAATGAAATTTTTTGTTTTATCTGTCCGTATGCTGAATATGGAATAGACCACACTCCTCGGGTCCAAACGAACCGAGTTAGTAATAGGAAAGAAGCGAAAGAAAGGAAAGAAAGGAAGAAAAGGAAAAGGTTTAGGAAGAAAGAGGAAAGGCAAAGGCAAAGGCAAAGATAAAGGAAAGGGAAAAATTGATGAAAAATGGCAGCAAGATTTTGCTACTCGTTTAGCAAAACAAGTGAAAGAGTTCATGAATAAGAAGAAAAAGCCAAGTGGAGATGTATCTTCCCGTATGAAACCCTTATCAAAAGCTATTCTGCAACGCCTTACAGAAATGATGGGTGATCCTCCTGCAAGTGCCAAAGATAGAGAACGTATTGTTGGGCTGATGGCAGTACTGTCTAACCGGCTTGCTATATGGGTTGACAGTATTGTAAAGTGTGCAAAAGGCTCTAGCCAAGATGATGTATTTACAGAAGAATCATCAGCGGAAGGAGATAGAGGAGATAGAGGAGACAGAGGAGACAAAGGAGACACAGACAAAGGAGAAAAAGAGAAAGGAAAACCAGGGAAAACAGAAAAACCAAGTAAAAAGAAACCCAAACCTGGTGGAGGAGGAACTGGTGTTGTAGAGGGTGGGCCCGGTGGTGCTGAAGGAGTAGCAGGAGGTATAATAGGAAGTATGATGGCTAGTGGTGCAGGAGGTGGAGCAGGAGGTGCAGTGGGTGGTGCAGGAGGTGCAGTGGGTGGTGCAGGAGGTGCAGCAGGTGGTGCAGGAGGTGCAGCAGGTGGTGCAGGAGGTGCAGCGGGTGGAGCAGGAGGTGCAGCAGGAGGAGCAGTGGGTGGTGCAGGAGGTGCAGCGGGTGGAGCAGGAGGTGGAGCAGGAGGTGCAGGAGGTGCAGGAGGTGGTGCAGGAGGTGCAGTGGGTGGTGCAGGAGGTGCAGCGGGTGGAACAGGAGGTGCAGCAGGTGGTGCAGGAGGTGCAGCAGGAGGAGCAGGAGGTGGAATGGGAGGTACTGTAGGAGTAGGAGGGGGTGGAGGAGGACTATTAGATGGAGTATTTGGTGGGATAGGACCTTCAGGTGGTGATGCAGGTGGAATGCCTGGTATGGATGAAACATTTAACCCAGATGAAACACCAGCTGAAGAAATTCCACAAGAACCGATAATTGAGATCCCTTTGTTCCCAATAATAGATGATAGAACTATGTCTGAAATCCTAACTACTGAGGCTGGATAGACAATATTTGATTTTATTCAAGATGCTTTGGAAGTTGCTTTGGAAACACCCGGAATTATTTATGGAGGTGGTCAAGCAATTCTTGTAACACCAGAAGGAGATGGTTTCATAGCTGAAGTCATAGGTGAACCAGAGCCATCTGTAGAGAAGAGGATTTCTGAACTGAGTGCTATGGTGACAAAACACCCTACAAAAGGCATGCCTCAAATAAAATTGGGTAAAATCATGGTAAAACTCATGGAACACCTTTCTGATTCACCTCCTGTTGAAGAAGAAGAAGAACCTGATAAAGCTACTGACATGACACCTGAAGAACTAGGAAAGATAGAAGAAAACCGAGCTTATGTTGAAGCAGCACTAGCACGCAAGTTCCGTCGTATGGCTGAATTTGAAGATGGATTCTTGGAGCAAGATACAAGGAATGCTATAGTTGCTCTGTCAAAACACCTTGCAAAAGAAATTGATGTAAAAATACCTGAACCAGAGAAACCACCAATGGAGCTTAAAAAATATGCAAGTTGGTTGGATAATTGTGTTGATCTTGCAGAAGAATCGGGCTCACTGGATTGGAGATTCTGTGGAAGGTGTGAGAGATCTTGCTGAGAGGTATGAGGTGGTGGAAGATGAAGATGTTAAACAATCTTTAGTTCAAAATGAATGGAAGTCATTCATGGAAGCTGTGCGTAAAGGTGCATATAATTGGTGTAAAGCAAAGGAAGATGTAACAGCCATTTGTGAATTCCCTCTATTACTCTTCTTCTCCTTCTCCGCTTCGTAGGAGAGGGAACTCGGTTCGTTTGGACCCGAGGAGTGTGGTCTATTCCATATTCAGCATACGGACAGATAAAACAAAAAATTTCATTTATTGGAACTCGTTAACACATACAGTTTTCTTTTTTTTTTTCTAACGATCGCCGAACAGAGCGCCCAACTCGGGATGTAGCAGGCAGCAGCAACAGCAACGATTCGGCACCAAAAAGGTCCCCCCTTCTATTGGTATGTTATGGCGTCCACACCCTGTATTGGCTAGACGAGTTAGATTAGTAACACTTCTCCTCCTATATTTAAGTTTAGATGGTTAGATTAGTAACACTTCTCCTCCTATATTTAAGTTCAGATGGCTAAGTCAGCCACGTCCGTCCGCTACGATGTCTCGAGCTCAATGTCCGCGTTATTCTTCTTTTCTTTTCTTTTTTTTTTCTTCCTTGCTATACAATCCATGGAATACTTATTTTACAAAGATAAATCAAATAATCAAATTCCAAGTACGATTTAAATTTATATTTCCTTTTCTATTTGTCAAATCGATTAGAGTTGCATTAACATCGCAAGCGATAGTTAGCCGGTTACGTAATGACTACGTCACCGGTTACGTAATGACTACGTCACCCGCAGACGTTCGCATACAATTTCTAATATACATCGGAATTTAGCGCGCCAAAAGTTTTTTTAATAAATCCCAAAATTGTAACGGGTCGTTACAATATATATATATATATATATATATATATATATATATATATATATATGGTGAGTTCCCAACCCCTCTTCTTCTCCTTCTTCGCTTTGTGGGGAAGGAACCCGGTTCGTTTGGACCCGAGGAGTGTCGGTCTATTTCATATTCAGCATAGAGACAGATAAAACAAAAATATAATTTATTGGAACTCATTAACACATACAGTTTTTCTTTTTTTTTTTCCTAACGATCGCCGAACAGAGCGCCCAACTCGGGATGTGGCAGGCAGCAGCAACAACTAGGCACCAAAAGGTCCTTCCTCTATTTGTACGTTATGGCGTCCAGTAAGGATCGGCGTCCAGCGACTCCCGCGGACGGCGGCACCCTGTATTTGCTTAAGAAGTTTGATATAATTGTTCGACTTTTTCTCCTCAATCGATGTGTGTAGGATTAAACTAGACTTGTCCGCGATGACTTCTGGAGTTAGATTCTTAGATGGCTAAGTCAGACACGTCCATTCCGCCCGCTACGACGTCTCGAGCTCGAAACTCTTTTCTTTTTTTAATGTTCGCGTTATTCTTTTTTTTATATTTATCTTCCATGCTACACAATCCATGGAATACTTATTCTAAGAAGATAAATCAAATAATCAAATTCCAATAAATTAATCCCGTGACAAGTAGTACGATTTAAATTTATAATTTTCTTTTCTATTTAATTGTCAAATCGATTAAAGAGTTGCATTAACATACATCGCAAGCAATAGTTAGCCGGTTACGTAATAACTACGTCACGACCCGCAGACGTTCGCATACAATTTATAAAGTATATATCGGAATTTAGCGCGCCAAAATTTTCTTAATGAAACTCATTATTGTAACGGGTCGTTACAATATATATATATAGAACAGACGATGATGCAGAAAGTTGATATGAGGAGGATAAGGGCGCTGCGGGAGTTTTCTCGCAGGCGCTTCAGCCCAGAGTGACTGCGGCGAGGCTTACCACCTGATCATGTCGGGGATGCCTCCTGCACTCTCTCTCTCTGGGTACTTTTTATCAAAGTTCTCACACATGCCGAGACACCTTCACCTATTTTAGGAGGTATATGTACCGGGGTCAAAGACCTTGGGCATATGGCAAGAGCTGTTGTCCGCTGATCCCATTGGATCAGTCGGGGGCCAACTGCCTCCTGAAACTGGTGGAGACACGGAGAAGGGAATGCTGCGTCCCCACAGCAGACTCGTCTCCCGTCATTCGGAAGGGCGTGAGAATAGTAGCAGCCAATGCCCGACCTACCTGATGCAGGTTTTCTAGGGTTTTCCCTGCATCTCTTTAGGTGAAACACCGCGAGGGTAGGATCCTTAAACCATAGCCCGGGGGCCCTAGTTAACCCTTGATAGGCTACCTTGCTCTACCTTCCGCATCCCCCCTTTTCAATTCCCTTCCTATGCTATTAAAGGGGAGTTGCCTGTTTCAGGATCATGTAGCCTGTTAACCAAAAGAAAATGCAGAAAGTTAAAACGGAATATGGGAAAGGAATCATACTGCAATTTTTGTTTTACTTCTCA
Organism: Eucriotettix oculatus; assembly: GCA_034510155.1. Taxonomy (NCBI): domain Eukaryota; kingdom Metazoa; phylum Arthropoda; class Insecta; order Orthoptera; family Tetrigidae; genus Eucriotettix; species Eucriotettix oculatus. The sequence goes on along the minus strand of CM067376.1, from coordinate 7,226,543 downwards.
CGTGGGGTAATAGTCGAAAACATGGTGTTGTTACCACCCTATTAAGAATTTTGAAGACGACTAGAAAAAAAAATATCGAGAAAGGAGGAGGCTAATACATAACCTCTACAGAAGGCAGGCAGCAGTAATTAGAATAGAGGGGCCAAGAAGAGAAAGCAGAAATCGAGAAAGGAGTAAGAAAAGGATGTCGCCCCCATGGCTGTTTAACTTATATATATATATATCGAACAGGAGATGAACAAAGTCAAAACGGAATATGGGAAAGGAATCATACTGCAAATAGGAGAAGAAATAAAAAACCTTACGCTTTGCCGACGATATTGTAGTGTTAGGAGGAGTCAGAAGAAGACTTGGAAATCATGACAAATGGCATAAACGTGGTCCTGGATAAAAAGAGTTCAATATGAGGATTAATAGAGGGGAAAACCCAAGGTAATGGAGTGTAGTATGGGAAACAGTGGAATAACAAAGGCTGTTAGATTGGGGAAGGGATATTTTGAAGGAAGTTAAGGAATTCTGTTACTTGGGAAGCAGCGTAATAACTAGAGTAGGACAGCACAGGCAAAGAAAGCTTTCCCGAAAAAGAGGAATATAAGTGTGAATATTAGGAAATCGTTGCAAAAAAAAGAAGTTTGTATGGACCGTGGCGTTATATGGGTGAGCGAAACGTGGACGATAGGAGGCGGGGAAAGGAAAAGAATAGAATCCTTTGAAATGTGATGCTATAGGAGAATGAGATGATGATGAGGTGGATAGAATCACAAACAAGGAAATTCTAAACATAATAGGGGGGGAAAAGCGAACAATGATGTGGATGACGTCGTTGACTAAGAGAAGGGATGGATTAATAGGCCAATTTTTAAAGACACGAGGTTCTTGTAATTATATGGGAAGTGTATGGGAAGGGATAATATGAAGGAAGTTAAGGGAGAGTAATAACTAGGGATGGTAGAAGTGTAGCAGACATAACGAGTAGGATAGCACAGGAAGGCTTTCGCGAAAAAGAGGGATTTACTAAGGGGGTAATATAAGTGTGGATATCAGGAAATCGTTGCTAAAAATGTTTGGTATGGAGGACCGCCGTGGCGTTATATGTAGGGTGCGAAACGTGGACGATAGGAATTCTGGGAAAGGAAAAGAATAGGAAAATGAGATGATGAGGTGGGAGGATAGAATCACTGACGAGGAAGTTCTAAACAGAATAGGGGGGAACAGCGAACAATATGGAGGACGATGTTGACTAAGAGAAGGGATAGATTAATAGGGCCACGCTTTAGGACACGAGGGTCTTGTAAAATTAGCATTAGAGGCAAGTGTGTGTGTGGTGGTGGGTAACAACAGAAGAAGGAGACCAAGGATGGAATACGGTAAGCAGATTATGGAGTAAGTGGATTGTTCTAGTTATAAAGAAATGAAAAGGCTTGCGCAAGACAGGTTAGCTTAGAAGGGCTGAATGAGAACAGTCTTAGGACTGAATACAATACAACGAGGACTTTAGGAAAGGAGGCCGAGGATCCACTTGGCGCCTCATCAACTCGTTGCACCACCACAAAGTCTAAGAATAATTCCTCTTTATTCGTAATTGCGGATTGCCAACCGTATGCGTTATTTTTTTTATTTATTCAAATTAGCTTTAAGCTAACCTATCTTGCGCAAGCCTTTTCATTTCTTTATAAGTAGAACAATCCACTTACTCTCTAATCTGCTTACCTTATTCCATCCTTTGTCTCCTTCTTCTGTTGTTACACCACACACACACACACACACACACACTTGCCTCTAATGCTAATTCTTCAAGACCCTCGTGTCCTAAAGCGTGGCCCTATTAATCTATCCCTTCTCTTAGTCAACATCGTCCTCCATATTGTTCGCTGTTCCCCCCTATTCTGTTTAGAACTTCTTCCTCAGTGATTCTATCCTCCCACCTCATCATCATCTCATTTTCCTATCCTTTTCCTTTCCCCAACTTCCTATCGTCCACGTTTCGCACCCTACATATAACGCCACGGCTGTCCATAATACAAAAGATGTTCTAAATCCAAATTCACTCTTTACGTTTAATCAGTCTCTTTAAACCCTAAAAATTAAAATATTTATTTTTTGTTTTTGGTGTCCTCAACAGCTTCTGGTAACTAAACCTCGAATTTTTTGTACTTTTTTTAAAAAAATTTAATTGGGCCCATATAAAAATTTTCATGACCCCCATGTTTTTTTTTGTGTGACCGTCTGTACCTATGAATTCCTTTTTATTAAAAAAATATCGAAATAATTTTTTGGTAACTGTCCCTTATCCGTTTCATGAATAACAATTAAAACACATCCTTAACACTTAACACTAATTCTAATTTTTTTTTAAGCATTTCTTTTTTAATCCTGCAATACTTGCCCTTAATTCCTCTATTCCATATCATTTCTAATATTTTTTTTCTCAATAGTACAGGGTGTAGCGAAAAGGACTTTACAACTTTGAAAATTCATATTAATTTATTCTTTTAACTTAGAGAGACATGGCGATTCTGTATTATCGTACTAAGTGAGTCTAAACTTTATATATTTTTGCTGTAAAATGCCACTAATTGCATGTTTGCAAGTTAAACGAACAAATTAGTAAGAATTTGTAAAGTTCTTTTTTTGAAACACCCGGTTCCTCCGCTTACACAAAATAGCAAAGTTACCTTAGGGACACTTTTCTTACTTAGCTTTAAGGGACAAAAACATTTCTCAATTTACAAATTACTCCTACCTTTTTTTTGGCCAATATAGCCGCCTCCATATTGATTTAATTTTCATTCACAATCAGTAGCACACAAGAGCACGCACAACATTACCTACAATTATATAAGAGTTTTCACACTTATTCCCTATATCCATTTTAGAATTTATAATTAACTTATCGAAATACAGCGAGTTCAAAAATATATATATTTATTGAAACGTGAACTGACCGGCCAATGACGTTGCACGTCATTCGCTGAGGTTAGACCCAGTTATAAAAAAAAATATTTTCCGCGTTTGATAGAACTTTCTTTCACCACCTTACTGCAAAAAAATCACACACAGAAAGCAATAAACGGATCAGTGAGCAGGTGACTGGAACAGACAAAGACGGAGCGGGACAGGATGAGAGGGAATTAGTAGACTAACAGGAGTTGGCACTTCCCCACCACTAGCGCCGAGACGCTGGCCAATGGAAAGCCTTCATATTATAATTTATAATTGACTTATCGAAATAGAGCGAGTTCTAAAATAAATATATATATATATATATATTGACACGTGAACTGACCGGCCAATGACGTTGCACGTCATTCGCTGAGGTTAGACATTCCACTGTTTTCCTATACTACACTTCATCACATTGGTTCTCCCTGTATTAATCCTCATGTCCTCGTTCATGCCGTTTTTCATGGTTTCCAAGTCTTATTCTGACTCCCCTAATACCACAAAATATTTTTTTTGTTGTTGTATTTATTGTGTTTGTCTACAATCGTCCGGCGGCAGATACAAAATGAAATCACTTAAATATAAATACGCCTAATCCAAAAAAAAATGTAATCACAGTCCTTTAAAATTTCTATAGCCCTGATAGATGAAACAGAAACACTACAACAATTATATAAACTTAACACTTCACATTTACTTTAACATTTAAATTCGAATACGCATTTATATTACTCAAAATAACCACTTCTCACGTCGTTTTTTTAAAAAAAAAATCACCTGATTTTATTTTCCTGAACAGGATTTCCTCCAAACACTCCCACGGGTAAATTACTCCAGTCGTTGATGATCCTTAGGGGTTTAAATTTCTTCTCCACGCTGTATGATTCCTTTTTCCATATTTCGTTTCAACTTTATTTTTCGCCTCTTCTATATGTAACGTAAAAAGCATTGGCTAAAGCCTGCATCCTTGTGTTATTCCTTTCATGATTTCTGCTTTCTTTTCAAACCCTTCTGTAACGTGACATACGTACACACACACACACGTTACCGCGCATTTCTTTTCTTTTCAAAGATAGTAATGATTCGCGCGTAAGCAACAACGTCTCTGGTATGTATGCTTTAGCAATCAATATCTCTCTGGTTGTAAACAGAAATATCTTTGGGTTCGCAAATATGTCATTTCCATTTATTATTTTTCTTTCGCGTGATTTAAATTAATTTAAAAGTGTAACGTTAATATACGTTTGATGTTAAATTGTTGACCACAAAGGAAATTAATACTGAAGGTCACAAATAGTGAAAATTACAATGAATAAACAGTAAAGGAAAACAATTGAAGTTATATTTTCTTTGAACTGAACGTATTGTTGATGTCTGTATTCCTTTGCTTTGCTTGGAGCTGGATGTGTGTTAGGGAGACATCCCAGGGAGTGACGACGGTTCATTGTCTCTATACATGTATATATATATATATAAACAATCTATTCAATTAGTTAATTGAATAAATTTACTTAAATAATTTTAATTCATATAAGTCAACCGAAATTGTTGTTTCCATTGTTATTAATTATATATTCATTTCAAATATTACATGTAGTACATTGTACGTTGAAGACGAGAGACTGTATCAAACTCGCCCCTGGCTGATGACGTCACGTCAGGACCAGTGACGTCACGCTTGCATTGCCCCGAGACGCGAACCAAAGCACCACCAGATCCTCTCCTCTTTCCAGTCCATCTTACTACTGCTGGTGCAACAGAACCAGCTACAACCATCATACCATGGTACAGCAATACCGAGGAAAAACTACTACTGGCAAAAATATTATACCCATTAGGCCTGAGTGCTCGCTCGTGTTTTCTTCATGCATTATAAAACGGTTTAACCATTTTGTAAAAAAATATAATAAAAGTTGTTTGTTCGTTTTGATACGAATATTTATTTATGTAATGTCGGTCGCACTTCAATTCTAATTACTGCTGGCTGTCTTCTGTAGAGGTTTATGTATAAGCCTTCTTACTCACTATTTTATTCTGTTGTCATCTTCAAAAATCCTAAATAGCGTGTTGTTACAGTTGACATTATCAAAAGGCTTTTTCTGAACGTTGGTCTGTTTTCCTCAACTCTGATTAGACGCAGAGTCAATATTTCTTCTCTGATCTAAAAACCCAAGCTGATCTTCTCCTAACTCGAATTCTATTTGTAGTTCCATCTAAGCCAACCTTAAAATTGTGAAGCCGTCCAACACCTTATGCAAAACGGTTGTTTTTTTTTATCATCTATATACGTCGATTTGTCTCAAATTACTCGTCGTCGGCTACGTACAGGTTCTCATTCTTTCATCTTTGTGAACTTACGTTCTATCTTACATAGAGGTTCTAAATTAATAGTTCCTTCTTGCCCAACATAATTCTCCTTCTACTTTGCCTCAGTATTTAAATTAATTCACTACTTATTGAAAAAAGGCGTCGTATCGTCTTCATTTTTAGACTTCCTCAGGCGTACTACGACACAATAAATTAAATATGGTTAAATACGGTTCAAAAGTTACTAATTTAGCAAACATCCTATTCTCCCCCCGCTCCCGCCCCCCCTTCCAACCCCTCTTAGGGGATGATCTATGACGTAAATTCCATTTCATGTAAGAATTAAACTCAGTGACTCACATTACAGCTGTTTAAAGCCCAATCTCGATTTTTTTGGGGGGGGTTAACAGGCTACTACATGAGGGTGATCCTGAAACAGGCAACTACTCCCCTTTAATAGCATAGGAAGGGAATTGAAAAGGGGACGGATGTGGAAGGCAGAGCAAGGTAGCCAAGGAAGGGTTGACTAGGGCCCCCGGGCTATGGTTCAAGGATCCTACCCTCGCGGAGATGCAGGAAAAACCCTAGAAAACCTGCATCAGGTAGGTCAGTGGGCATTGGCTGCTACTATTCTCACGCCCTTCCCTGCGAATGACTGGAGAAGACGAGTCTGCTGTGGGGGGGACGCAGCATTCCCTTCTCCGTGTCTCCACCAGTTTCAGGAGGCAAGCTGGCCCCTGACTGATCCAATGAATGGGATCAGCGGACAGCAGCTCTTGCCATATGCCCAAGGTCTTTGACCCCGGTGCATATACCTCCCTAAAATAGGTGAAGGTGTCTCGGCATCTGAGAACTTTGATAAAAAAAGTGCCCAGAGAGAGAGAGAGAGTGCAGGAGGCATCCCCGACATGATCAGGTGAAGAAGCCCCGCAGTCACTCTGGGCTGAAGCGTCTGCGAGAAAACTCCCGCAGCGCTGTGATCCTCGAGGCACTGTTTTTTTTTTTTGGTTAACAGGCTACATGAGGGTGATCCTGAAGCAGGCAACTCCCCTTTAATAGCATAGGAAGGGAATTGAAAAGGGGGGATGTGGAAGGTAGAGCAAGGTAGCCTAGCAAGGGTTGACTAGGGCCCCCGGGCTATGGTTTAAGGATCCTACCCGGTGTTTCACCTAAAGAGATGCAGGGAAAACCCTAGAAAACCTGCATCAGGTAGGTCGGGCATTGGCTACTATTCTCACGCCCTTCCGAATGACGGGAGACGAGTTTGCTGTGGGGACGCAGCATTCCCTTCTCCGTGTCTCCACCAGTTTCAGGAGGCAGTTGGCCGACTGATCCAATGGGATCAGCGGACAGCTCTTGCCATATGCCCAAGGTCTTCGACCCCAACACGGTTACAATATATATATATATATATATATATATATATAAATAGAGAGAGAGAGAGATTTTTAAAGTCAGAAAACTGTGTTGTGAATACAGTATTCGCTGTCTTTTCCAGCTCGTCAATTACACGGTGACGTTGCTGTACGCCATGACGGAAGAGTTTACACGTGGTTTGGAGAAGGTCGGTGTCGAATCCTTGTGCGAGGACCTGAACGGCCATTGCCCCGACACGCCGACTGTGGACCTGAGTCTCGAGATGACGGTGAGTCGTCGAGTGGGAATGGCGCCGACCCTGGTCCAGATAGATCACTGACCTCGCGGCGCCGCCGGATGTTGCAGGTTGACGCCGCGGCCTGCGTGGAGCCTCGCTTGCGGGACTCGCTGACCCTGGAGGCGCGACAGGCCGTCGAGGCTGGTCTGCAGAAGCTGTCACGTCAGTGCGACCAACAGCAGCAGCAGCTGCCCCTCTGCTCGGCCGTGGACCGCGACTGCACCGCGGCGTACGAGGCACGAGTGGGACGACTGCTCGGCGACTACGTGCAGGACATGATCGCCATGGACAACACCACCGGCGCGGCGCCTCTGGACGTCATAGCTCAACTGGTGATCTACAACGTCGTCCTGTTTGTGGACATGCTGGAACCTGTCATGCGCTTGTACTGGTTGGCGTGGTTCTCCCCTGTCTCCGTACCTTCCACAGAACCTTTCACGGTCGAAAACCTGCTCCGCCCCTTGAGGAACAAGGCCATCGCCGAGTCGTTGGCCAAGACGGACAACACCGCGTCCCACGACAGGTTGGCCTGGGGCGTGATCAGGTCCAAGACTGGGAAGGTCGACCGTCCCTGTTCCCGCTACAGAGACCTCTACTCGCGAGACTCGGACCAGTTCCGCTACTACCTGGAGGGCTGCTACAGGGTCAACATGCTCGAGACCAACGGCGACCTCGTGCTCTGCGCTCACGAGGGCTCGACTCCGAGGCCCCTGACGTGGTCGCCGCTCCCTCCCATCTTCTTCCGTTCCCAGTGTCTGTGCCTCGCGTCCAACGGCAGCGACTGCGGGGTCAACGCGCCCCAGGGAGTCGACCCCCTCTCTTACTGCCTGTCCGTGTTGCTCAGGGACTTCCAGAGACGAGTCTCGTTCAGACCGGCCGCGACGTACCTGGACTACGCCTCCCAGACTCGGGTTCCCGTCTGCGAGTTCGCCAACTTCCTCTCGGCAGCCTTCACGGGCGTGTGCCACGACATCGCCGTCAACGCCACCTTCGACTCTGTCCTCTCCGCGCGGTGCTACTTCAAGGACCTCGCCAGCAAGGACCTCAGCAACTGTCCGGAGGCTCTGCCGGTCGACACTTACGACACCGCTGCGCTGTGTGCCGCAAAGTTCTTCGTCCGGTTTGTCCTCTGCGAGGCCGACGAGGCGGACGACGAGTTCCTGGTGCACTACTACGGGGCCGGCAACTCGGCGCTGGTGCTGGGCCTCACGTACCTGGAGGTGACCGTGCGAGCCCTCACGCTGGTCACCTTCGTGGCCTGTCCGCAGCTGCGCAACCTCCCGGGCAAGCTGCTGATAGCCTACATGACCACGGCGCTGCTGAGGCTCCTCCTGGTGCAGGCGACCCTCGAGGACCTGCCGTGGGCCGTGCGCCTCGACGTCGCCATGGACCTGGCGTCCACCTTGTGGCTCACGGCCTACCTGCACTTCCTCACGGTGTCCCTCAAGACTCTGCGCCTCCCCGACTCCCTCAGTGCCGACGAAGCCCGCCAGGTGCTGCTCCGCTACGCGCTGCTGGGCTGGGCCTTGCCCGCGGCTTCCTCCCCGGCCCTCTTCTGGATGGACCAGGTCTGTCACTTTTAATGGTATTTGACTATGGACCGTTTTAACATACACGTATATTTGAGGTCAACGATGCTGCAGTCTGTCGTCCATGCTCTTCAAATTATACATACAGAACAGGCGACGAAGAAAGTTAAAACGAAATATGGAAAAGGGAATCATACTGCAAGACACAAGAAATAAAAACCTTACGCTTTGCCGACGATATTGTAGTATTAGGGGGAGTCAGAAGAAGACTTGGAAACTGCATCCTTTCCACCTTTATACATTTTGTTTGTGAAACAACTCCTGTTACGACCCTCACACACACACACACCACGTGTTTCCGGATCTCCTCCATGACACGTTGAGTATCTATAACAGGCCTTATTTTCATTTCTTACAATGTTTGTGTTACAGATTTATTCTATTTTATTTTATAAATATTTATTTTTTTAACAATAATAAAACTAATAAACTAAAACTAAAGACAGAAGGGTATAGGGTGAATGGGAGTAGGAGGATTGAAGGGAAAGTGCTGTGAGATCACAGCTGATGGCGGAATATGGAAGGGAAGAGGAAAACTATGTTAAGTCATAGCTGCTTCCATCCTTCTTTTACATTACATTACAGACTGAGATTTTTTAACACTTTTTTATAATACTTTTATATATATACATCAAATATGGAAGTATATTTTTTGCAGGGGGTCTGTAGAGCACAAGACGCTCTCCCTCCTGCATAAGTTCTACCAGTAAAGATGCGTGGAGGTCAGCCATTGCTTGCTCTATTCTTGTCTCCTGGGCTTCCTTTTGGAGGAGGCAGGAGAAGACAGTCTTTCAATGTTTTCGCTTCCTCCTCCACTTCTCTAGTCTATCACAGGTTGTACTTCCAGCTCCGCAATTCCGGTTTCCCTCATTTTCCGGCGTCCAGGATATGAGGGTTTGTTTAAAGCTGGCTTCGTCAAGTGTATTTCTTTTTTTTTCATTTCTACCGCCGCCAAATTGATACGAAAATGTCGGGGGAGTGTGTATAATCCTCCTTGTCTGTTCATATCTGTTTTACTCGCCCGGTTCCAGGAGACTGAGTGAGTGATGACGTCACTGTCAGTCAGTCACAACATCTTTGAGGGACCCAAACAAGTGTCGAATTGTTTGAAGCAGTTACAACCAACCAATGTCGTCTTCTTCCTCTCTTCTACCCGCCGCTTTTCAGAGAAAATCGATTTTTTTTCCCATCTTTATGACCATGGAGCTTCTTCCATCTAAGGTTGTGTGAGATTCTCATACCAGAGATTGTTTGCAATTATATCTTCCTAGCTCAATCCGTGGGTGATATCTCTGGTGGTTTGTTATATTTTCGAGCACTGTTATTAAATACGGATCCCTGATTACAACTTTTAGATCATCCATGTCCTTCCTTTAAGGCATTCCTTCCGTTCATCTTGATTTATGTCATGTCCAGGGCAATCAAACACTACATGTTGAGGAGAGGCTCGCACTTGCAAGGGTGTCCTTGTTTCTTTTTATCCTACTAACTGTCTGTCTGCTTCTCTCGCGTTCCGCCGACCAACTGTTCTCTCCCCACACCTTTTCCCGTCATCACGTCTGGTTCTCGTTCCATCTGGACGGCCAATCACCACTTATAATTTTGAGAAGAACACGCCTCAAAATTTTCCCGCGAATTTGGGCAATCCTTCTCCATTTTGACCCTTGGCGGGGAGAAATAATGTATGCGCCCGGTCAGGTATAAGCAAACTTTCACTACCGCACAAATTCGTCAGACGGATGTTACCACGTTATCTTCTCATCCCCTCCCCACCGCACATGGAACAAACAACATATATCCCATGCGGTCGGCCGAATGCTAAAATAAAGAATCTATCTATTTTAATAATTACTTAATAACTAATATCTTAAGGACTAGTACATATCTGATATCCACTTTTTTTTGATAATAATTTACTTGACCTGTTTTCTAGATTCAATAACAGGTCTGTTTAACAATATTTTTCTTTTGTTGGTACATTATTTTTTTACATAGATATAAATATGTAAGAATACAATAATAATGCGTATATTTAAATTTGTTTTAGCATGTAAGATCATCATTTTGGGGGGGGGGGTTAACAGGCTACATGAGGGTGATCCTGAAACAGGCAACTCCCCTTTAATAGCATAGGAAGGGAATTGAAAAGGGGGGATGCGGAAGGTAGAGCAAGGTAGCCAAGGGTTAACTAGGGCCCCCGGGCTATGGTTTAAGGATCCTACCCTCGCGGTGTTTCACCTAAAGAGATGCAGGGAAAACCCTAGAAAACCTGCATCAGGTAGGTCGGGCATTGGCTGTACTATTCTCACGCCCTTCCCTGTGAATGACGGGAGACGAGTTTGCTGTGGTGGGGACGCAGCATTCCCTTCTCCGTGTCTCCACCAGTTTCAGGAGGCAGTTGGCCCCTGACTGATCCAATGAATGGGATCAGCGGACAACAACTCTTGCCATATGCCCAAGGTCTTTGACCCCGGTACATATACCTCCTAAAATAGGTGAAGGTGTCTCGGCATATGAGAACTTTGATAAAAAAAAGTACCCAGAGAGAGAGTGCAGGAGGCATTCCCGACATGATCAGGTGAGCCCCGCAGTCACTCTGGGCTGAAGCGTCTGCGAGAAAACTCCCGCAGCGTCTCCCTTATCAAGATCATCATCTGTTACACTAGTTTTATTATTATATTATTATTTTCGTGGTTGAGAGACTGAAGGAGAGAATTCTTAATTTCTTTGTCTCCTCCTCATCATCCTTTCCACCTTTATACATTTTGTTTGTGAAACAACTCCCGGGTTACGACCCTCACACACACACACACCACGTGTTTCCGGATCTCCTCCATGACGCGTTGGGTCGAGTAGTAGTTGTAGGTTGGTTCAAACTTTTTTTTACTAATTTTATACTCTAATTATTTATGACTGTGTATTTGTATTAGCAGAGTTATGTAATTACTTGAATAATCTTACTATTACTATAATTTATATTTGTTTTTTATGTTATGATGTCCATATATTTGGTCCTTATACTCACCACTCATCCGGTTCCTGGATTTGAAAGTCCCCCGGTCCGATGATGATGATATTACATCATAAGACTTAGTATCTGATATCCACTGCAGGTCCTCGACGGCCGCGTGCAGTTCGGCCAGCTCTTGTTCGTCCTCTGCAACTTCGCGGCGCTCTTCGCCAACGTCTTCATGTTCTTCCTCAACTGCAGCTTCTTCTACGGCGTCAGGAGCACCGCCAGTCGCTTTCGGCAAGGCGCCAGGGCGCGCCACGTCTTCGCCGAACTCTTCAACTTCGCCCTGAAGACGTCGGTGCTGTCCGGGGCGGGGATCAGCATCCGCCTGGTCTTGACGCAGTTCCAGGGTCTGGAGCACCTCATGGCCTACTACCACACCCTGGGCACGCTCCAGGGGCTGCTTCTCTTCCTCCTCTACGGCTGCAACCGAGAGGCGCGCGCCTTCTGGCTGCGGGTCGCCGCCTCGACGCTCCGTCGCTGCCGTCCTCCTCCAAATATATCCCTGCCTCGCAGTTCTTGCGAAATGGTACAGAAATCCACTCCGAGATGTAGCCAGAGCACTTGTTATTCTTCTCCTTCTTCACCTTGAGCTTCGTCGTGATAAACCTCGTGCTTCTGCGACATTACATAAATAAATATTCGTATCAAAACGAACAAACAACTTTTATTATATTTTTACAAAATGGTTAAACCGTTTTATAATGCATGAAGGAAAGCACGAGCGAGCACTCAGGCCTAATGGGTATAATATTTTTGCCAGTAGTAGTTTTTCCTCGGTCTTGCTGTACCATGGTATGATGGTTGTAGCTGGTTCTGTTGCACCAGCAGTAGTAAGATGGACTGTGAAAGAGGAGAGGATCTGGAGGTGCTTTGAGTTCGCGTCTCGGGGGAAATGCAAGCGTGACGTCACTGGTCCTGACGTGACGTCATCAGCCAACCAGGGGCGAGTTTGATACAGTCTCTCGTCTTCAACGTGCAATGTACTACATGTAATATTTGAAATGAATATAATTAATAACAATGGAAACAACAATTTCGGTTGACTTATATGAATTAAAATTATTTAAGTAAATTTATTCAATTAACTAATTGAATAGATTGTTTATATATATACATGTATAGAGACAATGAATCGTCGCTCCCTGGGATGTCTCCCTAACACACATCCAGCTCCAAGCAAAGCAAAGGAATACAGACATCAACAATACGTTCAGTTCAAAGAAAATATAACTTCGATTGTTTTCCTTTACTGTTTATTCATTGTAATTTTCACTATTTGTGACCTTCAGTATTAATTTCCTTTGTGGTCAACAATTTAACATCAAACGTATATTAACGTTACACTTTTAAATTAATTTAAATCACGCGAAAGAAAAATAATAAATGGAAATGACATATTCGCGAACCCAAAGATATTTCTGTTTACAACCAGAGAGAGAGATATTGCTAACATACATACCACCAGAGACGTTGTTGCTTACGCGCGAATTATTATTACTATATTTGAAAAGAAAAGAAATGCGCGGTGAAAGAAGATGGCGCTGTCAATGAATGATGAAAAAAATTATCCAGCAGCTTCATCAACATGCTGATCCTGTTCCAGAAAGAAATCCGCGGTACGTAAAAAATTTTTAAATTTATAAAATCTTATCTCGATTTTAATTTCCAAAACGTAAAATGTATAATGATAAAAAAATCTGTTAAAATTTTTAATTTGTATTTTTTGAAATGTAGGAAGTTTATAAAGTATTATTTCTGATGGAAAATATTATTTCCTTCCCCCCCCCAAAAAAAAAGAAATGAAAACCCCCTTTTTTTTTGGAGCTTTCGGCTTTATTCTTACGCCATACTCGTCTACATAATATAAATAATATATCTTATTTTGAATATTGTGAACTTGTTTTTTTGTTGTTGTTGTTGTTGAGATATTTGGAAAATTATTCTCAAAATTTGGCAATTTTGAAAAATGTTATTTGCATTAGGTACTTGAATATATTTTTAGCTTTTTTTACATTAATATGCAGGTCTCGCCATTGTTATTAATTGAAATTGAAATTAAAAATGTGGGGGAGTAAATATTTATTTTTTTTACCAAGAGCTTTATACGGTTATTTAAAAAAAAAATTGGAACTTTTCAGCACTTTGAAATATTTTTTTTAACTTAAACTACGTGAAAAATTACAAAATTAACACCGGAATTTGAGGATATTAGCGTGTAGATTATGTAGAAAAGGAATGAAGTCAATAATATATTAATATTTGTGACGCAAAGAAGGTTTTTTTTAAAAACCAGAAATAATGATGTTGACAAAAAGACGCGTCTTTCTTAAAAAAAATAGAAATTTATTAATTTAGAATCAAAAAAATATAAATTAAAATTGTCCTTCAGCATATGTCACGCCTTTCGTCTTTTGTTTTGGCATTTTAGTTTTTAAATTTTTGTAATTTATAAGCATATTAATATGAAAAATTAGAAAATAGATTTTTTTTCTTCACAGATTCTGGCCGAAATTTCAGTCCGCGTGTCCCTTAAGTCACAATCTATGTCATTCTTCTTCTTCTTTCCCCCCTCTAGCCCCCTTTAGTCGCCATCTCTTGGTCTTCAGTTGTCTCAAATCCTCTTCACCCGTCCATCTTAGTCTCCGTCTTCCAATCTTTCTCCTTCCGTCAGGTTTGTCCTGTAAAATTCTTTCAGCTATTATTCCTCGTTACATTCGCCACAAATTCCTTACCCTTTCCGCATCCTGTCTTCAAAAATTAGACACGGAGTCAACATTTTCTTCTCCTGCTCCCTACATTCTTCCTAAAAAAACCCAAACTGATCTTATCCTAACTCGCATTCTATTTTGACGTTCCGTCCTCCTATATACTATTTTCGTTAATATTCACCTGATCATGTCGGGGATGCCTCCTGCACTCTCTCTCTCTGGGTATTTCTTTTTATCAAAGTTCTCATATGCCGAGACACCTTCACCTATTTTAGGAGGTATATGTACCGGGGTCAAAGACCTTGGGCATATGGCAAGAGCTGCTGTCCGCTGATCCCATTCATTGGATCAGTCAGGGGCCAACTGCCTCCTGAAACTGGTGGAGACACGGAGAAGGGAATGCTGCGTCCCCACCCACAGCAGACTCGTCTCCCGTCATTCACAGGGAAGGGCGTGAGAATAGTAGCAGCCAATGCCCCTCGACCTACCTGATGCAGGTTTTCTAGGGTTTTTCCCTGCATCTCTTTAGGTGAAACACCACCGCGAGGGTAGGATCCTTAAACCATAGCCCGGGGGCCCTAGTTAACCCTTGATAGGCTACCTTGCTCTACCTTCCACATCCCCCCTTTTTAATTCCCTTCCTATGCTATTAAAGGGGAGTTGCCTGTTTCAGGATCACCCTCATGTAGCCTGTTAACCAAAAACAAAAATCTCCTCCAGCGAGTATAGATTGCCAATATTTAAGATTGTGTGAAGCAATTGATGCAGGACGAGATGAAGACGTCATAACACTCCCAGCATTCCCCTGCTCCTCCCCCTCATACGTCATTACAAATTTTGAACGTTCCAAAAATTCAATATAAAAGTTTTTTTATGAATTAAAATAACGTTTCTTTATTTTTCAATACTGTGGCTAAAATGAAGGAAAATCTTTTTGCTTATAATAAATATTTGAATATTTACATCGGATAAAGGTAAATAAAGGCTTTCATATTGAAATGTTCGCAAGTGTCAAATATTTCATCATATAAATTTTTAAATGGATAAATCTAATTCCAGTGTGAATAATCGGCGGGCAAAATAAATAAATGGGGAACCGGGAAATATAAAAGAGAGTACAGAGCAACTCATAATTTGGAACATTAAACATACCGGTTAAGTTGAAGTACAGCCACCTAAGAGGCGAGGGAAGGCGGGTAAAGCAAAATTAAGGGTACGGATGGAGCAAGTTGGACCAAATTTCTTGCAACGCGAAAAAAAATCGCTGTGATGGTGAGACACGAGTATCGGCTGTAAGGGAAGATTGGAGAGGGCAGAAATGTTGATACATGCAAAAACGCCGATACATGCGTGAAATGTTTTACTGGGTCATAAATTGAATGTCATTCTCGCCCTGTTGCGTATAATTTTAACCCTGATGGGAGGTTAATACCCTAGCTAGGGATGAAAGTCAATGTCCGAGATTGGTTTCTATTCCGGGGGGTACGAAACTCGTGGAGAATTCAATCCTTGTACCGGGCTCATATAAAAATCGCAGCGAGTAAAGAACCGCAACATATCTTACGTGATGGAGTTGACGAATTGTCAATCTTCTGGAATGAGACAGACAAGTTCCGTGTGTCGTCACGTGATTCCGTTAGACGGATCAGGAAACTATTAGTTAGTGTGGAGAAGAAAGAGACGTGGCAACGCAGCAAGAGGAAATACCAGGCGAATCGCCAACACGAGGAAAGGTTTATGCGACGAGACCGGGCCAATTTCTTTTTTTACATCGACCATGAAGTTCACGTTACAACTAATGGAACACACTCTTATTATTATTATTGTAGTAGTATAAAAATATCGGTCGCCATGTTTAGAGCTTAAAATTGTAACGGTCAAACACATCTGCTCGGACTTTGGCGGCGCGAAGTCAAGAGAAAGGAGACGGTATTTGAGCCAGGTGTAACAAAACCCAAACATCACGGGGGGTGTTTCCCCCAACTAATGTGAGATTTGGTGGCATCGGGTGGTGTTTTCCCCCCTAAAAACCCTTGAGGGAGAGAGGGGCAAACTGTTACTCCTTGAGAAGAGTAACCATTAATGTGACTGGTTAACATCCATCCCTGCCACCTTCGTGATATGAACTAAAAAAAAGTGGGCAGAAGAGGTATTAATAAGGTTTGCAGAGAGATTTTTGACGGGGATTTCGAGACAGTTTATTGAAATTTAGGTGAGGGAGATTTTGGAGACGATTGCGGTGAATCGGCTGCGATCAGAGGCAGGTTATGGAGACGAGCAGATGGTCGACATTATCGTCGGACACGAGGATAAACTGGAAATTGTCCTCAGCCAGGGAGAATATTAGCGGCGGCTCTGATTTCGATCGAGTATGACCCCAAATTTAGGAGAAAATAGTAACGAGGAAGACGCTGCAAAGTCCATTATGTCGATACGGTAATAACCCCTGTAACTTTTTGCTAATTTCCTATGCTGCTAGGTCCCAGTAGAAGTTGCGTGAAACGTTTTGATGTATGAGAAGGTCTAGACATAGAGAATTGTTAGTTTAAAGAAATTTATTTGGATCATTATGGCCAATTCAAAACCCCGCTGAGAAATTCCACCAAGAGTAGAATGATTTTGAATTATTAGTTTTGGATAGACAGCCCTGCGCTCTGGTGGAGGTTCAATGGGAACTATTAAATTTCATATTGCCGCGTTCACCCGTAGTAGTGAAGGGGAGGGGGAGACGTGACGTTGGCCAATCACGTTTAACCAGTGGGTCTGAGCGTACTTGGGAATGCGTTCTCTTAGCTGCCTCTGTCACCTCTACCCAAAGACATATATAAACAACATAGACTGGCTGGACACAAGGCGCCGCCATATTTGAAGCAAATTGAAGGCTCAGGCGCCATTTTTTGAATGGTAAGGTGTGGGGGCGTGTCCTGTCCTCTGCTGCTGCATGGCATTGAATTGAGGTGGACTTAGGAATACGTGCAGGAAGCGTATCTCGTAAATCAATATTTAAAAACTATATATACATATGTATTAAAGTTACAAATGAGCGGAAACCAGCTAGAAAGTGTTTCATTACATATAATATATATATAACACATCACTTAAAAATTGTAAATTATTTCTGTTGTCACACAAGGAAAGTTAACACGGGATAAAGGGGCTCATTAACATCATCTCAATACAACATGTAAACATTGACAGGAAACTTTATAATAATAGTTAATTTATAATTTTTGTTTTTAAATCAGTCATTTCTGATATTATTAATGGCCGAATTATTAGATGAGATATGATGAAGCATCTCGCTCATCAGTCTATAATAATAAAGATTACTCCCAATATCTAAAATTTTAATTTTTTTTTACAATTGTACGTTGTACAAGTAACATCTAAATGCATCTAGACTGACATTAAATATAGTTGAAAGTTGATAGGGATCAAGGTTAAACGAAATAATAAAACACATTCATTAATTACAGTACAGAGAACTACTTTCATAATAAGAACAAGAGCATGGGCTTGCATATTCTAGAGGACCACCAAGATCAGAAATTTGGTAAATATCCAAGTTACAAACACGCACGTGCTGTCAAAAGTGAAAATATGATGATGATATTTACTTAAAATACGATATTCCAGTTGTTTTTGAACTACGATTAGTACAATTGTACGCTGAACACACATACATTTGGCATGATTTAGGATGAAAAACAATATATTTTAATCACAAAAATACACGATTATTCAACCTCAGTCATTTAAACACAGTACATACGGTGGTCAAAGTTGTTGACCGTAGACATTGTGATTGTCCCCGTTGTTAGTTGCTGCCACCCAGAGCGCTGTAACGTCCTTTTTTTTTTGGTTAACAGGCTACATGAGGGTGATCCTGAAACAGGCAACTCCCCTTTAATAGCATAGGAAGGGAATTGAAAAGGGGGGATGCGGAAGGTAGAGCAAGGTAGCCTAGCAAGGGTTAACTAGGGCCCCCGGGCTATGGTTTAAGGATCCTACCCGGTGTTTCACCTAAAGAGATGCAGGGAAAACCCTAGAAAACCTGCATCAGGTAGGTCGGGCATTGGGTACTATTCTCACGCCCTTCCCTGTGAATGACGGGAGACGAGTCTGCTGTGTGGTGACGCAGCATTCCCTTCTCCGTGTCTCCACCAGTTTCAGGAGGCAGTTGGCCGACTGATCCAATGGGATCAGCGGACAACTCTTGCCATATGCCCAAGGTCTTTGACCCCGGTACATATACCTCCTAAAATAGGTGAAGGTGTCTCGGCATATGAGAACTTTGATAAAAAGTACCCAGAGAGAGAGAGTGCAGGAGGCATCCCCGACATGATCAGGTAAGCCCCGCAGTCACTCTGGGCTGAAGCGTCTACGAGAAAACTCCCGCAGCGCCTCCCTAATTGCTGTAACGTCCTCTCTATGATGTTTATATATCTCTTTGCCTCTACCTCTTTGTTATAGCCATTGCTCTTCGATATGGACATGTATCGAGATGTAAAAGGTCGAATTCAGCTTGTGGCGATAGAAGTTTCTTTTTGGTGTGTAAATTAAAAAAGCATGCTGCAAGTTAAGCATGTGTGGGTGTTTTCATCTTAAGCTAGCATAAAGGTCCCTTGGAGTTGGTCACCCTGCATGATATAAAAAGATCAGGCGTGCCAACACGTTGCTCACAACCTGTATATTTTGTACGTGTTTAATTAAAGAATAGGAGTAGAGAGACCAATATGGAGGACTTTGTGAAGGGATGGATTAATAGGCCAAGTTTTGAGATATGAAGGTCTTGTAAAATTAGCATTAGAGGGGAAGAGAACAGAAGGGGGAGGCTCAGGATGATGGAATACGCTAAGCAGATTATGGAGGTAGTCATGTATAAATGGAAAAGACTTCCGCAGAATAGGTTAGCATGGAAGTTTGAATCAGACCAGACTCAATACTACAACAACAACAACGAATAGCATAATAAAACTTTTTTGATAAAAAAATTTGAAGTTTCTATGCAAATTACTCAATTAGAGCCTTGTCGACAGGGAAAATTTGTCGTTGCATGGGAGAGAAATTCTCCAGAGTGTCTCTTTTATTACTAGTTGATGTATATTTTAGAGCAACTTGTAAGTGAATAACAATTGCCTTTCACAGATGAGGGAGAGCGAACCGGAGAAGACAGGAGGACCTTTCCTTTAGTTGGGCACAGAGACGGTGAAACGGAATTGAGATGCATTACAAGAGAGGAATGAGAAATGGAGGAAGCAATTGAAGCAAATAAGTAAAGGTATGTGCAGATAGAAGAAAGAATTTGAAACGTAGGAGAAATTGATGGCACGTTTACTAGAGGAAACTTTAAGACCCTGCAAGGTGAAGTGCCAGGGGTCAAGATAAAGATGGCGACATTTTCACCTAAAAAAAAAAATATTATTGTACGTCATGACAAATTCTTAGATCCTGATTAAACAATTTGCCCTTATACTCTATTTTTTTTCTGCTGAAGCATATTAGTATTAAGGAAGTATGTAAAATTACCCAACCCCAAGTAAAATTTTTATTTCGTTTTATTTGTCACTTTTATTGATAGTTAACATATTTTGTTCTAGGTTTTTCCCGTACCTTTGGTGAATGCAGCTGCGGGGCCGACCAAGGCAAATAAAAGAGGTCCATACCATGAATGTGTTTAATTTCACTTCACTTACCCTTAAAAAAACCTTTCCTGATCATTTGAAGAGGATTTTTTTGATAAACAGGATCTTTTTATTGTTATTAATATAACTAATTCCGAGATGACTGAATTATACAATGAAACCAATGGGATAAAAATTTGAACACAGTATTTGGAAAACAAAATTAAGAAGAGGTTAATTTCTGAAATGCTATATAACTGTGTGGGCGAGGTTCTTGACTTTGACATTAAAAAGATCAATATTCTAGTGAAAGGGAGTTTAATTTAAAATTATGCCGATTTTTCACTGTTTGTATTATTAGATTCTAAAATTATTAATTAATTGTTGGGACGATGAAAGGAAAAGAAAGAAATGATTTTAAATATAGAGTAAATTATTAGATTCTAAAATTATTAATTAATTGTTGGGATGATGAAAGGAAAAGAAAGAAATGATTTTAAATATAGAGTAAATTATTAGATTCTAAAATTATTAATTAATTGCTGGGACGATGAAAGGAAAAGAAAGAAATGATTTTAAATATAGAGTAAATTTATTGAATTAAGCTCCGGCTGGCAGCAAATTGAGATCTTGACACATCAGGGATATTGTGGACAATGGAGAAAACTGACCGAAAAACACTCGTTCTATAGTCGGTCAGACAATGTCATGGCCCTCATCTGTGTGGTGTTGTTGGTCAGGTCAAGTCACAGCAATTCACGATGGTCCACAGCAACGAAACAGGAGTGCATATGTGGCACGATTGTAGGTTGTGAGAAAAGGATGTTTTCAGTTTATTGCATCACAGAGAAGATTAACTTCTTCTCTCCGTTTTGTGGTTCCAAGATAATTGACTTTCTGCTGCGGAGATTATACTGTCTATCTGCGGTTCCAGGAATAAGACCGTGCGATCTCCTTTTTATTTCCAAAAACGTTACCTAAATGTCTCGACCATTACTTGTTTGTTTGGCTTACGGTTGGCGATAACGAAGAGGGCCTGTTCCGCATGTGTTTTTCCCTGAACTTAACAGCTCTTTCCCAAATTTATTGCCCGTGGCGCATCACAGGTTCAGGTCTTTCAATTTGGGAACAGTACATCCATTTATTATTTCTTGCCTGGCTAAAATTAAAAACATTTGGCCTAACATTTATTGCAATAGGAATATTCTCAATTTTCTTTTAGTCAGAAGCAGAAAACTTTTCTTATACTAAACATAAAACAAATATATATGCATGTAAGAATATAAAAGTAAAACATAAAATATTCGGTAATTGCACAGAAGGGCATTAGAAATCTATTAAATTTTCTGTAAATGTACAACAACAAACTTATAAATTAAATGATGGTTTACTAATTAGTCTCCGTTTGTCATATATTTGTGTTATTCTCTATTGAACAATCTTTGTTTATATTATTTCAGTCTAGCCAAAATATTAACAAGGGATGGTAGAATTTTCTACTAATATCAAAATTTTTGTATAATATATTTATTATATTGTCTGTTATACAGGTTATTAAATTTTGTTTTTTTACCAATTTTATGTGCTTAATTGCTAATTGAATTGCATAATTTCATATAAAGTCAACACTTTCCAGTAATCTTTTCTTTTCCCTGTGATGATAGCAACAATACTAATGAAAACAACATGGTTTTCTAGAATGCAATTTAAATTATCATATTTGAATAACAATAACATTACCCCGAGTGCGAGTACTCACACCTGGTCTACTGTCCAAAGGAGGAAGGCAGTAAGTCTAAAAATGCTTTTGAGAAATCGAGACATAAAGTTTTTTTGAGCTTCGACATTTACATAAATCCCTTATCTCTTTAAAAATGATTTTATTCATACCAAGAAATGTGAATTCATCTTTATACATTAATTGTAATACATTTATCCATTTAAATATTTTCAAAAGTCAAAAATTTTTACATACTGCCTTTCTACTTTGGACCACAGTGGTATATAATGATCTTTACATGAGAATGTTATATCACAACACCAGTTTGTTTAAATTACTTTGTTCTGAAAAAGATTAATCACACAAATCACATTAAACTAGTTTGCTGTGAGATGGTCGAGTCACACTTAACACATTCTTAAGGCTTTCACCTGTGTGAATCTTCATGTGTGTATTTAAATTACTTTCTCGTGAGAAGGTTTTATCACACCTAATACAACTGTACGGTTTCTCACCGGTATGAATCCTTATGTGGGTATTTAAATTACTTGCTCGTGAGAACGTTTTATCACACTCGACACATTTGTAAGGTTCTTCACCGGTGTGAATCCTCATGTGTGATGTTAAACTTACTTTATATGAGAAACTAAAGCTGCACATGGCACATTTGTATGGTTTTTCACCAGTATGAATCCTCATGTGTGCATTTAAGTTACTTTGCAATGAGAAGGTTTTATGACACTCACCACAACTATATGGTTTTTCACCAGTGTGAATCCTCATGTGTGTTGTCAAACTACCTTTATGTGTAAAACTTGTATCACACTCAGCACATTTGTATGGGTTTTCACCAGAGTGAATCCTCATATGTATGATTAAACTTCGTTGTCGAGAGAAGGTTGCATCACACTCATAACATTGGTATGGTTTCTCACCGGTATGAATCCTCATGTGAGTATTTAAAATAGTTTGTCGTGAAAAAGTTGCATCACACTCAACACATTTATATTCTGCTTCTCCGGTGTGAATTTTCATGTGAGTTGTTAAACTTATTCTATATGAGAAACTTTTATCACACTCAACACAACTGTATAGTTTTTCACCAGAGTGAATCCTCATGTGTGTCGTTAAACTACCTTTGTGTGTGAAACTTGCATCACATTCATCACATTTGTATGGTTTCTCACCAGTGTGAATCCTCATGTGTACATTTAAATATCCTTTGTATGAGAAAGCTGCATCACACTCAACACATTGGTATGGTCTCTCACCGGTGTGAATCCTCATGTGAGTATTTAAATTACATTGTCTTGTGAAAGTTGAATCACACTCATAACATTTGTATGGTTCTTCACCAGTGTGAATCCTCATGTGTGTTGTTAAACTTACTTTATGTGAGAAACTTGTGTCACACTCAACACATTTGTACGGTTTTTCACCGGAGTGTATCCTCTTATGTGTATTTAAATAAATTTGTCTGGAGAAAGTTTTATCACACTCAATGCATCTGTATGGTTTTTCACCCTCATGAATTTTCATATGAGTTTTTAAACCAGCTTTATGTAAAAAAATGGAATCACACTCTACACATCGGTATGGCATTTGTGTATTATAATTCTTCTTGTACAACATCATCAACTTTAAAATTTATTATATTGATGTGGTCTTTATTTTTTTACTTCCCAACCGTATTGATGTTACCTACAATGAAGCATGGAAATTTTTATACAAATTAGAAATCTTTTATATGTTAGAAAATTTAATTTTTCTCAGAATATCTGACTGTTTGAAAATCAATAAATATCAAAACTGTCTGTATGTCAGAAAATAATTAATAAGAACTTTATTATCAGTAGTTTAACAAGGCATTTTATTCCTGATTTGAAACCTTTTCTTGTGTAAAGGAAACAAGAATTTACTAATGAAAATTTAGATGTCACACAATTGAAGAGAACATAGTGTCATGTCATAACTACTACTATAAAGTGCAAACTATTTTCTTTTTCTGATGTACAATTTTATTTTCATTTATACAAATATATTTTTGTGATCAAATTTCTATTTTTATTAATGGTTACTTGTTGTCATGATTTTCATTCAAACAATCTATATTTAATTCTTCTAATTAAAAATTACTTTCAAAAATCTTTCAAGTATGGCATACGAAGTATTTAATTTCAACTTCATACCTGTTAAATAACACAGGTAGCTGATTTCAGGTTCAAAAAAGCTGAAGAGGAGAATCAAAGTATTTGAATCTATTTGAGCCCACTATTGTTATCAGACTAACCTGTAACAAAGAAACAGGGTCTAAACAAGCTGCAGACATACTTCTTGGCATAACTTATTAATATCTACTGTTTCTAAAAGTATCCCAATTTCAGTATGACTTATAATGTGTATACTATAAAACTGGACAAGGATAGATGACGACACACCACCAATCAATTTCATTTCACACGATTTCCAGAAACACATTGACTTCAGTGGCGCCACGTGAGTATTTAACGTTACGTGCTACATCGCCCCAAGCCAAATTTTAGGAGGGCAAAAGACATTAACAACACTACAACATCTACAGGGTTGTCAATACTCCACGACTCGTAAAGTACTACATTTGTAATTTTGTCTCCCCATCACACGTAATAGAAACGTAATTTTAAAATTGTAAAAATTTAAAACCAATATTGACACAAGTCCTTAACATGATAGTTTCTTTTTTAACTTTTTACATATTTTAAATAAAGAAAGTATATATTATGGGGAAATTGTATTTACTCAGAATTATGAAAGTCTTCGAAATGCCACCATTAAGCGTTTTTTATTTTTAGTAAACCGTGATTGAACCAAATAAACCACAACAAGTGCACAAACAGAAATCTTTTCATTAATTCGTTAAAAACATTTAAAATTGCATCCTGATGAGGCCTGCCTACACATTTGCTCTGATGCCGCTGTGCGTTTGGTAGCTCATATTATTTCTTGATCTTTGACGACCGGGGAGGGAGGGGGGCGTGAAACAGCCAGGAAAACTGCACATTTCTCATTCCAGACAAGATTCTTGTGCTATAAAGAATGTAGCCAGGATATATACAGGATGGAGTGCGCTGGAAGGCGGACAATTTATAGTCTTCGAAATTAAAGCAGAAATTCGCACTCTTAAAATACTATTATTTTAGAGTTTCTTAAAATTACAAATTCATTCATGTGTTGTAGCGCAAGGGCACATATACACCAGCTGCCAATGATTGACTTAGATGTCACTTTCAAGGTATATATTGGCTTATGGTGAGTGGTGTTATGTTGGAGCATACTTAATGCTGGTATTGACTTGGTTATGCGAGATATTCTTCGGTATTCATCAACCCTTGTAGTTTAGGTGTCATGTGTTTCATCAGAAAAAACAGGCAATGAGAACCACTCATAGGTAACTCTTACAGCTACAGGCCATTGCCTGAATTAAATACACAAGCTCAGGGTGACTGCAATGATACAGAACAATCTCTATAAACATAACACACACGCACTACTAGATGGGCAATTTTAAGGTGATAACACACTTTTCAGTGTATTAGGCCTCGCACACACACACACAAACATATTAAACGCGGACAGTGACGAGTGGTTGAGAGGTGCGTCGTTGACAGGGAGGAAAATGTCTGCAAGTATGATGCAGGTTGGTTAACCAGCAAATTCATTTATATGCTATGAGAAGATAACTTTAAAAAAATATGTATATATTTATTGAAGAGAAATTATATCTGAAAATATTACAGTGTGTATGAAAATCAATATAGTATTTATACTTTGTATAAAAAATTACATGAACACGTGGAAAAATTGTAATGTCCAGTGACATTCCATTTTAAAAGTGAGAGAAAAGACAGTTATGTAAATAGGGATGGACATTATATATACATAAATATATATTTATTGAAGAGAAATTATATCTGAAAATATTACAGTTTGTATGAAAATCAATATAGTATTTATACTTTGTATAAAAAATTACATGAACACATGGAAAAATTGTAATGTCCAGTGACATTCCATTTTAAAAGTGAGAGAAAAAGACAGTTATGTAAATAGGGATGGAAATTAAAATCTTTATGTGGTTATTATTCATGTTTCGGTGGCAGTGAATTTTATCACAGAATTTGGAGTAGTTGGAGATATCATAAAAAAAAATAGAAAATATAGGAAGACTTTATGAGAGGAGGTTGAATGAGATGCCAGCTTACTAGGGGAGGAATTAGCATTGTTGTAATACCACCGGGGCGGTATTGGAGTTCCGGGTACTGCTTCTTCTCCGACGAGGGGGTGAGAGTGAGAGGTCGCCGTAGAGGGAAGAAGTACTGGAGAGCGGAAGAGATTTCTAGGAAAGACGATAGGATAGAAGTAGTACGGTTCGGATCCGACTTGTCGAATCTTAGCCCGGTGGGAAGATGGTCGTCGTAGCTCGATCAATAAGAGTTGTGAAGGTATAAAGAAGATTTATTAGAAAGACGTTGAAATGAAGCCGGAGATTAACTCCAGGAGTCACAACCCGAAGTGGTGGTAGGTAAATGACTGATTGTACCGTCCTCTGAGGCCCATATTTATATGAGGCTCAGTAGGACGTGCTGACCTGAAGATTGAGGCCACAATATTGCACTGTTTTGAGTCAGCGTCTTGTGCCACAGGCCCCTTAGCTAATCGGTCTGGTTTTAAGTAGGAAGCATGTTACGACAGCATTAAGTTATGCCAGAATAAGATAGATAAATGTAGTCTCTGGGTAATTTTCTTTTTAGTCTACAGTTACGTGGAGGAGATTGGTGGATTAGGGCTATTGTATCATTGGAGATAACTTTGGAATAGCGAATTCCACTAGAGAGCCAATAGGAATTATGGCATATGAGTAGAAACAATTACCAAGCATTACACCATCTATTTACAAATTCTAATCGACTCCACAGTGCCATAGTCACTGGTACATCCTTCAGAAACGTTCTGCATGAAATACATGCCATAAGTAATTTCTTAATATGTGAATTCATTTAATTTTAAAGTTTTTTACCTTTGCTAAAGTATTATATTGTTATAGGCATTGTCACTGTATGCCAATATTTGTGATTAAATTTTTTTCAGCTTATTCACCATACACCACCGAGGAATTGGACATCTTACTTTGCTGAGAAACAAACTCTTACCAGAAGTGGTGTATAGGAAGATATGGAAGGCTTTCGCAAAAAAAGAGGAATATACTGATATGAGCGTGAATATTAGGAAATTGTTGCTAAACATGTTGGTATGGAGCGTGACGTTATATGGGTGCGAAACGTGGACAATGGGAGTTGCGGAAAAGAAAAGAATAGAAGCCACTGAAATGTGGTGATATAAGAGAATGAGATGCTGGGTGGATAGAATCACTAACCAGGAAGTTCTAAACAGAATAGGGGAAGGGCGAACAATATGGAGAACCAAGAGAAGGAATAGATTAACAGGCCACATTTTAAGACACGAGGGTCTTGTAAAATTAGCATTAGAGGGAAGTGAACAGAAGAGGTAGGCCAAGGATGGAATACGCTAAGCAGATTAAGTATGTGCTAGTTATGCAGAAATGAACAGGCTTGCGCAAGACAGGTTAGCATGGAGGGTTGAGCGTCAGACCAGTCTTAGGACTGAATGCTGCGACAACAACAACATCAACAATGGATAACACGTATTGTGTTCCTGGCAATTTGTGTAGATAAAAAAACAGTCGCCTAAAACCAAATTGTGCATCTTTCTGCTTCAAGAAAGTTTAGCACTCCATTTAGTTAAAAGAAGGATGGAGAGGAATTCATAATGCGCTGTAATATTGGGTACCAGAAATGTTGAAATCTGGAAATTTTAAATAAAGTTTTCGTAAATTGAAACTAACTGTTGCTTAAATAAACTACCTTAAACAAATCAGATCATGAAAGTAAAATTTAAAACAAGATATAAATATATGAATAAAACTGGCAATATAATTTTTTTTTAATCAAAACCTTATATTTGATATATGTTAATTGGGAACTATATCATGTTGTTGTTAGAAATAAAATTGTAATTACATTTCTCCACAACAAATATAGCATAGGTCGGGAAAAAAAATTTTATTTTTCATTATGCTGCATCAGATGTTTTTACTAAAACGTGCTGATTCTAAAAATGGCATCCATTTACCCCTATTATGTAAGGTTTTTTTAAAAAAAATTATAACATACACAGTATCGGCAATAAGCACTCATTATCTCACAATTTTGTGAAACCATTTCTGAGTAAATTTTTTCTCTCGGTTCCTATACCACGAAAATGAGGTACCAGGCGACAGAAGGTTTTAGCTTTTTTAGTCCTGAACCTAGCAATTTGGCATCATCTTTTGACCATGTAAAGAATTTGTAGCGCAGTAGAACCCGCATCCAAATTTTTATTATAATTTACGGGAACTTAAATACCAAATATTCCGGCATGAGCAAGTTGTTTGCCAGGAAGAAGGGGTTTTTCCGCCCGCCGTCTTGCCTTTCGGAATAAACAACAAAGGGACTGCGACTGACACCTGGACCATAAAGCTCGGACACAACGTCGCCGTTTCGGAATGTCTTAATCTGCCTGGGAATTTGGTGACCGGGTGGCGTGTGTTCCCCAAATGTAACAAGGGATATGATTGGAGGATATCCATCCCTGCCGAGATGGTTTGCGACACTAAATTCTTCACATGTACAATCAATAATCTTTTCGGCTGAGGGAGTCAAAGAGTAAATATGACAAATTGCTAAATTTTAAGCCTGCGGAAGTCTCAAAATGGAGACGAAATGTCGCTTTTGAATAAATAGTGATAAATTTATATGCTGACTTTATTTATTGCATGATTATAATCCATAACCCAGAAAAAGGAAAGGATAAACAAAACATTGGTGATTCTTTATTACATAACAGTGAATACTAATTTTTTTTCCATTTTAGTGCATAAGGAATAACAAATGTGATGCAAGATTTATAATTATATCACTGAACAGTGTGATGTACCATTTAAATTATTTTGCATAACTGTAAGTGGATAAACTGGATTGAATGCTGCATTAATAAATTTAAATTTATTGCATGTGCACGAGATTTAATTGTTCCGTAATCCATCTAGGATGAAATGACATGTGATTAGTTTACTTGTTTGAGAAGAGACCAAACTTTGATAGATAAAAAAATACGAAAGTCAGGAGGAGAATTGTTGTCCATGTCCATAGTGAATTTCCTAGGTTACCAGAACAGTGTATAGTAACGGTCTTCTTATTTTTGTGATTCTTTCAAAGCATTCCTCACTTTGATAAAAATTGTCCAATTTTCAATGTAATGTATACATGACCATAATATATACAAGTATAAAGAACATTAAGTCGAGGGAGACACTCGGCTGAATGTACATTCGGCATCGTGTCACAAACTTTTCGAATGTACTGCAGATAGTTGAGCTCGCCATCACTATGCAACGTCAAATATTTTAACAACATTTATTCTGCACAATATTGGGATCAGCACAGATATTAATTCTGATTGTAACAATAATATACAGAACTGAAGAAGAGCACAAGCAAACATTTTTAGCCTGTTGTTCCTCATTACAATTTATAATTTTACTTCCCATGTCACTGTACTGTTCATTCTATTTCAATACATATTTTCCCTTTCATAGTTATCAATATAACGAGGTGACTGTAAATCTCCATATAGTCAAAGTTTATTTTTAACTAGTTCAATCACATTGCAGCTAAAATATGAACAATACCGTATTTTCGAAACATTATTAAACTTACAAATAAAATTTGTAAAAGTTTTATATTGTCATAAAAAAAACGCAGATTTTGTGGTATTGTGGCATTATGAGGCGCAGTTCGGCCAACAACAATGTCTAGTCGGCTGAAAGATGGTGATTCCCCGCGGGAATATCCCTCGTGGCGTGTGTAAAAAAAATGATGGTGAACCCCCGCGGGAGACTCCCGCTGGACGTGTATAAAAAACGAGGGCAGGGAACCCTGAAATTTTGTGAAATGAGGCGGGGAGCCCCGGAGTTTTATGAAATAGACCTATGACGGGGAATTCCCGTCAGAGGATTTAAAAGGGGAGCCAATGGGTGGCTCATGATCAGAAGGCAGATGAGTGGAGGAGAGGACGGACGTGATTAGAAGTCAGATGAGTGGGGGAGAGGACGGACGTGGTCCAAGCAGATGATCAGAAATCAGACGAGTTGAGGAGAGAACGGACGAGAGCAGATGCTGTGAGAGGTGGGGAGAGACGTTAGATGTTTCGAGGAAGCAGATGAGTTGCGGATCTGGTTCCTACTACCTTCATCAATAAAAATCCTGCAAGACGCCAGAGAGACGCGGAAACATTCGTGAGGTGGATGTTTGTAGGCCCAGTAATTGTGGGTAAGTTATTAAAAAAGCTGTGAAACTTGCTCATTGCTATGGTTAAATAATATTTAATGATTTTTTTTTCTATTTTCAGCTACTGCATACTCCATCCATCTCTCGAGAGACCCAAAATCCCCTGAGCCCATGTAATCACTTTAAATTAATAAATGAAAAATTTTAAAATTGATTATAATTTGTCCTATTGATTGATTAATGTTTTATACCCTGAAAAGTATATTACAATATATAATGTACATTTTTAATATGATATTACTGATATAACCTTTCTCAAAACTCCCAAATATTAATGTCGACATAATGCATGGGAAGACTAAGAAATTAATTCAATGCATAACCAATTTCACTGATAAATTAACACTCACAAGAGTGTATTCACCAATATATATATATATATATATATAATGAATAAGTACAGGAAAGAGAGACAGAAAGTTGGTGACTTCTCCGAGGTTCACAGATGGCAGGCACCATATAGGGTTTGACGCATCCGCCCCCTTCATCACAATGTTAAGAAGACATTTCTGGTGATCGACTAGCCGACAACTCATCATTTTAGAAAAACAATTAAAAGCCATCATTACTTAAATTAATTATTAGTAATATTTGAGAAATATAATCGACTCAGTTGACAGGTATCCAGATGCAATCACCATGAAAGAGGAAATGAAGTCACCTAAATCTTCAAACAATCGTTGAAAAACCTTCTCTGGGGTGAGCACTACAATAGACCAAAATTTAATGCCGATTGAACTAATCGCACAGGAACACACAAGCGACAAAAACTAAAAGGTGCAGTGCACTTGGCTGAGGAACAGTATATAAAGCCAGGTCACACAGTATTTTCTTTATATTAATGACTATGGATAAAACTAAAGCTGAAGCCACCCTATTTATAAAATTTCATGATGCACAGCGAAAATAACTCTTGGGAAACAGAGTGGACATAGGTTTGATTTTCGATCCTAAAAAATCACAACTCTCATACATACAAAATAATAGAAGCGTATTTTTGTTTTCAACAATTAAACCCCACTGTGTGAGAACAATATTTCACCAAAAGCTTCACAGGTGTCAATAATATTTCTGATTAAAGGCAATCAAATTTAATTTCTGATAAAATATGTTCAGCATATTATTGTAGGTGCTTTATTAATACAAAAAATAAATCTTAAGTGAGAATAATACCCTGCACTATTATGATATACACTATTTGGGTATTACTTGCGCAAATACAATTGTGAAGCACTGTCATCGTGGCAACTCTTGTAGATAATCCCAGTAATGAAGATGAAAAAGCTTCAGCTACCTAAAAGACAACAATGAAGCTTTCTATTTAATAACAAGGAACACTCAAAATAGCAGGATTGTTACAGTAATTCAGTGCTTACTCTAAGGAACTGAGAATGCTTATGAAAAAGATCAGACAAACCTATAAATTTTGGTATATTTATTAAAACTACAATACTCTGCAATAAATACAATAAAAGCCAGATGTAAAAAAAACAACAGAAATATATTTAAATTCTGAGTATTTCATTCATAATTTAAGGAATTTTATAATAATAACACTGTTCACTCACAAAAACAATAAATTCTCTCCTATCTGGCTATATTAAATGGCATTTTAAATTAGTACAATTATCACATTTATATGATTTTACTCCAGAGTGAATCTTCGCGTCATAAAATGAGTTAACATGAGAAGGGTTTATCACACACTACATGTGTATAGGCATTTTACTTTATGTGAGAGACTTGTCTCACTTAACACATTTGTATGGTTCTTTACCATTGTGAATCCTCATGTGTATATTTAAGTAACTTTGTCGTGAGAAAGTTTTATCACACTCAATACAAATGTATGGTTTTTCACCGGTGTGAATTTGATTGTGTCTTCTGTAAGTACTGAAGGCAGCAAATGCTTTACCACACACTCCACATTTGTATGGCTTCTCACCGGTATGAATCCTCATGTGAGTCATTAAATAACCTTGCGTAGAGAATGTTTTTTCACAATTAACACACTTGTATGGCTTTTCGCCAGTGTGAATTCTAATGTGTGTTTTTAAACTACCTACTTGTGAGAAAGCTGTATTACACTGAATACATATGTATGGTTTTTCACCAGTGTGAATCCTCATGTGTGCTGTCAAACTAACTTTTTGTGAGAACCTTGATCCACACTCAACACAATTGTATGGTTTTTCACCAGTATGAATCCTCATGTGTGTATTTAAGCCACTTAGTAGTGAGAATGTTGAATTACACTCAATACATATGTATGGTTTTTCACCAGTGTGAATTCTCATGTGTGCTGTTAAACTAACTTTTTGTGAGAACCTTGTGTCACACTCAACACATTTGTATGGTTTTTCACCAGTGTGAACCCTTTGGTGAACATTAAAATGACTTTGTCTTGAAAATGTTGCACCACACACAAAACATTTATATGGTTTTTCACCAGTGTGAATACTCATATGAATAGTTAAATTGTTTTGTCGTGCAAAGGTTTTATTACACTCAGCACAACTGTATGGTTTTTCACCGGTGTGAATCCTCATGTGAACATTTAAATTTCCTTTCTGTGAGAAAGCTGTATCACACTCAACACATTGGTATGGCTTTTGCCTATTATAATTATACCAAGTCATCATTTTAAAATTTATTGTATTAAGGTAATCTTTACTTTTTCACTTCTCAAATATATTGATGTTACCTATAATGAAGGATATAAATTTTTACATAAACTAGTAATCATTTATACACTAGGAAAATTATATTTTTGTATTTTACACAAATATATTATTGTGCTAAAATTAACTTTACAGATGGTAATAACTGTTTCAAGAATTTCATTCACATGAACTAAACTTAACCCACTTAATTTCAGCTTCTTTACATACCTTTTGGTTTTGAATACAAGAAAGATGATGAGGAGAAATGTAACTAAAGTATCTGATTCTATTTGTGCCGCTATAGTTATAACAATGGCCTGCAACAAACAAAAAGCCTTAAACAAGGTTCAAAGCCTATTCTCAGCATAACTTATTACGATCCTACCTTTATCTAAATGTCATTATTTGAGTGGATGGAGGAAGACATACTAAACATCAATTTTGTACGTTTAAAACTTCCAATTCCTACAATCAATTATCTGAAGGCAATTTCAAAGCCTATAATGTTATGATGGCAGTATTGTGGCAACAACTTGAACACCTAAGTTAGAACATACTTAATACTCGCATTGAATTAGTCCTCGGGCATCTGTCAACCCTGTAAATTGGATATCATGTCCCATCAGAAGAAAAGGCAAATCAAAACACACATCAGTGAAGCTTGACATCTAGTACATCAACAGGCCACTTTCTTACTACTACAGAATAAATTTCCACAAGTTATGTGACAACTGCGAGTGAAATGCATCTGATGATGAAGCAACAAATGTAAGATACTCTACTTTGAAGGACAATTTTAAGGTAATAACCCACTTACTTTTTAATGTACTACACCAGAGGCACATTCAAAGTAGACAGTGGCGAGTGGTTGAGAGGTGAATGGCTCCAAGTATGAAACAGGTCGGTTAAGAAGCAAGTTCATTTAGACGCTGTAAAAAGATCACTTGAAATATAATAATTATTTGAGTGTATTTTTTGAAAACTACTACATTAGTTCTATGAATCGGTTAGAAACGATTATTAATTGTACCACCAACTATTTAGAAATATGGTCAACTCCACAGGACCACAGTCACTCGAAAGTTCTTCAGAAACACTCTGTATGAAATACATGCATTACGTACGATCCCAACAACGCATTAAAGTATTTAAGAATATATTTAACTTTGCAGTAATAAATGCAAGTTTAAAATAAACACCATTTTCACTGTCAACCAAGATTTATGGTTACATTTGTTCAGTTTATTCATCATATAATGATAAATTGAGCATAGTGCTTTATAAATAAATAAACTCTTATCAAGAGTTGAAATAAAACATTGCATGTATGGAAGACACTGTTGTGCTAATACAATCCCCCCAAAAAAAATTCACCTGAAACAGAATTGTGCGTCTCTCTGCTTTAGTTGAGCACGCAAAATAGACAGCAGCACAGTGGAGAGGAATTCATAATACATTGTCTAATTATGAACAGAAAAATCACGAAAAGCTATAATTACATTAAATTTAGCAAATTTTAAATAATAATTTCGTAAGAATTCTTTATTAATAAGTTATACCATGAAAATCAAACAAGAAATAAAAAAAATTCTTCACTTTCATGTGCAGATGGAAAAGCCAAGTGTAAAAGTATTCATCCTACTTTTGGAGTGTAATTACAGATAGAAAATGACGACTTTCAACAGGTTCGCTGTAACACACGACCTTCGTTTCATCGCCATCTATCTCGAGACAGCCAGAAGGAAGCTTCCATAACAAAAGGAATTCCATGCAGCACCAATGTCAGGCCTGCCGAATGATTTCTAACCTTTCAATAAAATAATTTCTGTCCCATTAATGTGTTGCTGTTTCTGTTCTTTTTCTCTGCTTCCTTGCACCAAAGCTCACAACTACGGCATTTGAGACCCTGCATTCTTATGTGATTCTGAGTCATCTCTGTCCCTGCTAGTTTGTTAGTCTGGTTTCACATTTTTTTAATTTTCAGAGGAACTGCCTCCTCAGATAGATACTGTAAAACATATTAATAATGATTCTGGGTTGAAAAAATATATACGTAAAACTGGTAATGGCCCATTACTTAAAGAAATGAAACTCCTTATATTAAACTTCAACATAGAAAACAAAAACAGGGAAACCATTGATAAATCCCTTGAGGAAATATTTAGCTATACATAACATTAATGATTACTAACGTTTGAACTAAGTTGCAATATGCTTTGCTTTATTTTATTACAAATACTATTACACTGTCACTAACTCTATTAATCTGCCATTTAAAAATTAACAGCAAATAACTCAGGGGAAAGAAACCTCATGTAAAAGCCAATAAAAAAAAGTGTCTGACAAAGTGAATTGTTTCAAATGCAGAAAGTGAAATGAGAAAAAGAACCGGAAACTCCTATTTCATGAATTCCACGGTAAAATGTATATTACAAACTTCGAGCTTACTGTGCTTCCGAGTACAATCAGAAGTTTATAATTAAGTAAATGACACAAAATAATTATGTCACTTCCTTAGTGTTGAATTATCCCCAGCTGGCAGAGAAATTTCTTTGATTTACACAGTATCATGTTAATGTATTGTTTATGGAAATATTACATGCAGCCTTATTCACATGAGCAGTTTACTTTAATCTAAAGAAAAATAACTTGAAATCCATATAATGAAGGCGCTGCGAGAGTTTCTCGTAGACGCTTCAGCCCAGAGTGACTGCGGGGCTTACCTGATCATGTCGGGGATGCCTCGCACTCTCTCTGGGTATTTTTTTATCAAAGTTCTCATATGCCGAGACACCTTCACCTATTTTAGGAGGTATATGTACTGGGGTCAAAGACCTTGGGCATATGGCAAGAGTTGTCCGCTGATCCCATTGGATCAGTCAGCCAATTGCCTCCTGAAATTGGTGGAGACACGGAGAAGGGAATGCTGCGTCCCCACAGCAAACTCGTCTCCCGTCATTCGGAAGGGCGTGAGAATAGTAGCCAATGCCCGACCTACCTGATGCAGGTTTTCTAGGGTTTTCCCTGCATCTCTTTAGGTGAAACCCCGGGTAGGATCCTTAAACCATAGCCCGGGGGCCCTAGTCAACCCTTGGCTACCTTGCTCTACCTTCCGCATCCCCCCTTTTTCAATTCCCTTCCTATGCTATTAAAGGGGAGTTGCCTGTTTCAGGATCACCCTCATGTGGCCTGTTAACCAAAAAAAAAAAACTTGAAATCCGCTCTAAAGAGCGATATTATGAGGGGCAAAATTGAAGGAAAGAATCATCTTTAATTCATAGTCGCTGCATAGATGATAATGAGCACATAATCTGACTAGTCTGAATGCAAACATCGCCAGAATAAAGGTTACAATTGCACCTCGGCAGTGATATTTTCACTGATAACGCGAAAGTAACGGTAAAAGACTCGCTCCCTTGCCTACAGTTATTACCATACAAATTAGTTTTATTCAAATATAAATTAATTTTAATCTTGTTATTAAGAATGTTAGAAAATGGATTTTGTAAATTAATGTCACTAAGTAGAATAAATAACATTAATAACTACCGCAAACTGAATAACCTTCAAGTCAATGCAGATAATAAAAACATTTTATATTTCAGTAATAAAAAGTAGACCGCAGAAATAGGAAATGCACTAACTTGTGATGGAAAAGAGATAAAGTTTGCCAAGTACACAAAGTTTCTAGGAATTCAAGAGAATACATTTACTAAGGCAACGAATACTCCCATATTAGATATGGAATGGCAATTTGGGGAAGTGCTGACAGGCAGGCTTCTAATCTCACAAAAAAAAAGAAGTTTTAGATTTATATTTGGCATGAAAAGAACCAATTCATGTAAACCAACATTTTGCAAAAATAAAAAAACCAACTATCTATTCTCTATACATTTTCAAAACTATTATGACAGTACATAAATCAAAAGAAACATTTTCCAGGACAAATTATAACTAATCCTTGTAATACTAAGGAAAATGAATGCAGACTATTTTAGAGTGCATGCTAATTTTTTTTTTAAAAAAAAAACAGAGTATGACCCATTTTTCAAGGGAATGTTATTTTATAACAAACTGCCAGGGTATATGAAATAACTGCAAGGCAAGCAGTTTGAAAGAACTTTAAAGGGGAATTTAGTAAATAAAGTAGTATATAAGTTGGGCGGAATTCCGATAAAGCACCTACTCGCCAGCTGAACGTCACAACAGTCTTACCCCTAATATGTCATAATCATTCTCCCGGTCTTTATTTGGAAAAGTGTGGTTAAAATAAACAAAAATCATATGTTAAGTGACTCGTAATTGAAAAGTGTGGCTTAAATGGAGGAAAATCCTTAGATATAGGCGAGGAGGTGCAACATCCGAACTCTATCCTATAGTTAAAGGAATGGTGAT